>CM061552.1:268155854-268755854 GCA_030864225.1 Capsicum baccatum var. pendulum
CCAGTAGGTGGTGCAGAATTTATCATAAAGATCTTATCTTAGGTTTTAGCCTTATTTAAAATACTCTTGATGTGCTACCACTTGTTAGAATATGAAACCTACTGATTTACTTAGTTTAGCCTAATAGTTTCCTATCAGTGAATTAGGTTGTCTAACGCGTTTCAACATTGCTAAACCAGTAAGTAATTAAGACAGTGATTTTTCACGTGGAAAACACCCATCTCAAAAAGGTGTGAAAAATTATGAACTGTACCTCTACAAGATTTAAACCCAACTTCACTAAAACACTATGAGCCTCAACAACAGCAAATTACAGTACTCTTGTTATCTAAGAATTATAAACTCTAATTCCTACCTCTACAAATCACACAAGCTCCTAAGGTATGTGTTCTCATGTCTTTGAGTTCCCCAACTTGAGGACAATAACCCTAACTCAGCTTATACCTTATCAAGACTGGTATTTCATAGAAATTACAACTCAAAAACCAACGTAATACATAGAATCTAAGATACCTTAACTTATAAGTACTACGAACAGGTTCAACTACTGGTTTCTTCAATCTTTGAAACTGCCAAGTCAATTTTCCAATTACCTCTATCTTTGTAAGTGAGTAAGTGACTATGTATTCACTCTCTCTATTTAAATATAACTCTCCCAAAGAGTTCTTCAATAGATAAGGCTTCTATCTTCAGTAGAAATCTTAACCCTTCGGAGTTTATTGTCAAGTAAAAGTCCTTGTTCAGACTAATTTCCTTGTTCATGTAGAATACCTTCTTCAACTCATCTACTTATATCTTCAAATGTTGTACTCAACCTCAGATTCTTCCTTACACACATGACATTCATCTTGAGCTTATCAGAATTAAGCATGCTTATCCATTCCTGACTCTAAGCAAACATATCTATATATACAAGTGAACTTGCTTTCTCGATTGTGTCACATCAGTGGAACAACTGAATTAACATGTTTCATTCATTTTGTCATTCATCAAAAATTCACAACTCTATCACCAAGTTTATAAAATCATAGATATTTACTTAAAATGAAAGATTAGGGAATGACAATGAAAGGAGAATCCCCGTTGAATACCAACATATCTAAACTTGATGATTCCTTAAAAGAAAGCTTGAATTAGAGCCTTGTAAGTTGAATTTTTGAAAAAAAAACTTTCTTTAGTTTCTTAAGCATTAGATAGAGGAGAAGAAAAATTTAATTTAATAAAATTTGAAGGACATAAGGTTATAATAAGTTATAGGAGAGTTGGGGAGTCAAAATACTCATTTACCCTTGAAAAAATGGAAGAAAAACAATATTGTTTACATCCGGAGACCACCCGATGTGTCACACTAGCCAACACTATGTTTTATCTCTGTGGTACATTGCCAATGTGCCAAAATGGCTCTATGGTATGTTGATATCATAGACCCGACTAGATTTTGGACCTCAGCCAATGACACTCGATGTGTCACAATATAACACCCTGCATTTTTGAACTAGAAATTAGATCTTCGTTCCCATGTGTGTAAACTCTAATCCCATGACTAATATTTAAATTCATGTATAATGATCTTTATGCTAGTGTGTTAAGTGATTATAAGGTGAAAAATGTTCACGAAAATCACTTAGAGCAAAGTTGAGCTAAGAGCCTTTAAATCATCCAAAGTTTGGTATTCGATTCTACAAGGGTCAACTTTAAATATATATAAGTTTTGATATATATGGAATTTCATATCTCAAGACCCACCAAATTGTATATAATTGATACCTTTCCAATGATAACAATTTTGCCTTAATCCAATACCTGAGAAAAACGTTATGAAATTTTTTGTGAGAGGTAGTAAGCTGACATAATTGGGATGTGATGCATCGGTCATCGATCCAATTAGTGACGCAACACAATGGCTACCATATTACGGAACTGTTTCACATGCTATTTCAGTTCCTAAAGGAGATAGGGGCACATTGGTCACTTCCCCTCACCCAAATCCGCCTATAACACTTAATTTCAACCCCCAAAAGCATAATACACACTCTTTTTTCAATCTTTCTCTCAAATAAAAAACCCTAACCACCTCCCAAGAACAAGATTCAATTCTTCTTCTCAAGGATCAAGAATTCAAGCCTTTCAATTCAAGATTCTCAAGAAAAGTTTCAAGAATAGGGTTCTATTCTTCAAATCAAGGCACTTAAGGTATGTAGGACTACTCTAAAAATCATGGGCATAAGTTTAAATGTTTTATCAAGATTAAAGATCCTCAATTATGTTTTATAATGAAGTATTCAATATTGTTCTAAAATTGTATGTATCATAGGATTGTTTTGATGAAATTAGACATTGTCTTGAATCACTTTTCATGGAAATTTAATAATAACTATATATATATATATATATAAGATTTTATGTATTTTGTAAGATATATTAAGAGCATGAGTATAAATTCCCTCTCTTGTTGTGAACTAAAGTTTATATTCTCATATTGAATGATTTGAAATGCATGCCTTAAGATTTGAAAGTGATCTTCTCAATATCATGGTGTTTGACAGGTTTATATATGTTGAGAGGGAGTTCCTTGTTATAACTACATTTTTGCTTTAAAGGGAAAGAATTGTATTGATTGAATAAATTGATATGACCACCACATGTTTTGAATTTTGCAAAGAGAGGATAAATGCCTAAGTTTTTTTTAGGTCTCAAAGTGATGAATCTATTGTGATGTTATGAATCTTGGGTGGTCATGTGCATGTTTTAAATATGATGGGCTGTGAATTGGATATGATATTGACTTGCAAGTCAGGGTATGATGATACCCGGTGATGACATTCCCTTAATAGAATAAGTATTAATTGTTTTGAAAGTATGGGCATGTTTAATTTAAATAGCTAAAAGTTGGGCTTAAGAGAGCTAGTAGGTTACCCAAAGAAGGCAATTAAGTACAAGGGCTCATCGCTGAAAACCATAGTTGCCGATGCGGGACTTATGATATATGATCCGACTTGAAATTACATTTTTAGGACATCTCACATGGGGGGATTTACCATGGTGTTCTCACATGGGGGTATCACCGCTCTAATCCAAGCGGCTACTTGGATTGAAGGCTTGGCCTCTGAGTCAAGGGCGGGTTCCATATAACCCATGAAATTTTAGATTTGTAGGGTGTACCGACTAGCTCAGAAGGATAACATAGAGTGAGTCAAGGTTGTCAAGAATTGATTTGAAATGTATCAAATATGCACATGTATTTTTACTTACATAATTTCACTATTATTATAAAATGCTCTCATCTATTTTGTTTAAAAACCATGCTATTTTTGGGTTATTTCACATATCAGTACAATTGTATTGAACCCCTATATTTCAAGATCTGAGGCACAGTCCTAGGTTCTCATTCAATAGTAGACTTGTGCGTTAGAAGTTGTAGTTGGTGAACCTCCCTTATTTTGGAAGGCCAAATTTATGGACATTGTTATTTTATTTTAACTCATGGTCTGATTAGGGGCCTTGTCTTGATTTTAGACTAATGATGGGTTTTATATTGTTAGAGATTTTGCAGACTGGTACTAGATGTTTTTGAATATTCATGAACTCATAGTCGTATTGTTCAGTTGAAAAGAAAAAAAGACTATATTTTTGTATTGTTATGTATTTTTGCATTTTTTTCCTTTTAGTATATGAATTGTGTACATGATTACCAGTTAGAAAAGGGATCTTGGGCCTTCTTGGTTTGGGAAACCAATCGTGGCTAGGGCCTCAGCTCGGGTCGTGACAAACTTGGTATCAGAGCATGGTTTATGATCCTAAGGTGTCTATGAAATTACGTTGGGTAGAGTCCTTTTTATGGGTGTGTAGCACACTACACTTATATTAAGAAAGCTACTAGGCGTTTAGGAATGTTTTACTTTTCTTCATGTTCTAGATCATTCCACTGTGTTGACCATTTGGAAATTATCCAGAGTCCTTCTTCTCTCTCATTTTATTAACTATGTCTTTGTGTCGAGTCAATTCAAATGTAGGATCCTAGAGTTTAAATAAGGTGGTCCCTTCTAATTGAGTCATAAAAGATTATGAAATTCCACAAGGACTTGAGAGGAGTCCATAAGTTCTTTAAAGTTTATTGATTTAAGCTTATACCCCTATATTCATCAATTGTGCATTTGAGCATAAGGTATGAAGTGTATTCGGTTCCTTTCAAAATTCTTAATGCAGATGTTATGCCTAAGGGTAGTTATGTATAACAGAATGTTGGAACAATATTTACACCTGATTAGTAGTATGTGTTAAGGTGTCATACTCTATAGGTAGTAATATGATCCCAAATTTAGTAATACGAAGCCACAAGCTTAGAATTTAGAATGAGGGTGACTTTTGCATATGGAAGCTAGTTTAGTAGTATAACCGTTGATTAAGGGATGGGTTGCCATTTGACAGTGATAGACTAATGTGATAGCAATATTTGTGGATTGTATGATAGTCTATGGAGGAAGTATTTGTCTAATTATTATCTATTAAAAATAGAGAAGGGTCCTAGAGTCGATAGTTATGATGGTTATAGAAACCCCTTATAGGCTGTGAATAGAAATGGTTAGATTATCCAATAAGTGATAAGTATAAACTCATTGTTGTATATGGAATTTGAAGATAGTCTAAATGTATGCATGGGTAACTAATTATGATATGAGAGAGTAGAATGTGTTGATAAGATCGTAATGGGATATGTTATAAGATTAAGATCGACTATCTTTATTATGTGACTTTACCTCCTTTAATTCTCTTTTCTCTAATAGTTGTAAGCTAGTACTACACGTGAGAAGGTGTGTGGTAGATTCTAAGATGTGGTAGTAATGTTGTGGCGAGAATGAACTTGTAGGTAGTAATTAAGTTAAATGGCATAGTTAGGTTGATTCCCCAATTTAATGGAATAGTATAGTATGTGACCTGCTTCATCGGTGTTATATGATTGGTGTTGTTAGACAATAGGGTTGAACTTTAGATATGGAGTGTAGTGGTAAAAATAGTAGCTTAATATTAATGATGCATGTTTTGTGGGAGTAAGTAGTAGACATGATTTGATGTGTGCAATAGCTTAGGTTGGCAACTTGTGGAAAAAGGAGTGGATAATTATGATATATTTATATACACCGGACTAGCGTTAGAATGATGAATAGTGGTTGAGTCATTAAGAGAATAAGAGCGTGGGTATAAAAGAATAAGTTGGGCCCCCAGGTACCATGTTGTTAGATGAAGTTGTATGTGCATAAGAATTTGGTGTACCTAGTCTGTATTCTTGAAATTTCTAGTATGGAGACGTTTGGGAAAGACTAAGGAGTTGTTGTATGGTGTTCTTTATAGCTGAATTGAGAAAATATAGGTGGGCAATATATGCCTTTGGTATAGTTTTACAAACTTTGTTAAGTTGTAATTTATGTGGTTAGAGGTCCAATGTTTGAATGTTGAGTAGTGAAGAATGGATCATTATGTGATAAGGAGTGTGGATGTGGATGTTCATGAGAGTGTGAGTTGTAGGGTGATGGTTATAGAGGCTAGCTAAAGTTGAGAGTAGCATTCCCGAAAAGTAATGCCTTCAAAGTATAGTTTATCAGGGAAAGTTTAGATTTTATGTGTATAGTGATACCCCATTGTGTTGAGTGTCGTTCTTGTAGACTTAATGAGAAGATATATCCTTAAGCCTAGGATTGTGAGTTTGATCTTAGGGGGAGATGGTGAATAAAGGTAGTTCCCAAATTTTCTCAGCTAGGCAAGTGGTGGGAAAGAGTCATGATAAACTCGTTCCTATTCAAGCCTATTCCTCCTACTTTAATTTAAGAGGTCATTGTAATAATGTCTTATGTATTCAAGTTCTGCTTATGTCTAAGGTCATAGTTCTCTATGTAACTCATGTAATGTTCCGACCTCCAAACTAGAAGTAACAATGTTTCAGTAAATCCAGTCTTTCATGTATTCAAGCTTTATGTTATAATATTCATAATCCATAAATCCGTGTCCCAAATCATGCTAGGTTCTAATGAACTATGTTTTCATATGTTACTGATTCATTTTATGTTGGGATTATCCAAAATGATAAAGTTGTGAGAACTCATGACTATTTCAGCTCTGAAAACGAGAAGCAATAGCTTCAGGTGGACATCCTTGTCTCATTCGTTGACCCCTCGAGTTTCGCCTTCATGTTATACCACTTATAATACAGGCTCACATTATTCTCACTGTGCCCAGTCCTAAGAACTCATGTTGTATAAGTTTACGTCTGAACGACTCTCTGTTTATGATCTAGACAATTTTTATATGGACCACTTTGTGTCTATTATATTGTATTTTCATCTCATATCCCACCTTGCGTATTGCAATAAATATATGTTATAATTGAATAGTGTTACTCCTTTCCTTGAGGCATATGCTTGGGTCCCTCAGTGACCCGCCGAATGATAGTGTGATAGTTGTTATAGGAGAGTAGTAGTGACTTAGGAAGGGGGAGTAAATGTTCTTGAATATGAAAATTTTGATTGGATCTTTTTAGCTAAGGTTATTGGCGATGGGGGAAAGAAGGGGATGGACTTTCATTATGAAAAATAGTTAGGGAGGAGATATATGGCTGTCACGACCCAAGATGGGACCCTGGCCGCGACGGACATCCCAAACCATAGAGACTCGAGCGCCTCTTTCTATCTGGTACACCTGAACATCATTCATAAAAAATAAAGAAAAGATGCGGAAATTAAGCAAACGGAATCATGGTCATTTCCTTAGTTCAATTTAACAATACGGAAGGAAATCTATAAACATATAGACAACATCTACTTCAGTCTGTGAAATCTCTAATACATCTGAATTTGACAACTTGTCAGAAACTGGGACAAGGCTCCCAGTCGGACCTAAAACCAAAATAAATAACAATGTTCAAAAGAAATAGGCCTTCCAAAATAAGGAAGGCTCACGAACTGCACACTTCTGTCTAATAAATCTATAGCTTAATGGGACCTCTGGACTGAGCCTCAAACCCTAAAATATAGGGGGTCAATACAATTGTACAAGTACGCAGAGCAATCCAAAATAATGTACTCTATAAATCATAAGTGAGAGTATTTCATAAAACATTATGCATGGAATAACTTAAAACACATGGGCAACTTCAAATGATCTTAAAACAATTCTGTCCATACAATTCCTTTCTTTGTGTTACTTCTGAGCTAAGTGGTACACCCTACATATCTGAAAATATCTCATGAGCAATATGGGATCCACCCCTACTTCGACAGCCAATCCTCCAACCCAATTTTTCCGCAAGGGTTGAAGTATCTGAATCTAATATGCCATGGGGCACTAAGGCAGCGTGTAATCCCTGTTTGGGGAAAATATAAACCCGTATAGGCAAAACACGGTTTCGGGAAACAAATCGTAGGACTCATTCCTACTTCAAGTAACCACCTAACTCTCTTAGTTCCCATTTTTAACCTGTTCCAACCATGCATTTTCTAAATTGAAAATATGAAATCTGAAATGAAATCTGTATTCTGTTCTGAGTTTATCATGGCCTTATCTGATGTGATATCGTCATACCATGACTTGTAAGTCGTATATCTGAGCCATAAAATATTCTGAATGATTCTTTCATTTAAAACAATATTCATACCACCAAAGCATTCAGGTAGTATAAGAGAATTCATATTTCAAAACATAAGTCAAAATCATGCAAAGATTCTCATCCTTTCAATAATTCCAACAAGTGGTGGTCAATTTCTCAAACATTCCTGAAATTCCTTCAATTATTACATTTATCATTTTAGTCGTGATAAAGTTCCCCTCTCCAATTCTCAACCATCGTAAAATTCATATAAGATAATAAGGCTCTTGACTTATTCTTTAAATCATGCAATTTAGGAATCCATAACTTGTAAATCAAGTAGTAACATAATGGAAGAGGGGAAGATTCAATAATACATGCTCTCAATTCATATTTCAAAGTTTTAAACACATACATGCATGTATATTAACGAAATCAATTTCAAGGGAAGTCCTCAAGACCAAAGCAATATTATCAAAAGGTTTCAAAATGCATAATTATAATTATAAATCCAAACCACTCTGTAAATTCATGATTTCTAAACCTTTAACATAATTAAGAAGAGTTTACTATGCCGATGTAGTTTTAGGAAATCCCATGTACCTTAGATTACTTAGTATGGAGAGTGGAACCCGAATCTTAATTAAGCTCTTGGAATTCTTGATCTTAAGGATGAACTCTTGATCTTTGGGGAGAGGATTAGGGTTTTGATTTGAGATTATATAAGTAGTTTTTGATGTATTTAGCCCTAATCACGAGTTAATTTTGTGTTATGACTTCTTTAAGATAAGGGAAATAGATAAAAATACCCTCCTAGATCTGAGAGCAAGTAAATAAAATTAACTGGGAACCCGCCGTGTCACTCGACGCATCGTGTTGAGCCACTATTCCATCGATATGATCATCGACGCGGAGCAATGACATCGTGTCAAGCTACTAGTTTGGCCAATGCAATTTTCAACATGGCGCATCCACATCCCATTGAGCCACTGCCTTGCTCACCCAAACGCATCTCAAATGTTATCCGAAAAATCCTAAACTTTCCTAGGACAACCCCTTTACACTCCTGAACATGGATCAATTTTAAAATCCATGTCTTGAGTTAGGAAAGATTGATTTAGGGAGCATAAAAATTTAGAAAGATTTTTATACTTAGAAAGATTTTCAAGTTTCTAGCTTCTTAAGATGGTACTAGGTGTGGTACTATGCCAAAAATTTTGTGGGGTGTTACATTATCCCCTTTGGGATCATTCATCCTCGAATGAATAGCGTGGGACACCGGTAGCATGATTAATCTTACTAAATGGAAGATAAAAAGAATAAGGAAAAGATCGTACCTTCTATATCATCATTCACAAGATCAAAGAGACTTGGGTATCTTGCACGCATATCATCTTATGACTCCCAAGTAGCTTCCTCGGCTTTTTTATTCCTCCTCATTACCTTAACCGAAGATATTTCCTTGCTCCTCAACTTCCAAAATTGGCGATCCAAAATGGAAATGGGTTCTTCTTCATATGACAAGGAGTCTTTCACATTGCTCTCCTCTATAGGCAACACTAGGGAATGATCTCCAATGCACTTCTTCAACATGGACACATGAAATACTGGATGAACAGAAACCAAGCTTGCGGGCAAATCTAACTCATTGGCCACCCCACCAATCTTTTTCAAAATCTAATACGGTCCTATGTAATGTGGACTAATCTTTCCTTTCCTTCCGAAATGTATGACTCTCTTTATAGGGGAGACTTTGAGAAACACCCAATCACCAACCTCAAATTCTAACTCCCTTCTCCTAACATCGGCATAGGATTTTTGAGGAATCTGAGTTGTCTTAAGTCGCTCTCTAATGATCTTCACCTTCTCCATTTTCTGATGAACAAGATCAAGCCCAAAAAATTGAGTTTCACCCACTTCATACCACCTAATTGGTGATCTATATCTCCTCCCATAAAGTGCTTTGAAAGGAGTTATCTGAATACTGGCGTGGTAGCTATTTTTGTAGGCGAACTCTATCAATGGAAAATGGCCTACCCAACTACCTTTAAATTTATTTACAAAGGCCCTCAACATATCCTCAAGGGTCTGAATGGTGCACTCAACTTGCCTATCAGCCTGAGGGTGGATAGCAGTACTCAGGTTTACTTGGATACCTAAACCCCTCTAAAAATATCACCAAAACTGCGAAGAGAATTGCGTACCTTGATCAAATATAATGGAATACGGTGCCCCATGCAAGTGAACTATTTCCTCAATTTAAAGCTTGGAATAATCATCCCCCGAGTAGTTAGTCCTCACAGGCAGAAAGTAAGCTGATTTGGTCATTCGGTCTACAATTACCCAAATGGAATCATATTGGTTTTAGGACCTCAGAAACCCCGTGATGAAATCCATATTGATTATCTCCCACTTCCATATAGGAAAGGCTATCTCTTGAGAATTAACACCCGGTCTCAAGTGTTCCACTTTGACTTGTTGACAGTTCAAACACTTGGAAACAAAATCAGCAATGTGACATTTCATATTGTTCCACCAATATATTGCCATTAGGTAATGGTACATTTTAGTAGAGCCTGGATCAACAACATATCTTGAAGTGTGAGCTTCATCGAGGATCCTCTCTCGCAAACTATCCACATTCGGTACACATAGCTTACCTTGATACCTTAAAATACCATCACCGCCAATTTCAAAGGTCATCACCTTTTGTTGACCCATATCATTTTTAATCTGCATCAAGATGGGGTCTTTGGCCTATTTCTCCTTAACTTCATCACATAGGAAAGATTTAGCTAACTCATGAACAATTACTCCTCCATCTTTGCAATCCAAAATTCAAACCCCTAGATTTGCAAGTCGGTGAATATCTTTCACTATCTCCCCTTTTCCTTTTTTAACATGAGAAAAGATGCCTATAGATAATCTGGTAAGGGCACCGACCACCACATTCGCCTTGCCCGGATGATAGTGTAGGCTCATGTCATAATCCTTTAAAAGTTCCAACAACCACCTCTGCCTGAGATTTAGTTCTTTCTACGAGAAGACATACTATAAACTTTTATGGTCAGTGAAAATATAAGCGTGCACCCTATATAGATAATGCCGCCAGATTTTAAGTGCAAACACCACAGCTGCTAACTCCAAGTCATAGGTGGGTTAGTTTCACTCATGCACCTTTATTTACCTAGATGCATAAGCTACCACCTTACCATGATACATAAGTACACATCCAAGTACCACTCAGGACGCATCACAGTACATAACAAAACCCTCTTTGCCTTCAGGAAGGGTCAAAATAGGCACAGTAGTCAACCTAGCTTTCAATTTCTCAAAATTATTATCACAGGATTCAGGCCACATAAATTTTTCCTTTTTCTGTATCAACCTGTAAGTGGAGCAGCTATGGAAGAAAAAATTTCTACAAACCATCTATAGTACCCCACCAAACCCTAGAAGCTTTGGATATCGGTTGGATTTGTGGGTCTGGGCCATTTTCTCACTGCCATAATCTTTTGGGGATCAACCTTAATTCCCTTACTAGTCACAATATGCCCCAAGAAGTCAATAGAACTAAGCCAAAATTCACACTTGGAAAATTTTGCTTATAATTTATGATCCTTGAGGGTCTGAAGGATGATTGGGAGGTGGATGGCATGGTCTACCTCACTCTTAGAGTAAACTAAGATGCCGTTAATGAAAACTATGATAAACAGGTCTAGAAACTAATGGAACACTATTCATTAGGTCCACAAAAGTAGTAGGGGCATTAGTCAGTCTAAAGGACATAACTAAGAACTCATAATGACCATATCGGGTTTGAAAAGCTATATTAGGAATATCAGCCTTCTTAACCTTCAACTAATGTTACCCTGAATGAAGGTTTATCTTTGAGAAATACTTAGAACCTTGAAGTTGGTCAAAAAGATTATCAATTCTAAGAAGAGGGCATTTGTTCTTAATAGTGACCTTATTTAGCTGACGATAATCTATACACATACGGAAAGAGCCATCTTTCTTATGTACGAAGAGCAGAGTGCACCCCAGGGAGAAACACTAGGACAAATAAAGCCCTTGTCAAGAAGATCTTTTAACTACTCTTTCAATTCTTTCAACTCTGCAGAAGCCATTCTGTATAACGGGATAGAAAAGGGATGAGTGTTCGACAATAAGTCAATGCCAAAATCTAAATCCTTATGTAATACCCCGTATTTCCCTAGCATGATTTAAGTCCCAATGCATGAGCATTCATATATAAAATTTTCAAAATATTTATTATTTTTTAGTTTAGATCCTACCATTGCGTAGGAAATTCAATAAGCTTTCCAACCATGTAAAATTTATCAAAATCTGATAACCGGGTAAGAAGTTATGGAAATTTTAAGTTTTTATCGTTAAACACCATCATTATGGTCACTAGCGCATCACGGAGTCCGTCTAAATGACAATTGTCAATTTCCAATAAGGGACCATGATATTGGCGCATTGCGCTAAGGACCGAATTCATATTTGGCAATTTCCCATGAGCCTCTGCGATAATGGCACATCGTGGAGGTGGCCAAAATGGCATTCCAAAGGCTTACCATAATAGCGTTGCGTTGCGCCAAGCTTCTAGGTCCCATTCATCAATTCCCAGTGAGGATCTGTAATACCCAGAAAAAAATCCAAACCAATATTAGAGCCATGCACCAAGCTGATTCATAGTACATCATGGTTATTTTATGGTTTTATGAGTAAGTTAGATGTATATTAAGGCTTCAAATAACACCCAGCTATCAGACGAATCAAAACATTTCTCACCGATTAAATTCTTGAGAAAGATATTTCCATAGTCAGATTCAAATGATCATATCTCTCATTATACTTGGAATTTTTGAGCTCATGACCTATCAACAAAGAGATAATTTAATTAGCTTTCCAACTATATGAATTTTTCCTAAATTCGATATCGGAGCAAAGAGTTATTCCTATTTTACTCTAGCATGTTAGGCTGGAAACAGTGTGACGACATTCGTGGTAGCTTATCACATTTGTGATGCCCTACTACGAAAGTCGTCAGCCTTAGGCAGAAACCAGCTCCTAAGTGATGACATTCGTGGTAGCTTACCACATTTTTGATGCCATACCACGTAGGTCATCAGCCTTAGGCAGAAACCAGCTCCTAAGTGACGACATTTGTGGTAGCTTACCACATTTGTGATGCCCTATCATGAA
The DNA here is from genome assembly GCA_030864225.1 of Capsicum baccatum var. pendulum. Classification (NCBI taxonomy): domain Eukaryota; kingdom Viridiplantae; phylum Streptophyta; class Magnoliopsida; order Solanales; family Solanaceae; genus Capsicum; species Capsicum baccatum. Next base: position 268,168,645 of record CM061552.1, read on the forward strand.
GGTCATCAGCCTTAGGAAGAATCTATCTCCTATGTGACGACATCGTGGTAGCTTTCCATGAGGTTTATATAAGGGTTGCTCATATGTTGTCCTTACCAGTGGCGCGGTACTGACAGCTTTCCAGTCAGGGCAGAGATTAGACCCCATCTTAGCCATAATGGCACATATGGGGCATGTCGGTTAAACAAATACCTCCCGCAGTTTCAGACTCAGTCTCAATAAAAGAACTCAGATAGTTCTTCATATATCAGTATACCAGGACTATCAGATATAGTCAAATTCATTTATAGTGCGGAACTCAGATAGTTCCATCAAATTTAAGACAGGGCACCAGGCTCTAAATCTCATAGCAGTGTTAGCATTGCACGCACTTATCCTCAGTATCAGACCTACGGTAAGCACCATCAAGGTGTGTGTAGAACGGGTCAAGGCATTTGTTTTGATTGTGGCAAGCCAGGCCACAGAGTTAGGGACTGTCCTCAGCCAGGTCCTCAGGGTCAGCAGAATCGTTCCATAGCTCAGTTCGATCGCCCGAACCTGTAGGGTGCCACTTCTAATGCTACTAGTGGGCAATTCCTAAATAGACTCTATGCTCTTTAGACCCGACAAGATCAGGAAAATTCACCTGATATCATTATTGGTACGTTATAGATTTTCCATGTTCAAGTTTATGCTTTGCTAGACCCAAGTGCATCTTTTTCTTTTGTCACTCCATACATAGAAGGCGATTTCAGAATCAATCTCTAAATTTTAGCAGAGCCCTTTTCAGTCTCTACCCCATTGTATAAAACCATTATAGCTCGGCGGGTATACTGGAACTACCCGGTTATGATATTTCAGAAATCCACATCAGTAGATTTAGTCGAGTTAGAGATGATTGATTTTGATGTCATTCTCGACATAGATTAGATTTATTCCTTCTATGCCATAGTCGACTGCAGAAATAGGATAGTTCATTTCAGTTCCCAAATGAGCCTGTCCTAGAGTGGAAGGGTAGCACTTCGTCTTTCAGGGGTCAGCAAGTTTCCTACCTTCGGGCAAGGAAAATGATTTCTAAGGGGTGTGTGTATCATCTCGTGCATGTTAAGGATTCCAGTTCTGAATATCCCATTCTTCAATCAATCCTAGTGGTTAATGAATATTCAGACATCTTTCCCAAAGATCTTCCAAGCATTCCTCGTGAAAGGGAAATAGACTTCGGCATAGACCTTCTCCCAGATACTTAGCCTATTTCTATTCCGCCATACAGAATGGCACCAGCAGAACTCAAGGAACTGAAAGATCAGTTAAAGTATCTCTTAGATAAGGGATTCATCAGGCCCAGTGTATCCCCATGGGGTACCCCAGTCTTATTTGTGTGCAAGAAATACGGTCCTCTCAGAATGTTTATTGATTACCGTTAGCTCAACAACGTGATGGTCAAAAATAGTTATTCACTACCTAGGATAGACTACTTGTTTGACCAACTTCAGGGTACCAGTTATTTATCCAAGCTATACCTCAGATCAGGCTATCCTCAGCTCAGAGTTAGAGAATGTGACATTCCAAAGATAACTTTTTGTACTCGGTATGGTCACTTTGAATTTCTAGTCATGTCCTTTGGTCTTACCAATGCCCCTAAAAATTTCATGGACTTGATGAATGGTATGTTCAAGAAGTGATTGGACACATTTGTCATGGTCTTCATAGATGATATTCTGGTCTATTCTCGCACAGAGCGTGATCATTCAGATTATCTCATAATTGTTCTTCAGACTCTCAGGGATCACCAGTTGTTCACCAAGTTTAGTAAGTGTGCATTTTGGCTAATATCAGTAGCATTCCTTAACCACATTATTTTCAGTGATGGCATTAGAGTAGATCCTCAGAAAACCAAAGTAGTAAGAAACTGGCCTCGTTCTGTCTCTCCATCAGATATCAGGAGTTTCTTGGGTTTGGTCGGCTATTACCGATGGTTTGTCAAGGGATTTTCTTCTATTGCATATCCTATGACCAGATTGACTCAGAAGAAGGTTAAGTTTCAATTGTCAGATGCGCATGGTGTGCGATAATTTATTCATCCAGGGGCCACTAAGATGTACCGCGACTTGTGTTAGATCTATTGGTGGAGTGGGATAAAGAGGGACGTTGCAGAGTTTGTGGCTAAGTGCTCTACATGTCAGTAGGTTAAGATAGAGCATCAGAAACCTAGTGGTTCCATGCAGGAGTTCACTATTCCTACTTGGAAGTGGGAAGAAGTGAACATGGACTTCGTGATGGGTTTGCCTAAAACACGTCATCAGCATGATTCAGTTTGGGTCATTATAGACAGAATAACCAAGTCATCTCATTTCCTTCCAGTTCGTACTTCTTACTCAACCGAGGATTATGCCAAACTTTATATCAGGGAGTTGGTCAGATTACATGATGTTCTACTATCTATCATCTCAGACTGAGGTACCCAATTCACCTCTCACTTTTGGAAAGCATTCCAAAAGGGTCTTGGTACCTAAGTTCATCTCAGTACAGCGTTTCATCCTTAGACAGATGGTCAAGTAGAAAGTACCATTTAGACTCTAGAAGTATGCTAAGGGCGTGTGCAATTGATTTCAAGGGAATCTGGGATGACCACTTGCCTTTGATTGAGTTTGTATACAACAACAGCTATCACTCCAGTATTTAGATGGCTCCATTCAAAGCTCTCTATGGTAGGAGATGTAGGTCTTCGATCGGTTGGTTCAAAGTTAGGAAGACCGCAGTTATAGGGCGTGACTTAGTATTTGATACCTTATAGAAAGTTGAGTTCATCAGATAAAGACTCCAGGTTGTTCAGAGCTGATAGAAGTCTTATACGGATGTTCATAGAAAGGATCTTGAATTTGAGGTCGATGACTATGTCTATTTCAAGATCTCTCCCATTAAGGGAGTGAAGAGATTCAGCAAGAATGGAAATCTTAATCCCCGATATATCAGTCCCTTCAGGATTCTTAGTCGCTTCGACAAGGTAGCCTATGAGCTCGAATTACCTTCAGATCTAGCCTCAGTTCATCCAGTCTTCCATGTCTCTTTGCTCAAGAAGTGCATAGGTGACCCAGCAGTTGTAGTCCCTATTTAGAGCGTTGACATTTAGAATAGCCTCTCTTATGAAGAGATTCCAGTCAAAATCCTTGACTATCAGACTCGTAGGCTGAGGAACAAAGAAGTCTCTTTAGTCAAGGTTCTTTGGCGAAATCAGTCCATGGAGGAAGCTACTTGGGAAGCAGAAGCAGACATGCAAACCAAGTACCCTCATCTTTTCTCCACTAATTCAGGCTTAGCTTGAGGTAACCATTTTCCTTAAGCTTACTCAGTTACATGTTCAAAATCCCAGTATAAAAATTGGTATCAAGTATCAGTGCATAGCTTATCATGCATTCATGAGTTCAGCTTATCAGTCATGCATCAAATATTCATGTTCACTTGGGCTATATTAAGTTTAGAGTTCAATTCAGTCCTAGAATCATGTGCCAGTTGATCTTGATCAGTGTATGAATCGTTTTATGTTTTCTCCCCTCTCAAGCAGTCATCATTCGAGGATGAATGTTTCCAAGGGGGAGATATTGTAATACCTCGAAAAAAATCTAAATAAATATTAGAGCCATGTACAAAGATCATGCATAGTACATCATGGTTAATTTATGATTTTATGAGTAAGTTAGATGTATATTAAGGCTTCAAATAACTCTCATCTATCAGACAAATCAAAACATTCCTCACGGATCTAATCTTGAGAAAGATATTGCCATAGTCAGATTCAAACGAGAATATCTCTCATTATACTTGGAATTTTTAATCTCATGTCCTATCAACAGATATATAATTGAATTAGATTTCCAAGATACCAATTTCTCCTAAATCCGATATCGGAGCAAAGAGTTATTCCTATTTTACTCCAGCATGTCAGGCTAGAAACAATGTGACGACATTCGTGGTAGCTTATCACATTTGTGACGCCCTACCACGAAGGTCATCAGCCTTAGGAAGAAACTAGCTCCTAAGTGACGACATTCATGGTAGCTTACCACATTTGTGATGCCCTACCACGAAGGTCATCAGCCTCATGTAGAAACCAGCTCCTAAGTGACGACATTCGTGGTAGCTTACCACATTTGTTATGACCTATCACGAAGGTCATCATCCTTAAGCAGAATCCAGCTCCTGTGTGACGATATTCGTGGTAGCTTACCACATTTGTGATGCCCTACCACGAAGTTCATCATACTTAGGTATAAACCATCAATTCCAGCTTCTGTGTGATAAAAATTTTTACGGCTTACCACATTTTTGATGCCTTGTCACAAATGTCGGCAGTTATTATTTTCAACAACTGAAAATTTATTTCATAAAGGTATTTTGGTCTTTTTCCTTCACTTCCCACGACTTATAACCCTCAAGGAACGTATTATATTCCATTCACTTTAGTTGAAACATCTTAAAAACCCTCTCTTACACTTTCAACCACAAGATTAGGGTTTCCTCTCAAGATCATCTCCTTAGGAACAAGAGCATTCTTTCCCAAAGGGGTTAAACATTAGTCAAGAAAAATCAAGGGTAAGCCTAAGGAATTCTTCAAGAACCTTCAAAAATATTAGATCTCCTTCAAGATTCAATCACTAAGGTATGTGTAGTGTTCATCTATGGATCCAATCCGTTCATAGAGCTCAAGAACCATGTTTTAAATACTATTTTGTGAACTTTTAGTGGTGATATGAGCATGTACATGTTGATGATTGTTGTTTAAGTTTCAAGATGATATCTAGAGGTGTCTTCATGGAATATATATGCTTGTTAGTTGAAAACTATGAACCTTAGATGGTGTAAAATGGTGCAAGTTATGAAACACACCTATGCCTTAAAGAATGCATGCAAGGTGTTCGATAAAATGCTTAGGATGCTATAAATTTATGTTTATATGGTTCTATGATGTCTAAATGACAAGTCCATGTTAGTTATATTCTTTAATATGAATTCCATGCTTTTCATGTGTTGCTCTTGTTGTGGTATGAAGCATGTATGATAATGGAGATATATAATATGCACATGAAATATAGCTATGCACTCCCTACCATGCTTAATATGTTGAGGAACTATATGATGTATAATATCCTCTATTTATGATAATGTGAATTGTGGACTCCAATCTTATGATCAAGTCAGTCATGTTGTGTCAGTTTCTTTCCATTGAGTCCTGGGGGTATTTGTACCCACAAACTATAGCTGCGTGCCTAGAGCTATGTCATGTTTCACGATATACAAAATCAAGCCATGATTTAGAAGAATGCAGTCAGTCATATGACTCAGGAAACCTCATGGTCTTAGTCAGTTATCAGATATCAGTAGTATTCCGCCAGTCAACAGAATTCAGTAAGTTTCACTTACGTATAGTCATGTAAATCATGTTTAGTATCTTTATATGGGATTTTGAGTTATCACCAAGTGAACTCAAGGATGGGAACTCACCTGCATATGAGGGTATGATTCTTAGCAGTCATCCTTGTGTTCCAAAACTATGTAGCCAGCATAGGTTGAGACGTCGCAGCCTGTTATATGAGGGTAGATAAGGTGGCTTAAACTGTTATATGAGGGTTCCCACCATTCTCACTAGAGTTACCTAATATATGAGGGTTTCTCACATGTTGTCCTTACCAGTGGTGCAATACTGACACCCTTCCAGTTAGGGTAGAGATTGGACCCCATCTTATCCATAATGGCATATCTGGGGCATATCGGTTAAAAAACTACCTCCCATAGTTTCAGACTCAGTCTCGGTAAAAGAACTTAGATAGTTCTTCAGATATCAGTATACCAGGACTGTCAGATACAGTCAAATTCAGTTATAGTGCGGAACTCAGATAGTTCCATCAGATTTAAGACAGTCAGATACAGTCGCCCATGTTATCAGAAATACAGTTCAGCCATATTAGTTATCAATAAACCATGTATTAGCATACAAATCTAGCTCACATACTCATGATCTTAGTTACTATGTATGTATGTTTATGCTCTCACGTTCATATCAGTCAGTCAGTTAGCATTGTTCATGCATGTAAACCCTTTTGCATTAGCCTGCCTCACTCGTATGCTCAGTACTCTAGTTGTACTGACGCATTTGTGCTATGGTGCTTTCTTTCATGTTACACCATAGGTTCAGAGACACGAGCTCCAGATCAGCAGTAGCATCCAACCGTAGAGTTGCAGTGAGTCCTCATCCATTCGAGGGCAATATTATTTTATATCATTTATTATTTCAGCTCAATTTTGCTAGACGGAGTTAGTTGGAGACATGTTCCTTCAACTCTTTATTCAGATCGTACTTAGAGACTTTCAGATTCAGTATTCAGACTTATGTTCCAATTTGATTCAGTTTTCAGCTGTTTTGGGTATCTTCCATCCATATGGATATTATTTTTTGACAGATTCGTTATTCAATTGAACCTTATGGCCTACATGTTCATGTTTTCTGCATTATTACATTATATATACAGTGTAAAGGTACATATATCAGTCATGGGTTAGCTTGTGGTCCCTCGGGGTCATGAGCACCGTGTAGCATTTCGATTCAGAAAATTGAGGCGTTACAGGATCCACGATCATGGAGCGTCATGCCAGGGCCTCAAATTGGGACTTTTAGTTTTCTAGTTTTGTATTTTTAATTTCCAAGGGGTTGTATGGTCATTTACCAATGCCCTAAACTCATCCTAAACACGAAATTAAAGCCTAATAGGGCATCATATGCCCATTGTTCTCAAATTTCTCAAAAGGGGATCCATTATGTTCAAGAACACAAAAACCCTAGCTATTAAATTCAAGGCCAAATCTCAAGAACTCACCATCAATCCTCTCAAATTCATTAACCCAGGTATGTTAAATGTTCATTCATGGGTTCCTTTCACCCATGAAGTCCAAGTATCTGATTTAAATTACAAAATTGTGATATTTTTAAGTTATTTTATTTTAAATTATGATTTCACCCATGAATCTCCATGAACTATGATTTTATACCATATATAGATGAAATTATTATTTTTGTTCAATTATCCATGTTTTGATGTTATCATTCATTGAATTAATCATGATTTAGTACTATTCATGTTGAATTTATGCTATTACAGCAAGTTCCCTAACATTCCTATGATTTGACCAAACTATGAACTACAAGTGTTTGATAAAATGCCCACAAGAATACATGTTTGATAAAAAATTTCATGCTATGTCCTCTAAGCTTAAGTATCATGTTACTATTATTGCTTTTGAGTCCTGGAAATGTTGAATACCCGAAAACCATACCTGCTTATTTAGTCTCATCTCAGTATCTTCAGAACACATATTATGAGCATTAGTAGATCAGTCAGTTAAACTCTGAATAGTTAGTAACTCAGTGTCATTTAGTTTGGAGTAGGACTTAGCACCGAGCTAGTGTAGGTATGGCGGCTTCCCTGTCAGATAGGCAAAGTCGCTAGTAGCAGCCCCTAAACTCCAAAACTACGTAGCTATCATACGGTATGAGAAGTCACCCATCAGTGTAGGATTGACTATCTTGCAGGGGTCACCCGTCAGTTCAGGATTGTCATCCTTCGGGATAGTACATCAGTATAATGGATCCACATAGCCAGTATTAGTACCTATGGCATGGTATTGACACCCTTTCAACTAGAGTTATAGGTTGGACCCCAATTAGCTCAGATTAGTGAATGTCGGTTAGATGATAACTCCTACAGTCTCAATCCAATAATCAGATCAATAGTTTAATCTCAGTGTTGTTTGACCAAGGTACACAGATATCAATTATTTCAATATTTCAGTTTACATACTTCTATATAGTTCATGTTATATTCTTGGTCATGCATCCCCAGTATCTACAGATTTTACGTACCTTTAGTATTTATAGACTTTCATGCATACACAGTATTTATAGATTTCACATATTTTCAGTATCTACAGATTTCATGCTCTCTATTCAGTATTTCATGTTTTACATATATATTTAGATAAATATTATTCCTGTTTATGAAACCTTGCATGTCAGCCTACCTCATTTAGCGTACCAGTACATTAAAGTACTGATCACATACCTTTCTTTTGCGTTATGATGTATTATATCATAGGTTTTGATGCCCAGTTCCCAAATCACGTTTAGACATCTCAGACTCTCACCAGTAGCAGTGGTGAGTCCTCATATTTAGAGGATGGATTATTTTATTTCATGTCTTCAGTCTAGTAGTTAGTTGGATTTAGTTAGGGCCTGTCCCATCAACTCACTGTTATTCAGTTTAGAGTCTTTTTGACAATACAATCAGTTATTCAGACTTTAGTTACATGACAGTTAGTTATTCGGTTTATCTTAGATTTTAGTATTTATTCAGACTCAGATAGTTATTTCTTCAGATTCATAATTTAGTATCTATTTTAGTTATTAAAACCTTATGGTATATTAGTTATTCTTTCACATTTATGATTGTGTTATTTAGTGCTCACAGTAGGTACCAGCTCATGGGTTAGCTTGGGGTCTCTAAGGACTGTAAGCACCATGTGATGCCCAGGGTGTACTCTCAGGGCATTACAAACTTGGTATCAGAGCCTAAGATTTGAAAGTGTCCTAGGAAGTCTTAAAGACGCATCAAGTAGAGTATTGTTCATGGGTATGTAGTGCGCCACACTTATGGGCAGAAGGCTACAAGGTGTTTAGGAAAAGTTTTCCTTCTTTCAATATTTATGTCGTATGAGTGAGCATGAGCTCAAGTTAAACTCTTAGTCTAATCTGTTTCTTCCTTCTGTTTATAAAATATGGCTCCTAAACAGAATAATAGAAGAGGATCTGGAAACCAGCCATCACCTCTGCCCGTCCAAGCAGATCCTCTGGACGAGCATGTCTTTCACACAGAATTCAGCGCTGCGTTCACCACTTTAGCAAATTTTGTTGTAGCTCAAAATAAATGGCCAGCTACTATTTCGGCCAACCTAGTGGCCAATACTACTACAAATAGAATTTGGGACTTCACCTAGATGAATTCTCCTTCCTTCTTTGGATCCAAGTCTGAAGAAGATCCACAGGAATTCTTAGATATGGTTCAAAAGGTAGCAAATGCTATGGGGGTGACATCCTCATAGTCCACACTTGGTTTAAGTAGTGGAAGGTAGATAGAGGTTTTGATGCAGGGCCTGTAGAATAGGAAGAGTTTTCTATGGCTTTCTTAGACAGATTCTTCTCATTGGAGTTGAGGGGGCCAAAGTGTTAGACTTTATTAACCTGAGGCAGGGAATCATGAGTATGAAGGAGTATTCCCTCAAGTTTACTCAGTTATATAGATATGCTTCTCAATCAGTAACTGACAGTAGGTCCAAGATAAGTAAGTTTATATATGGAGTATCTGATAGTATGGTCAAGGAGTGCAGGATCGCAATGCTAATTAGGGAGATGGACTTGTCTAGGTTGATGGTCTATGCTCAACAAATTGAGGAGCAGAATATTAAGAAGAGGGAGAGAGAAAACAAGAAAGCTAGGATAGGTATTTTTAATTTTAGCCAGCCAAGGGTAGAAGGTGGTAACTGTCCTCAATTTTATCAAAGGTCTTCATCCCCAACACCCTCTTCAGATAGTGACGTAGTACCCAAATTTATAAATGATAATAGGGATAGAGCATAAGGTTCTAAGTCACAAGGCAGTGTTAGCAATACTCGTATGAACCCTCTATGTCAAAAATATAGCAGAAACTATCAGGGAGAGTATGGAGTGGATAGTGATATGTGCTTCGGGTGTGGGAAGATAGTCTATCAAATTCGGGAGTGTCGTCTATTTTCTCAGAAAGGTAGGGATTTGCACTAGAAGGGCCAGTCCCATTAATCGTCAGTTCCATCCGGTCGCCCAACTCAGCAGGGTGCTGTTTTTAGTACTACCAGTGGTCAGCGTCCGAATAGATTATATACTCTTTAGTCTCGCCAAGATCAGGAAGATTATCCTGACATAGTTACTGTTACATTATAGGTCTTTTACTTACATGTTTATGCTTTACTAGACCCTGGAGCATCTCTTTCTTTTGTAACTCCTTATATAGCCGTCAATTTTGGAGTCAGTCCCAAAACTCTAGTAGAGGCCTTTTTAGTATCTACCCCAGTCGGTGTTTCTATTGTAGCCCGAAAGGTATACAGAAACTATCGGGTCATAATATCTCATAAAGTTACTTCAGTTTATCTCGTGGAGTTAGAGATGATGGATTTTGAAGTCATTCTCAGCATGGATTGGCTCCACTCATGCTATGCCTCAGTTGATTGTAGAAATAGAATAGTTCATTTTCAGTTCCCGAATGAACTAGTCCTTGAGTGGAGGGGTAGTACCACAACGCTCAAGGGTCAATTGAATTCATACTATAGAGCGAGAAAGATGATATTAAAGGGGTGTATTTACAATCTTGTTCAAGTCAAGGACTCTAGCTCAGAAACTTCAACTCTTGAGTTAGTTCCAATATTAAATGAATTCTCAGATGTGTTCCTTGAAGATCTTCCTGGAGTTCCTCCCAAAAGAGAAATCGACTTTGGAATAAAACTTCTTCTAGACACTCAACCTATATCTATTCTGCCATACATAATGGATCCAGCTAAACTAAAAGAATATTTGAAGGATCTCCTAAATAAGGGATTCATCAGACCCAACATCTACCCATGGGGTGCACCAGTTCTATTCGTGCGTAAGAAAGATGGTTCTCTTAAAATGTGCATAGACTACCGCCAGTTGAAAAAAGTCAAAGTCAAGAATGAATATCCACTTCCTATAATCGATGATTTGTTTGACCAACTTTAGGGAGCCAGTTATTTTTCTAAGATAGACCTCAAATCAGGCTATCATTATCTCAGAGTCAAAGAATGTGACATTTCAAAAATAGCTTCCCGAACTCGGTATGGTAGTTTGAATTTCTAGTTATGTCCTTTGGTCTCACAAATACTCCAACAGTCTTTATGGACATGATAAACTGAGTGTTCAAGCAGTACTTGGACATGTTCATCATAGTCTTCATTGATGACATTCTTGTTTACTCCCGTAGAAAAATTGATCATGCAGACCACCTCAGAATAGTGTTGCACACTCTTAGAGCTCACCAGTTGTTTGCCAAATTCAGTAAGTATGCATTCTGGCTAAGATTAGTATCTTTCCTTGGCCATATTATTTCTGGTGATGGCATTAGAGTTGGTCCTCAAAAGATCAAGGCAGTGAGAAATTGGCCTAGATCCTTCTCTCCATTAGATATTAGGAATTTCTTGGGTTTAGATGGCTATTACCATCAATTTTTTGAAGGGTTTTCTTCTATTGCATCCCTCATGTCCAGATTGACTCAGAAGAAAGTCAAGTTTTAGTTGTCAGATGCCTGCGAAAAGAGTTTTCAGGAGTTGAAGACTCGACTCACCTCATCCCTCGCTCTTACTTTGCTAGATGGGTTTGTTGTGTACTGTGATGCATCTAGAGTAGGTTTGGGTTACATCATTATGAGAAGAGGTAAGTTCATAGCCTATGCCTCCAGATAACTTAAAACCCATGAGAAGAATTATACTACTCATGATCTCGAGTTAGCAGTTTGGAGGCACTACTTATATGGGGTGCATGTTGATGTGTTCACAGATCACAAAAGCTTGCAATATATGTTCTCTCAGAAATACTTAAATTTGCGTCAAAGGAGGTAGTTAGATTTATTGAAAGATTATGACATGAGTGGTCTGTATCATCCAGGCAAGGTAAATGTAGTGACAGATGCTCTCAGTAGTTTTCTATGGGTAGTGTTTCTTATATTGAGGATGGTAAGAACAAATTAGCTCAGGAAGTTCATCGTCTTGCCTGACTAGGTATCTGCATAGTCGATTCAGCAGAAGGCAGTATATCGGTGCAGAGTAGTTTAGAATCATCTCTAGTTTTTGAAGTGAAGGAAAAGAAGGATGGAGATCCCAGTCTAGTTATGTTGAAAAAATCAGTCAGAGATCAGAAGGTGAAGGTTTTCTCCCAAGGAGGAGATAGTGTGTTGTGTTGTCAAGTTTGGCTATGTGTGCCTTGTCTAGATGACTTGAGGCAATGAATTCTTGCAGAAGCACATGGTGCGTGCTACTCTATTCATCTAAAGGCCACTAAGTTGTACCGTAATTTGTGGGAGATCTATTGGTGGAGTGGGATAAAAAGAGATATTGCATAGTTTGTAGCTAAGTACTCTATATGTCAACAGGTTAAGATTGAGCACCAGAAGCATAGTGGGTCCATGCAGGAGTTCACCATTCCCACGTGGAAATGGGAAGAAATGAACATGGAATTTGTGATGGGTCTATCTCGTAATCATTATCAGCATGATTCTATTTGGGTCATCGTAGACAGGATGACCAAATTGGATCCTTTCTTACCAGTCCATACTTCTTAGTTAGCCAAGGACTATACCAATCTCTATCTCAGAGAGTTGGTTAGGTTACACGGTGTTCCTTTATCTATCATCTCTGATAGCGGTACCCAGATTACCTCTCACTTCTGGAAAGTATTCTAAAAGGGTCTTGGTACCCAATTCTATCTCAGTACAGCCTTCCACGCTCAAACATATGGTCAAGCAGAAAGGACCATTCATACTCTTAAAGATATGCTGAGAGCATGCATAGTTGATTTTAAAGGTAGTTGGAATGACCACTTGCCTTTGATCAAATTTGTATATAGAAATAGCTATCATTCCAGTATCCAGATGGATCCGTTTGAGGCTCTTTATGGTAGGAGATATAGATCTCTGATTGGTTAGTTTGAAGTAGGTGAGGCCACGGTAGTAGGGCCTGACTTGGTGTTTGATGCCTTAGAGAAGGTTCAGTTGATCAGAGAAAAGCTTTGAGCATCCCAGAGCCGACAAAAGTCATATGCAGATGTGAGGAGAAAGGATCTCGAGTTTGAGATTGGTGATTCTGTGTACTTGAAAATATCTCCCATGAAAGGGATAAAGAGGTTTGGCAAGAAAGGTAAACTTAGTCCCTGCTATTTCCATTGATAACGCTCAAATTACACTCTTGAATGGGTGTAAGCGATCATTGTAAATATAAAACCCAACTAGGTTGGGGTCGAATCCCACAGGGAATATGGTGTGAAGTCAAGTTGTTTACGATTTAATCCACTGATAATTTCATGTTTCCTAAAATAAGGGGTTTAGGCTTAACAAGTTGTTGTTTGTCACTTTATTTTCGGTGTTTGTAACTCAAGAGTTTATGAAATAACTAGAATTATGTTCACTAGGTCTTATGGTACATGATAGATGCTAAAAGTGGTTCAAGATTCTCACAGTGGGTAAGATAACAAGCTATCTTTATCGATGTTATGCATAAATACCTCTCAACCTACTTAAGCATTTAATTCTCGAATCATTTTGGACTTAGGGAATTTCTATTTACTGCTCATATTTTACCTCAGGTAAACCAACCTTGTTACACCACTAATTATTAAATGAAGTATTTCCGAGTCCCACTTGATAATTCATTTCCTACTATATTTGATTTCTTTCTCAAGCAAATAAAAGCAGGTGTGTCTACTGTTTGCAACTAGCAGGCGTTAATTAAAACTTTAGAATTATCAAGAAATCCTACCCCCTTTTGAATCTAGACTACTTAGCACCTCATCAAGACCTAACTCTAGATCCCATAACTCAGGTTAATGGAGTTTCGCCACTCATGATGTAACGAACGAAACACATAATTGAATTCATGATTTTAAAGATAAACTTACAGAGATGAATAATAACTAGTGAATCGCAGATTAGATCACAAAGGAAAAATCCCAAATACTGATAATAATCTCTCAAAAATAATCGTGTTGTTAAAGTCAAGAAGTAAAGAGAGAAAATATTAAAATATGTTGTCCAAAACTCTAGGTGTAGACCTTGTGTGGAATAATAATCATAATTCACTCTAGAAACCTTCAAACAAAGCTTTAAATAGTTTACTCTAAATAAGGAACAAAATCAAGGTTACAGCTTTTTCTCAGAATAGACGACGACTATTGGAGACGCCATATCAGGATCCTGACAACTTATCAAGAATGTCATCAGGTCTTCTTCAAATCTGCACTAGTCCTGTCTTAGGTTGACGGCAACTTCTGATGGCTTATTAGGACTGTGATGACTTATCAGAAATATCCTCACACTTTGGCTCCAATTCTCATGTCCTGCCTAAGTCCTACGGCATTTCGACAACTTATCAATATTATGACAGTCTATTACAAAATGTCGTTGATTCTACCAGTTAGAACTCATTCCCTATTTAAGGCTGATAATGGACTTGATAGCCTATCACCAGGCTAATGACCTATCATGAATGTTGTCAGCTGCACTTTTCTTTTAATTTCTTCAAATTTCAACTTCTTTGCTTCATTTCATGTTAGTTCTCTATCATATCAACTTAAACTGCAAAATCAAACATAAACTAATAAAAAATAACTAAAGTTTCTCAAGATCTTGCAATTATTTAGAGTTAAAAGCCTCAAATGTGTTAGCATATGCTCACAGATCAACACTCTCAACTTAAAACAATTGCTTGTCCTCAAGCAACCAAAACATAACTAAGAGAATACAAAGTACAATTTGGCAGCTAACTACTCATATTAGTTCAGAATAACTTCACCATCTCCAAGGTCAATCAATTTAAAACTCACTGTTGATGTTTTGAAGAACAACTATGCAACTCACAAGCATCAAGATACGGCAAAAATTCAGCAATAACAATCATTCCATATCAAGATCACAATATCTGAACAAATCAGTGACTTAGCAATATACCCAATGTGACCTTACAACAAAGAAATCTCTTTTTCACTCATATCATAATTCACGTACATAAACATAGGGATAATTACAAGTCTCACTCTCAGGATGAAGTTCCAAACACTGCATATCAAATACCATAGGCTTGCCCTTATAGTCAGTACCCAAATCTTTAGGTAGGTCAGTTAGAATCACTTTAGGGCTTTTGTTAGGCTTGTAATGTAGGCTAGGGGATGGTATGATATTCATGGACATTTTAGAGTAACTATTCCTCCTTGACACTACACTAAACTCTTAGGATTTCACTTCTCAACCTTATTTTCTTTCTCTTCTTTTATTGATCATACATGCTCAAGATGGATGCAGTCTTTTCAATCATCATATTATTTTTTTATCATCTTTAACATAGCTTTCTCTTTCCTTATTCCTTTTTCACCTCACCCAACTTTTTATTCTTTTCTTTTATTCTACCTCTCTCCATGATCATTTTGCATCATGCACCCCTATGATAGCCACCCTCAACTTAGGTTGTTTGCCTAAGTCAAGGTGCACAGTATCCAAGGAGGACCAGGGCCAAAATAGGTTCATTATGAGATAAACAAAAAAGTGAGAGGTTTCACAGAAAGAAATAGGCATAGAGGCTCAAATCAGGGATCAAGGGATATTATTCACATTGGGAAGGTCATTGAGGATGAAAGTGGGTTACAATAAAAAATGGCCTTTAATCCTTTCCTAACATCTATCCTACAACCTAGGCAGGACTAACAGGGCAAGTTCTAGATTCGGCACACAGCATGAGCTGAGTAAGACCTCACACACACATGGTACACAAGTACATCGCATATCACTACTTATATAATTCATGCAATTTGCTCAGCAAAAATTGTCAAGTCACCAAACTAATGCCATGAAAAGATGCACCGCAGTCATAGATGAATGCAATTCACATAGTTATAAACTCAAATCTATTAAGAGGTGCTCAAAAGTCACAAAGCAAGATAACTGCCTCAAGTACATGTATTACTCCATTCTTTCTTTCTTCTACTCCTCTTTTTTGCCTTCTTTTTCACTCTTCTTTCTTTCTCGCTGTCAGTATTTTCTCTTATCTTTGCCCTTCTGCTCCCCCTTCTTATTCTTTTTCTTTGGTGAATCTCCAGTGAGGTTAAGCATTAGAATTTCTTCCTCAGATTCATACATAGCCAGATCTGTCGGCACCATAAATAGATGCTGCTGCAACACCCCAACATCTCTCTTTACTTTGTTCAAGGCTGCTCTGAATTTAGCAGGATCAGCCCCTGATATTTATTTTGCCTGTGCATCAAATCGGTTCTCCAAATTTGCAACCCGTCCAAGCAGAGTCACAAAAGGCTCAAGGGCAGCCTTGATTCTCTTGTTTACTACAGCGGCAAACTTTTTGGCAAAAGTATGTAGTTGTGCCTCACACTATTTGGCTTGTTTGGCCACTTTTCTAATATCGATTAGATGAAATACAAATCATGATGATACTGTAGAAGCTGAGAGATTGGTTTCATTCTCAAGCACTGAACTTGCTTGTGCTAAGAAATTTTCCTATGCAGT
Source organism: Capsicum baccatum var. pendulum (assembly GCA_030864225.1). NCBI lineage: Eukaryota > Viridiplantae > Streptophyta > Magnoliopsida > Solanales > Solanaceae > Capsicum > Capsicum baccatum. Next base: position 268,184,994 of record CM061552.1, read on the forward strand.
CTCAGAATCTTGCACTTCCACATTAGGTGTTGAAATGACATTTGTAACTAGAGGGTCTGCTGCTACCTCTACACCTTTATCAAGTCTCAATCATGGCTGATTTTTATCATACCATATGGGATTGTGGGTCTTTTGGGAAGGAATGTCATCATCAACCCCTGCAATCTCTGGCACATTAGTAGCTCGACATAACTCTGTGATAAGATAAGGGAAAGGATAAGCAGTGTTGGTTCTTGACATTTTAATCTTTATCTCATCAGTAGTGAGGTTCTGCACCATGCTTGCTAATAGGATAGCTTGGTCGTCACCCAGAATATTTTCTCCATCAGTGGGCATCAGCCAGATACGAACTACACCCCACCAAAACTTTGCCTCTTAAGTCAAAGAGGACTTATAGATTCTCTAGTTTGGGTTGGTCAACCATGTTGGTTCCCCTTCGCCTAAGAAGTGGCCTGACGAGTAAAGTTAGGGCCATGCAAGAACCTGTAGATGGTTCTTATTGAGATATCAACCCTTATACCCCTTACCTAAACTCTCTCCAACAGGGTCTAGTCTGCAACTCTTTCTCCTAACCTAGACATGTTTTCCAACTGAGCCTAGTAGTTCACGTAAAACTCTTGGACCAGTGCAGGGCAAAATGAGTTTCCCCATTTTGTAGTTCATCCCAAGCCGTACTCTTAGAACTTCTGTTCTACTTTAGGATACCTACGCAGACCTTTAGTGATAATCCTTATTTCTTCCTGATTCGGCCTTTTAGTCCTTCTTCTATCAGTTCTGTGGAGCCCAAAGTAACGATGCCCTCTGCCTTGGGAATTTGCCATCTAGCATTGTCTCAAAATTTGAGGTTCTTACACTTGATAAGTGTTCCCTAAATTGGAGACTCCTCATCATCTTGTCGTTCAGTGGAAGTAAATTCAGATGTTGTTCCCTTAGAGTCAAGCTCCTCAGACCCTTTATGTTCTTCTCTTTAGATTCAGTATGTTCAGACTCATGCTGCTCATGTTTAGAATGTTCAGATGCCTCCAGCTCATAAGCAGTTGTTGTTTCAGTGTCCTTACTATCCTCCACCTCAACAAGTGGGGGTGGTGAAGGCTGGTTAGGGCTTTGCTTCTTCTTTCACTTCTTGATCACAGGTTCTTCCTCTTCATAATCAGACTCCTCATCAATGAGTTTCCAGCGTACAATTTTCTATTGTTCCTTCTTTGTTAGTATGTGGCTCTTTCTTTTCGGAACCATTATAGGGTTCCTTTAGCAATATAAAAACCATTAGTCAATCCTCAAGAGCCTAAACACAAACACATTAATCATTTAAGCTTCACATCCTTTCAAAAGGCTCGTTCATGCTTTAGGTTCTAGATGTGACGATATTTCTTGATAAGCCATCACGACTATAATAACTTATCATAATTTTTGTCATCCTTAGACAGAACCTATGAAACTTTATCAACTTCTGACGACATTTTTGATAAGTCGTCACAAATGTGATAGCCCATCACAAATATCATTAGCTCTAAACAGAAATCACTTCATTCTTAGTAGCCTTTGACGACATTTTTGATAAGCCGTCATAGTTATGATAGATTATCATGAATGTCGTCAACTCTTATCAGAACCCCACTTTTGATTTTAACTCAATCTTTGGTTCCATTATTTCTCAAAATCCACTCGAGTTCTGATTTATGAGCTGAATTTTAAGCCTTAGGCTTGCACAGCAAACCCTAGTTCTGAATTTCAGCCCCTTGTCCAGTTGAAATCTGTTCAAGTCTGTTAGGAACTTGGGTTTTCATCAATCTATCCCTTACCACTTAAAAATAAAAGTCAAATTTAGAGCATACCTGATAGGAGCCTTCAATGTGATTACACGCACAAGAGGAAGTAGGAGGAAATTTTTTATTTTAATTGCAAACCCACACACAAGAAAACTTTCTTTTTGTTTCACTTGGAAAAAAATTTTGAATAAAGAAATAAAATACTATAACTATTGAAGGGAAATAACCTAAAAGGAAGTAAAAACAAGAGGGAAGGTGGAATGGTTCAACTGGGCCCGGGTCAGAATTTTATAATTGGCCCAGATTTGTTTGTTAAGTTACTTTATGACGACATCTTATGACATATTGTCATAGGTGTGATCACCTATCATGGATGTCGTCAGCCTTAACAGAACTTCAATTCAAAATTGGCCTCTTTAACGACAATTCTAATAGCTTATCACAGTTTTGACAGCTTATCATAAATGCCGTCAGGACCTTTTCTGCTGATTTCATCATTTTTCCACCTTCTGTGAATTAAATCCTAACTACAAAAATAAACACTTTATTGGAATATAAAATTTTGGGTTGTCTCCCAATAGCGCCTGATTTACTATTGCGGCACGACTTGGTTATCTTGACTACTAAGACTTCGCCAAGACAACCCGTTGATACTCCTTTATTATCTTCATATAATACATCAATGATTGAGAAAACACCCATCTCTTTTTGCTGAGTCATGGATGAGTGTATCTCGAAGTGTGCTTTTTTATAATTTAGCCTGAACTTCAGCTCATTCAGCTTCATGTCTACGATCACTCTCCCAGTTGCAAGGAATAGTCTACCCAAGATGATGGGCACTTCAAAGTCCACCTCCCAATCTAGGACTACAAAATCAGCAGGCAAAATAAAATCAGCTACGTTTACTAAAACATCAAATAATATGCCCACAGGCTTCTTCATAGACCTATCAGCCATCACCAACTGCATATTTATTGGGGTAGGATTCCCAAACCCAATTTCTTGTACACAACAAGTGGCATTAGGTTTATACTGGCTCCCAGATCGCATAATGCTTTGGTGAATTTTAGGGAACTAATAGTACACAGAATGGTAAACGCTCTCGGGTCTACCTTTTTCTACACTAAAGACCTTGTATAGATAGAGCCACAATGGATAAGATTGTTCTCCGACTCATGTATAACCTTCCGTTTCTTGGTCACAAGGTCTTTCATAAACTTTGCGTATCCTGGAATTTGCTAAAGTACCTCAACCAAAGGCATATTTATCGTCAATTGTTTAAGCATTGCCAGGAATTTGCTGAATTTTGCATCATCAGCCTTTTTATTCAATCATTAAGGAAAGGGAGGTGGTGGTCTTGGTATAGTTTTCACCACCACTTCCTCTTCCTTCTCTCTTTCCTTCTCCAAAGCATTAATAGAACTATCCAGCTTCTCCGACTCCACTGGATTGCTTTTTTTGGATTCATCAATAACTACCTCACCATCTATAGATTTTCCCACAGAAGGGCCAGGTAATATCTTAACAATCTTAGTGGTAATCGCCATACATGAGCCATCATTCTATGGATTTTAAATTGTATCTCTTGGTAACATTCCACTCTTTCTCTGGTTGAATGTAGTGGAAAGTTGGCTCATTTGCTACTCCAACTATTTGATGGCAGTGAAGTGTGAGTGCCCTAACTGACTGATGGATGTCAGATTGGTCTTCATAGTGGTTACACTAGAGTTGGTGGCCTCAACTCCCTTCAACAATTTCTCCATTATGTCCTCCATGGACATCTTTCCAGAGCTAGTTGTAGCAGCTTCCCAATTTCTAGGAGGAACATATAAAACACTTCTGTCATTATTGCTTCTCCAGTTTCCTTTCTCCCTGTCTTTGTAACCAGGCTTTTCATAAATGTTCCGACCTTGATTCCCTTGGATATTTCCTCGAAAACCCCCCTGATTATTAATATAATTCACCTCTTCTTCAGGCTCCACATCCACTCGGTCTTGAGATGTTACAGCTTTCACTTTCTCAGTCTTCCTTAACAATAAGTGCTTGGTGAGCAAGTCCATCTGAGTCTTTTGATGGGCCATGTCTTGATCCCACTCCTCATCTCTCCTGCATTGTTCAGCAGACATATAAACAGATACAGTGGGGCTTGATACCATAGACTCCCTGGTATGCTAAGCCCGACTCTGTTTGGTCATCCTATTTAGCATATCTAAGGTATCTTGGAAAGAGAGATCAACAAATGAACCACCACCAGCATTATCTATAATCATCTTTGTTACAAAGTTGAGGGCCCTGTATAAAGTCTCCATCAAGTGTAGGTCCATCATATTATAGTTCGAACATTGTGTTAGCTTTTTCTTGAATCTCTCCCAAGTCTCATACAAAGCTTCAGTAGGAAGTTGTCTAAAATTACTGATTTAGTCCCTCAACTATACCCTTCTGGAGGGTGGAAAAAACTGTTCTAGGAATGCTTCTTTCAATTGCCTCCAGTAGTTGATGGAATCAGGTGTAAGCTCATTCAACCACAATGTTACCTCCCTAGACAGAGACAACGAGAATAACCTCAACCAGCTAGCGTTCTGGCCTACTTCTAGGTTATCAAAAGATTTGCAAATGGTGACAAAATTCACCAGATGCAGGTTTGGATCATCCCTAGGAAGGCCACCAAACAACCCCTTCAGATTGAGGAGTTGGATCATAGTACTCGTAATGTTGAACTTGGCTCCTAGTTCCAATGGTGGGGGAATAATTTCACCTGTTGCACCTACCCCATCCATGCCATCATTATCATTATTCAGATCATACTGGACTGACTTGTACTCTTGTCTTTTTTGGAATGAACGGTTCCGGTTAACATTACGTGGCACTTGTGCAGCTATCTACTCTACACGCCTTGGGTTACCAGGGTTTAATAAATCCTCATCCCCCAAATCTTCATCCTCAGGGTTTGGATGTCGTGCATATTGCCTGACATTTTTCACATTCACCTAAGCTCTAGCTAAGGCTGCCAGTCTGTCAGCCTCTTGTTGTTCTGTCATTCTTCCTATTCGTTATGGTTCAAGATTTAGTAGTAATAATGTTTCTCTGGAACTTCTAGTGCTTGGCATACACTATAAAATCCTACAAATAAACAAAAACAACAAATAAATGTAAATCTATTAAACTTAACTAACAGTCAATTAGCGCATACAAACTTTATCTTACAATCGTATTCCCGACAACAGCGTAATTTTTGATAACGCTCAAATTACACTCTTGAAAGGTTGTAAGCGATCATTGTCAATATAAAACCAAACTAGGTTGGGGTCGAATCCCACAGGGAATATGGTGTGAACTCAAGTTGTTTGTGATTTAATCCACTAATAGTTTAATGTTTCCTGAAATTGAGGGTTTAGGTTTAACAAGTTGTTGTTTGTCACTTTACTTTCGGTGTTTGTAAATCAAGAGTTTATGAAATAACCAGAATTATGTTCACTAGGGCTTTCGATACATGACAGATGCTAAAAATGGTTCAAGATTCTCATGGTGGGTAGGATATCAAGCTATCTTAATCGATGTTATACTTAAACGTCTCTCGACCTACTTAAGCATTTAATTCCCTAATCCTCTCAAACTTAGGGAATATCTATTTACTGTCCATATTTTACCTCAAGTTAACCAACCTTGTTACAGCGCTGATTATTAAACGAAGTATTTCTGAGTCCCTATTGATAATTCACTTCCCACTATATTTGATTTCTTTCTCAAGAAAATCAAAGTAGGTGTGTCTACTATTTGCAACCAGTAGACATTAATTAAAACTTTAGAATTATCAAGAAATCCTACCACCTTTTGAATCTAGACTACTTAGCACCTCATCAAGAGCTATCCCTAGATCCCATAACTCAGGTTAATGGAGTTTAGCCACTCATGATGTAACAAACAAAAAACATAACTGAATTCATGATTTTAAAGATAAACTTACAGAGATGAATAATAACTAGTGAATCGCAGATTAGATCACAAAGGAAAAATCCCAAAATACTGATAATAATCTCTCAAAAATAGTCGTGTTGTTAGAGTCAAGAAGTAAAGAGAGAAAATATCAAAATATCCTGTCCAAAACTCTAGGTGTCGACCTTGTGCGGAATAATAATAATAATGCCCTCTAGAAAACCCTCTAACAAAGATTTAAGTAGTTTACCCCAAATAAGGAAACAAAATTAAGGTTACAGCTTTTTCTTGGAATAGACGACGACTATTGGTGATGCCTTATCAAGATCCTGACGACTTATCAAGAATGTCGCCAGGTCTTCTTCAAATTAGCACTAGTACTATCTTAGGTTGACGGCATCTTCTGATGGCTTATCAGGACTGTGATGACTTATCAGAAATATCATCACACTTTTGCTCTAATTCTCATGTCTTGCCTAAGTCTGACGGAATTTCTGACAACTTATCACCATTATGACGGCCTATCACAAAATGTCATCGATTCTACCAGTTGGAACTCATTCCCTATTTAAGGCTGATGATGGACTTGATAGCCTATCATCAGGATGACGTTCTATCATGAATGTCGTCAGCTTCACTTTTCTTTTAATTTCTTTAAATTTTAACTTCTTTGCTTCATTTCATGTTAGTTCTCTATCATATCATCTTAAACTGCAAAATCAAACATAAACTAATAAAAAATAACTAAAGTTTCTCAAGACCTTGCAATTATTTAGAGTTAAAAGCCTCAAATATGTTAGCATATGCTCATATATCATCGGTCCTTTCTGAATTCTCAGTCATTTTGGAAAGTTAGCTTATGAGCTTAGTTGCCTTCAGATCTAACTTCAGTACACCTAGTGTTCCATGTCGCATTGTTGAAGAAGTCTATTGGTGATCCAGCTATAGTTGTTCCCCTAGAAGTATAGATGTTCAAAACAGTCTTTCTATGAGAAAGTTCCAGTCAAAATTCTTGATCATCAAGTTCGTAGACTAAGGAACAAAGAAGTTCCACTAGTCAAAGTTCTTTGGCAGAATCAGTCCGTTGAGGGAGCCACTTGGGAAGCAAAAGTAGATATGCGGACCGAATACCCTCATCTTTTCTTAGCGAATTCAGATTCGATTTAAGGTACTAATCTTTTTAAACTTTCTAGCATGCTCAATTTAAGTTGCACCTCATGTTCATATTATTCATGCATTTACAAATCAGTTTAGTCATGTATTCCATGCATCAGATTTGAATGTTCGGTGTGTAAGCTCAGTCCATCAGTATTCCTCTGCATAACCAGTCTCATTCAAGGAAGAATGATCCCAAGGGGGAGATATTGTAATACCCCATATTTCCCTAGCCTGATTTAAGTCCCAATTCATGAGCATTCATATATAAATTTTTTGAAACACCCATTATTTTTTAGTTTAGAGCCTGCCATTGCGTAAAAAATTCAATAAGCTTTCCAACGATGTAAAATTTGCCCAAATTCGATAACCGGGTAAGAAGTTATCATAATTTTAAGTTTCAGTCTTTAAAAAACATCATTTTGGTCACTAGCGCATCATGGAGCCTATATAAATGACAATTGTCAATTTCCAGTAAGGGACCGTGATATTGGCACATCGCTCTAAGGACCCAGTTCACATTTGGCAATTTCTAGTGAGCCTCTACGATAATGGTGCATCGCAGAGGTGGCCAAAATGGCATTCCAAAGGCTTACCATGATATATCCACGTCATGAAAAGCTTTTAGGTCCCATTCATCAATTTCAAGTGAGGATCCGCGATCCTAGCATATCGCGCCAGGGCCTCAAATCAGGATTTTCAATTTTTGAGTTTCACGTTTTTAATTTCCAAGGGGCTGTTTGGTCATTTTCCTAAGCCCTAAACTCGTCCTGAGCACAAAATTAAATCCTAATAGGGCATCATATTCCTATTTTCCTAATGTTTTTGGTAGTACACATTATGTTCGTGATGTGAGACCTCATGTTGCTAAACTATATCCAAAGGCCTTGAAGTGTGTCTTTTTGGGATATTCTCTCACATAAAAGAGAGTTATCGGTGCTACTCTCCAACCCTTAATAGATATATCTTATAAATAGATGTGTTATTTTATGATAACATACCTTTTTTTCTCCCAACAACTCTCCTACTCAAGTGGAATAGGAAGAATGGCTCATTTATAAGATTACTTCATCCAGATCAGAAAACTATAAGGATATTCCTATTGGTGTTGAGCAGTCAACTGAAATTGTATATTTTGTTGTCCCTCTTATTCAAACAAAGTTTTCAATAGTTCAAGTTTATTCCAGGTGATAAGTTACCAATGATACCTATCCTACACCAACTCTTTCTGCATCATATCCTCCTCTGATCAATCCCTCTCCAACAAAAAATCTTGGCATTCCTATTACTCTTTGCAAAGGTAAGTATCAGTGTTAATCAGTATATTCTATTGTTTAATTTATCTCATATGACCACTTGTCTCCCACATCTTGCTCTTTAATTGCTTCTCTAGATTCTATCTTTAAACCAGAAATAGTTAGCAAAGCTTTGACTCATCTTGGGTGGTATAATTCAATGCTTGAGGAGATCCATTCATTAGATGAAAATCGCACTTGGTATTTGGTGGACTTACCAAAAAAGATTGCAGTGGGATGTAAATGGTTTTTATGGTCAAAATAAATCCCGATGGTTCTACAGCAAAGCTTAAAGTTAGACTGGAGGAAATGCTCAAACATATGGGGTGGATTATTCTGATACTTTTTCTCCAGTGGCAAAACTCTCTTTTCTTCAATTGTTTATTCCTCTGGATGCTTCAGCAAGTTGGCTGCTAATCAGTTAGATATCAAGAATGCATTTCCTCATGGTGATCTCCAAGAAGAAGTGCATGTAGAGCAACCCGACATTTCATTGCTCAAGGTGATTGTTTTGTCGCATGAAGAAATCCTTATATGGTCTGAAACAAAGTCCTCGTGCTTGGTTTAGGAAATTTAGTAAAGTGTCTCAGAAGGTTGGGCTTACAAAGAGAAAATGTGACCATTCGGTCTTCTACAGACAATCAATTATTAGCATTATTCTTTTTGTTGTATATGTTGATGATATTGTCATTACTGGGAGTGATTATGCATGAATATCTTCTCTCATAATTCTTCCATTTGATGTTTCATACGAAAGACTTGGGACAACTGAAATACTTCTTGGAAATAGAAGTAAGTAGGAGCAAGAAGGGAATATTTCTATCTCAAAGGAAGTATATCCTTGACTTGCTTGAGAAAACTGGAAAGTCGACAGCTAAGCCTTGTATTACACCAATAATTCCCAATATATAGCTAACAAAAGATGATGGTGATCCCTTTGATAATCCAGAGAGATATAGGAAATTATTTGGGAAATTAAACTATCTCACTATAACTCGCTCGAATATTGCTTTGGCAGTAAGTTTTGTTAGTCGGTTCATGTCTATGCCTACGGTTAAACATTAGGAAACTTTGGAACAAATTTTATTTTACTTAAAAGAAGCCCTGCCTTTGGCATAGTGTATATTAACAATGGACATTCTCGCATTAAGTGTTTTGTAGATGCTATTTGGGTTGGATCCAAAATTAATAGGAGATCTACTACTGGCTACCTTGTCTTTGTGGGTGGAAATTTTGTATTATGGAGTAGTACAAAACAAAATGTTGTATCTTGATCTAGTACAGCATCTGATTTTAGATCTGTGGCATGATCCACATGTGAGATTATGTGGATATGTTACCTCTTAAGTGAAGTTGGGTTCAAGTATCCTACCCAGCAAAACTTTAGTGTAATAATCAAGCTACCCTTCTTATCGCCTCAAATTCAGTGTATCACAAAATAACTAAGCACATCAAAGTGGACTGTCATTTTATTCGTGAGAAGATTCAAGAAAACTTGATTTCCACAAGTTATGTGAAGACAAGAGAGTGGCTAGTTAATTTGTTCACAAAGGCGTTGAATGGGATTCGAGTTAACTATTTGTGTAACAAGCTGTCCATGATCGATATACATATGCTCCAACTTGAGAAGTGTTACAAAATAATATAGAAAGATCATAAATATATTTTATTACCTTTTATAGTTAGCTAATGATGAAGAACCATTGCATAGGAAAGAGTCTACTTGTTTAAACTAACTTCTATTGATTACATCTACACATTACCTATTCTTTTTGCATATTACCATCTGAATATGAGACTATTAAGAAGAAAATTATAGACATACGTCAAGGGATACTACTAACTATCCTTGTGGTTGTTGGACTTTTGTCTAAATCTAGAAGAACATTACAAAATTGGGGAAAATGTAGCTGAAGATGTCAATTCTTTTTCGACAGATGATCCTGATGAAAAATATTTACATTTCTTTATTTTGGAATTTTTCAAGACAGTGAGATTTCTATAAAGAAATTGGTGAGATTATGGGTAGCTGAGGGTTTTCTAAAGTTTAAAATCAACTTGGAAGGGAAATTGAGAGCGTCCTAAAGCCTTGAAAAATTTGAGGGACATTACACTCTCATTATTGTAAAAGGTTAGTTAGATAGTTAAGTGTTGCCTCGCTTAGTCCTCTGCACTATTAGCCATACTATTATTTATAGTATTATGCTTGTAGTTTCTTGTCCTTTGAGCTTAGTCATTATCTGTTGTGTTTTGCACTTGATTATTGATGAATCTAATCAAACACATAATTTGCAGGATATTTGATTTTGTTTCACTAGTCTAATAGAGCAATCACATGTACAAAACAGAAACTATACTGAAAGATCACAGTCTATGAATCGTACCTTATTACAAAGTTTTTTCAATACTTTTTGGAGAATACATATTCAAAGAATTTCACTCGAACATGGAAGGAATTGGAGGAGGACGAAAAAGTGTTTTTCTGCTCTGTTTCTTTCTTACAGAGAATGAAAAAGTTTCTTGGTTTCTCCTATGAGAATCCTTTTTATTATTCTGAAGGGACACAACTTTTCAATAGTTGTGTCTCTTTCCTTTTATTTATTAATATATAATACATAATTATATATCTAATTTCTCTATACATGGACCTGGGTTGACCCACATGGGTGATCCGTTCTAATATCCTTCATCTCTCACTCACACATACCAGATCAACTCTCTTTCCTATGTTGTAACATTCATACTTAATGACTAGACCATGTGACTAGTGCATACTTCGAGAGCTTCATTACTATACCTCTATTAGGAATATACAGAATCTCAATAAATGAAACTTAAAGTATATTATAATACACAGTACCCTAGATCAGATATCACAATCATATTTCTCATCATCTCTTTTCTTAATTTTTGAGTTCATCATTATGTACTTATCTCATAGACAAACATAGATGATGTCAATGAACACAATTAATGTGATAATAACCAATGATATTTCTCATCTCATGAATCTCTTGATCTCAATGTGATATGTTTATTAGAAATGTCCTGCCGAATCGAATCAACCATGATCTTTTGAAAACAGATGAAGATAGCAAATACCAAATTGAATCTCAAGAAACTAATTAAAGTCATAAGGGTAAAATGTAAAAAATTATTTATAATTTTCAGGGCTTTACACGATAGAAATTAGAGACTAAACTTGTATCGCGTTTGTGGTCACTTTATGCATACATGGTATGAAATAAGTATCACGGTATCATCTCTTTTCCCATGGAGCATATGAATTTTATAAAGTAAATATTGTGCATATGGTAGTTCAGACAACTCATGTCTAACTTTGAGTTCAAAAATCTACTCAACCATTTTATTCTTCAGAATTTACATCTGGCAAAAACTGACTAACTCATTTGGTCACGTATGATTAACTACAATGTAATAAATGACATTCTAATTATAAAATTTCATCCCTCTTTTATCATCACTTCTAACTATAATAAGCTTATGACTGTCTCATCTCGACTACTTGTCACTTAAACATTAGAGGTGATTGCCAGTGTGAATAAGTCAATCTTTTTGTCTATTTAACATTCTTTTTATCCTAAAAAATCAATGTATATCACATAAAGAAAAATAATATATGTATATGAACCAACAAGATAAAAAATTAGGCATTAATCTACATTAATCTCAATAATGGGAATTTACATGAATGTGATCGGGAGAAATAAAAAATAAATACATCAACATCTATGTAAATCTAATGACTTCACATATATTTCATAAGCATCACAAACATGTGTTTTGTTAAGGGATCTGGTATCATTTGATCTGTAGATATGCATTTCACATTCACTTTTTTTTGTACAATTATGTCTCCTACAAAATTATACTTTATATCAATATGTTTTGTCTTTCTATGATAATTTGGATCCTTTGTATAGGATATTGCAGCCTGACTACCATAATTGATTATGATATGTTCAACAACATTGTTATACATACTCAAGTGGACCTAAAAATATTTAATCCAAACAGCTTATTGCACAGCAACTGAAAGTGCTACAAATTCAGATTCCATCGTAGATAAGGCCATACATGAGTTCTTCTTGCGACTCCATGATATGGCTCCATTGTTAAGCAAGAATACATATCCAGAGGTACATTTTTTTCTCATCTAAATCTCCTCCCCAATTAGTATCATTGTAGCCTTTGAGTTGCAGATCATTTTCTTGATAACATAAATAACAGTTGATTGTGCCTTTGAGATACCTCAATATTATTTTTAACTGCTTTTCAATATTGTGGTACTCGATCGAATTGATATCTACTAACTAACCCAACGGCATAACAAATGTAAGGTCTAGTACACATCATATATATTAGACTTTAGACTGTGTGGACATAAGGAACCTTTCTCATTTGTTCTTTCTCATATGGAGTCTGAGGGCATATCTTTTGGTTTAAAGCTTCACTTTTAGAAATGAGAGTGTTTATAGATTTGCAATCTTGCATATTAAAGCATCCAAAAACTTTCTTAATGTAAGATTCTTGAAAAAGAGACAACAATCGCTTTAAATAGTCTCTTGAAATTCTAACTCCAAGAATGTATGACTCTTCACCCGTATCTAACCACTCTTTTATTTTTTTTACATATTCTATGTCACTTACAGCTATAAGTATGTTGTCTACATACAATGATAAAATCACAAACTTATCTTTGAATCTTTTGATATAAACACAATGATCTTCATGAATCATAACGAAATCATATGATATTATTGCATTATGAAAATGTAAGTATCATCGTCTAGAAGATTGTTTAAGGCCATAAATCGGCTTTTGAAATCGACATACTTTATTTTCATCGCCTTTTTTCACAAAACCTACAGGTTATTCCATATAGATTTCTTCTTCTAACTCTCCATTGAAAAATAAAATTTAACATTCATTTGATGTAATTCAAGATCCAACATAGCCACTATAGAGAAAATCAATCTTATTTAAATAAAGCGTACAACATGTGAAAACGTCTCTTCATAATCAATTTCTTCCTGTTGTGTGTACGTCTTAGCTACTAGATAAGTTTTAAATCTTTCGGTACTATCATCTATCTTATGCTTGATTTTGAGATCCACTTCTTTGCAATAACTTTTCACCCTATAGGTAGATCAATCAATTTCCACACTTGGTTAGATTTTATCGTCTTTATCTCCTCCGCCATTGCTTTTAACCATTTTTCTTTAGAGGGACATGAAAGAGACTCATTTATATTTCTTGATTGTTCATCATCCAACGTAACTATAAATGTATTTCCTTCAATCTTAAATCGATGATGGAGAATTTATGGATGACTTGTTCGTCGAGGTTGAGATTGATACTTGTAGACCAACAATATCACTAGGATTTGTGGAAATAAGAACCGATCCATTACCATCAACATGACTTCCATTCAAATCCATTGGAATGCTAGTAACGAAAATGGTTTGGTTCATAGTTTTATAAGGATATATGTCTTGACCTATCTCGCCCTCCTTAGGAAAATCATTTTCTATGAATGTAACATCATGTGACTCAATTTCAGTTACGGTGTCACTATCTTGTTCTCCTATGAACACATAACCCTTAAGACTGTTCAGAGTATCTTATAAAAATTCACTTTTTTTTCCTTGGATCTAATTTTACATATTGGGAAGAAGGGTTATGAAAAAAACCAACACAACTCCATGACTCTAAAATTCTCAAATTAAGCTTTCTTTTAGTTCATAACTCATATGGCATAGTTGTAACTGATTTTGAAGAGACATGATTAGGCATAAATACAGCAGTGTGCAATGCATTACCCCAATAGGTGATTGATAATTTTGTTTGCGCCATCATTGACCTAACCATTTCTAACAAGGTTCTATTTTGTCGTTCTGTAACACCATTTTGTTATGGAGTGTAAGAAGTACTTAATTGTCTTTGAATTTTTTTTGTCATCATCGATTGTTTGAACTCATCAGAAAAATACTCTCTTCCTCGATCGGTTCTTAGATCTTTAATTTTTCTATCCAATTGAATCTCAGCTACGTTCATAAACTTAATGAAGCAACACAAAAGCTTCAAATTTGTGAAAAATCAAATATACATAACCAAATCAAGTAAAATCATCAATAAAAGTGATGAAGTAAATAGAATCAAATTTTGGCCTTACATGTTGGAATGAAGTAATTGCAATAGAGCTCTTGTGCCTTTTCCAAATGATTTTCTTGCAGTTTATTCATCTAGGCAAGATTCACAAGCAGATAGTTCTAGTTTATCCATTGTGCCAAGTAGACCTTCTTTACCTAAGCAATTCATTCTTTATTGATCAATACGGTCAAGCCTAACATGTCATAAATTTACATCATTCTCACAATTAGAAGTTGATGTAAATATGTAAAAAATTAATATTATTATTAACGGGACTTTGAATACCATCCAATACAAAAAATTCAATCATAAAAATAATCAATGTCGTATTTTGTCTTGGTCAAATACAAATTTATACCATGTTCATGAAAAAAATTAAATTCTAACTTAATCAACATTCGGATGGAGACTGAATTTCAACATATTATTGGGATAAATAGTGCATTATGTAGATATAAAATTCGGTCACCACGCATTCCCAGTTTGTCAGTACTGATTCCTTTGACCTCCTTTTTGGAGTGATTTTCTATGTACTCCCATTTGAATTCTTACGAGATTAATAGATAATCTATGAAAGCATCTCTATCCGTCACTACATACTCGGTGGTTTCTAAGCCTACAATCCACATATAAAGTGATTCAATTAAAGAAGAAAAATAAGAAATATTTACAGCACTATGTAAATTTTTAATAAGGTCCTGTATCTTTCTAGGTTCCAGACAATCACGAGCAAAGTATCCCTTATTTTTACAGTTGTAGAACTTGAGCTTAGCCATGTTCATCTTTTTCTTTTTCTTTTTCTTTGGACCAGAAACACTTTTCTCTCCTTGTTGATTATTTCTTAGGCTTTTTCCAAACATTTTCTTTTCTCTTCTTTTGAGAAAATTTACCGCGCTTGCGTTTGTTATCATATTCACATTTTGAATCTGAACTTGTCATATATGCATTTATAGCAGTGTTGTTTATTTCAAGGTGCTCTTTCTCGAGTTCCAATGACACATAGCATTTTCTATACTTTTGATGCTAACATTATGGGTTAAGGGCATTTTCATATTTTTTCAGCTTTAGGTAGGGTGCGAATCACAACTTGGAGTTGTTGCTTTTCGATCAATACAACCGACATCTTTCAGTTCATTCACCATGTTTGACATATGACAAAGATATTTTGCACAGTATCATCAGGGTGTCTCTTATAAGTATCAAACTTAATAGTAAGAGCCCTTAACTTAGCAACTGAAAAATGACCAAACTTTTCTTTTAATGTTGACCACATGTCCTAAGCATCATCATACTTTTGGAATTCTCTCACAATATCATTATCCATACTGCTCAACAACGTTATCCAAGCAAGAAAAAAATTCCAAGCTTGATAGGGCTCAAGATCTTTCACATGTTGAGGGGTATCAACATTTTAAGGAAGTGTCATAGACACGTTAAGAGCTTCTAGAGCCTCTTGCTCTTCCAGTACATAATAGATTTTCATACTCCATATTTCATAGTTATCATCATTAAGCTTATCACCTTTATTAAGCTCAGTGACAATATTTTTTGTAGCAATTGACATACTGATTTAAACAATTATAAAATATAGTGAGACAACTATGTACATTATTTTAGCCTAAATTCATATACATAATAATTCTTAAAATAATCAACTATCTCAATATTTATTTCACATCAGATTCATATTCAAAAATTTACTAAGTTCTCAATCATCATCTGAATGCTAATATGTCATAAATCTAATACAATCAATCATTTAAGAACCACTTATCTTAAATCACATAAATTCGAGATTAAATAAGCGTAATTTCTATAACAAATATAGACACTCAATCAAGAATATAATTATATAAAATTATAAATTTAAATTCATACAAGTCATGTCACATATGAAAAATCATTGTATAAAATAAATGCATATTACCATCACAATATTTTAATGTGAACGGAAAAAGATGGAATAAGATCTATTCGCAAGTACAAGGGCAAGTAACTCCTCTTAGACAACCAGTGAAAATGACACACAGTCTTCTAGAGCTTTAAGTCAATGTACTTTGTTACAAAATCTTATACTAATTACTCATAAGATCTCGACATTTTGAGACCTAACTTATGCCAAGATTTGTCAAGTAATTTCTTCTAAAGATCATTAGGTAGTGCAGACTGTAAAGTCATATATTTCTTATTTACACTTAATAGGCCCCCAACCCACACAACTTCTTGAATTAACTTGTTAATTCTCGTTATGTATTTCACAAAGATTGTAACATCATCATCTTGAACATTGAATTCTAGTGAGAGATTAACCAAATTGTCAATTAAATTTTTCACTATATTCTTTTGTTGCTTTATATAAACTCATCTAGGTGTCCTTACCATCACCATTATTTTCTGTAACACATACAAAAAATTATTTGACTTTCATAAATACATACACATTATCTATATTAGAAGTGTGAACTTCAACATGTCTGCTTGCAGACATTAAAATAAAAGTTGACATTTTAGTCTTTTTACAAGAATCTGCTTAAAGAATTTGTCCTTGTGATATGTTAGTTGTACCTTATTAATAACTTTAAAAAATTCCCACAATCTCTCATCTAATTACGGATCATGCCCTTTAAAAAGTCCACCTTATTCTATTTATTTACAAGATTACCCTCTACTTTCCAAAGATTTAATTTAAATTATTTAAACTTAAGTAATTTAATAATATAATAATTTTATCTTAATTAATTACAACTAAATATTAAAGTAAATCAATTTTATGATTTTAATTGACTTTTATATTCAAAATTAAATTTTTTTACCTATTTATTTTAGTAAATTTAAATTTTAAAATTATTTTTTTCTTATATGAAAATACTAATATTTAAACTTAACTTTAAATTTTTAAGGTACAAAATTAATAAATTTAATTTAATAAAATAAATTCTTAATGAATATTTTCTTAAGATTTGTGTTGGGTCAATATGTATTAAGTAAATATATATATATATATATATATATATATATATATATATATATATATATATATATATATATATATATATATAATAGAATTTTACTATTGTGAGAGATAAACATAATGCACTATCCAATAATGTTTAATAATATCATATTTTGTATGTGAAAAATATAGCATCTTAAATTTATGTGATTTGATTATATAATAAATTTATCTTAATTAATTGCAACTAAATATTTAAAGTAAATTAATTTTATTATTTAATTGACTTTTATATTCAAAATTAATTTTTTTTATTTATTTATTTTAGTAAATTTAAATTTTAAAATTATTTTTTCTTATATAGAAATACTAATATTTAAACTTAACTTTAAATTTTTAAAGTATAAAATTAATAAATTTAATTTAATAAAATAAATTTCTAATGAATATTTTCTTAAGATTTGTGTTGGGTAAATATGTATCAAGTAAAAAAGAAAAAAAGAAAAATATATAATAAAATTTTATTATTGTGAGAGATAAACATAATGCACTATCCAATAATGTTTAATAATATCATATTTTGTATATGCAAAATATAACATCCCGTATTTAATTAATATACTACTCTAGTGAGTTGTCGATGATTACTATTACATATGATAAAATTATGTTAATTTTTATAGGATTAACATAATCAATCGCTCTTAATTAATTATTATGAGTCATCTAGGTATTAAGAAAATAAATAATATTTAATAAAAAAAGATAAAATAGATATAAAATGTGAAATTAACGCTTGATGTTTTAACTTAAATTGACGTCCTTCAAACGATGATTTTTACTATACCACCCCTTATTATAAGTCGCTTATGTATTAGAAAATTAAGAATAACAAGATGATATGTCAACATAAGAAATTTGATTGACTATCAAAATTATATTAATGTTATATAAATTGGGATGGGATAGAGAAAGATATAAAGCAACATATATAGTTTGAAAATGAAATAAAAAGTACTGTAAATAACAATAATTAAGAAAAATATTTACAAAATTAATTGATTGCCAAAATTTTATCTATGTCGCATAAATTGGGACGGAGAGAGTATTCATATCTTATTGAAAAAATTCATAAAAAATATTATAAATCACATAATTAACAATTTTAAAAAATTTTAAATATAAAATATTTGGCTAGCTCTCAAAATTATATCATTGTTACTCAAATTGAAATAAAAGAAAAGTATTATAAATCACAATAATTAAAAAACTTAAATTATTTTAATAATTAACTATCTAAATTTTATTTCCATTACATAAATTGAAATAAAAAAATATATATTCCGTATTAGCACGGACCGTGCATATCTAATATGTATACAGCACGGGACGTGCATATCTATCTAGGGAGAAGGACAAAAATAGCCTCTTGGCAAAAAAAAAAAAAAAATTACATGAAAATAGCCCATGTTTCAAAATACCATTTTCTAGCCATTTCGCTAGTTAAGCCACTTTCTTTGTCTTTTCCTTTTTTTTTATTTTGTTGATATTGTATTTTTTGTTTTACTTTTGCTGTTTCTCTTTTTACTTCTTTTATTATTATTATTATTATTATTATTATTATTATTATTATTATTATTATTATTATTATTATTATCATTATTATTATTATTATTATTATATAAAGTGCATAAATTGTATTTGTTTTTGGTTAGTTTTTCGCTGTTGAAAATTCAAAAATAGCATACTTATCTCCTTAATTATGAGTTTCATAGCAACAGTTTCATAATTACATAATATAGCAAGTTTTATTTTGTATTTTTGCAAACTATTGCTACAAAAATATAAATACATATGATTTTTACTGTCCTTATGATCGATATGTATTTTATATTTTTGCAAACTGTTGCTACAAATTTATGTATTTTTTCCTTTTTGTTTCTTCTAGTTGTGTTTTCTTCTTTTTCTCATTTTTTTGGTTGCTCATTTTTTTCTAAAAAGTTGATATTTTTTTTTTAATTCTATCAATAAAAAAATCAAATAAATTTTGTAGTTTTTTTAAATAATTGAATACAAATTTATAATATCGTAATCAAATAAAATTTTGTACTTTCTTAAAATACAAATTTTAAAAAATAACATATTTTAATGGGACATATACATGTTTTAAAAAATGATGATACAATTTGTACACACAACTTGTCCATATACATATTCTATACAACGATGATATAATTTCCATATGCATTCATGCAAACAACAACTCCAATTGGAATTGATTTTTATTTTTTTTTTAAATCGGATATGTTTTGAGGTTTCAGGCTAGAATTTTTTTCGCAGCTCTTTGTTTTTAAAAAAAAAAATATTTTCTTAATTGTATTATTGTGGAACAAAAGAATACATATCTACATATATACAACATAATATAATAGTGATATAAATATTTTTATACAACAATGATATAGTTTCTACGTACATCATGTACTACACACATCATAGACAAGAAAATATCATATACTATACCATATTGACGCAATCATTATACCACATCAATACAATCCCTATAACCATATTGATATAACCCCTATATCATATTGATACTTATTTAGATACATGTTTTATACAATAATTCTACAGTTTCTATACACATTTTATACATATACAGATTTTATACAACAATGATACAGTTTCCATACGCCTTATATATAGTTTCTATACACATTTTATACAACAATTATATAATTTTATACATATTTTAACAATAATTATACAGTTTCCATACACATTTTATATAAATACAGATTTTATACAACAATGATATAGTTTCTATACACCTTATATATATAGTTTCTATACACATTTTATACAGTTTTTATACATATTCTATACAACCTTTAGCTGCAATTATTATTCGAATGTGTATTTTATGCATCAACTATAAATTATTCAATTTTTATACACATTCTATACGATCTTTGGCTACAATTATTATTCATATACGTATTTTATAAAACTACTACACAGATTCTATACACATTCTATGCATACATATTTTATACAACAACTATACAGTTCTATACACTTTCTATACATTTTTTTATCTATATTTTATACATATACATATTTAATATAACTATACAATTTCTATACATATATCGTATATAGGTACATATACTCTAAAATAATTATACCTTTTTAATATAATTGTATTTAATTGAATTTTAAACACATTTGGTACAGGTTCCATACATATATCTCATATTGATACATATTCTATTTAATAATTATACAATTTTATCAAATTATATTTAATTATTATTTCTTTTAAATTATAAAGCATAGTTAAAAATTTTATATAATTTTTATACACATTCTATACAACCTTTAGCTGTAATTATTATTCAGATATGTATTTTATACATCAACTATAAATTGCTATACACATTCTATAGAATTTTTTATATATATATTATACATATATATATTATAAACTATACAATTTGTATACGTTTTTCGTATATAAATACATTTATACATAATAGTTATACCATTTTTATATAATTACTTAATTATCATTTTTAAATAAAATAACAGATTATTTTTTAGTTAAAATTTATAGGCAAAAAAACACTGAAACAACCTTCCCGTTCTTAAAAAGGGTCAAATGGCCCAAGGGTGAAAATGGCCAGTATAGTCGAATGGTCCAAGGCTGAAAATGGCCCAATATATTTCAAATGACCCAATGGCTATTTATTGGAATAACTTCGGCCGACAGGCCACAAAATGGCAAAAGGCCTAAACTTGGGCTATTAGTTTTAAAATGGGTTATAGGGTGTCCTTTTCCCTATCTATTATGTATATATTCACTTGTTACATTTCAAGTTTATATTAGGGAATTATTATTGAAGAGTCGTGTGGAAACTGACTAAAAAATAGCAGTACAAGCAAGAAATGAAAAAAACAAAAATTATATGTAGTCACACAGACTAAAAAAAAAATTAATTCCTTCACCCCACTGCTTTTGGCAATCAAAATTGTGTGCCTTAGACCACTCGACCAAACTTTCATAATAAGGACAAATAGCAATCACCCCATAATGAAAAAAAAAAAAAAAATGAAAGCTTTTCATTCTATTAAAAAAAAAAAATTCTCAAGTTTTTTTTAAGTCATGAATTGAATAAAAGATAGTACTCCCTCCATTTAAAAAAGAATGATATATTTTGACTAAGCATAAAGTTTAAAAAATTAAAAAAATAAAGAAGATTTTTGAATCTTATGACCTTAAATTAAAATTATGTCAATGTATCAAAATCTCTTTTAATCTTGTGGTCCTAAACATGCCATGTGAAAAGTTGAAATTAAAATATTAAAAAAAAAAAATTATTCTTTTTTAAGCAAACTAGAAAAAATAGGTCATTTTCTTGGGAGCAAAGGAAATTAAAGAAATCACTGTTTCTTGGAGTAGTCAAAGAAAAAACCTGATTACATAAAACTACTCTTTTCTCTAAAGAACTTTCTAAAAAGGAAAAAAAAATCCAGAATAAAAAAAAAAACACTTTTCCACTCTTTTGCCTATTGCAATAGAACCGTAGCCCTTTTTCAGATTATCGGGTTTCAGCCAAAGGTGTCAAACGGGCCGGTTAAAATCGGCTCGAATCGGCTCACATAATTAAATCAGTTCGGTTTGACCCGACCCGATAAGGTCAAGGGTCTGTTTGGGTTTTTTATTTGGGCCCGGTTAATCCGGTCCGGACCCAAACCATTTTGTGCCCGTGCATTAGCCGGCCCGGCCCGATTATGATTTTTTTTTAATTTATTTTTTTGAAAATTCAGAATTTCACAAGCTGAAATTAAAAACTTAGTTTTAATACATTATTAATTTACTATCAAATATTATTAATTTATTATATTAAGTAGCATATGTTTTATACTTTTATTTAAAGTAGTGTATATATTGAATGGTATATATATATATATGTGTGTGTGTGTGTGTATCTTATAAATCTAAAGTAGTATATATTTAACATATACATGTGTATATATTTTATAAATTAGTATATAACTATATTGAATGGGTGTGTGTGTGTGTGTGTGTATCTTCTATAGATGAGCATATTTAATGTATACGTTATGTATATGGTTTATAAATTAGTATATAAGAATATATATATATATATATATAAATATTGTAGTATATATATATGTATTGTAGTATATATTTTATTTAAAGTAATAAATATATATTGAATGGTGTGTATATATCTTCTATAGACGTATATATTTACCGTATCCAAGTGTATGTGTTTTACAAATTAGTATATAACTATATATACATATACATATTGTAGTATATATATATTATAATATATATTTTATTTAATGTAGTACATATATATTGAATGGTACGTATATATGTGTATATATCTTATGTATACATATATATTTAACATAAACAATGTGTGTATATTTTATAAATTAGTATATAACTATATATATATATATATACATATTGTAGTATATATATCTATGTATTGCAGTATATATTTTTTTAAAAGTAGTACATATATTTTGAATGGTGTGTATATATGTGTATATATCTTCTATAGACGTATATATTTAACATATACAAGTGCATATGTTTTACAAATTAGTATATAACTATATATATATACATATTGTAGTATATATATATGTATATTGTAGTATATATTTTATTTAAAATAGTACATATATATTGAATGGTGTGTATATATGTGTATATATGTTCTACAGATGTATATATTTAATGTATACAAGTGTATATGTATTAAAAATTAGTATATAACTATATATATATACATATTATTGTATATATACATGTTTATTGTAGTATATATTTTATTTGAAGTAGTACATATATATTGAATGTTGTGTATATATGTGTATATATCTTCTCTAGACGTATAAATTTAACGTATACAAGTTTATATGTTTTACAAATTAGTATATAACTATATATATAAATATACATATTGTAGTATATATATATGTATATTGTAGTATATATTTTATTTAAAGTAGTACATATATTTTGAATGGTGTGTATATATGTGTATATATCTTCTACAGATGTATATATTTAATGTATCCAGGTGTATATGTTTTACAAATTAGTATATAACACACACACATATTTATATATATATATATATATATATATATATATATATATACATATACATATTGTAGTGTATATATATATGTGTATATTGTAGTATATACTTTATTTAACGTATGACATATATATTGAATCGTGCGTATATATGTGTATATATCTTATATAGATGTATATATTTAATGTATACAAGTGTATATGTTTTATAAATTAGTATAATATAACTATCTATGTATTGCAATCCATGTATATTGTAGTATATATTTTATTTTAAGTAGTACATAGACATTGATTGGTGCATATATATGTGTGTATATCTTATATAGATGTATATATTTAACTTATACAAGTGTATATGTTTTATAAATTAGTATAATATAACCATCTATACATTGTAATACATACATATGTATATTGTAGTATATATTTTAGTTAAAGTAGTACATACATATTGAATGGTGCGTATATATGTGTATATATCTTCTATTGACGTATATATTTAACGTATACAAGTGTATATGTTTTATAAATTAGTATATGACTATATATATATATATATATATATATATATAAACATACATAATATATACATATATATTGTAGTATATATTTTATTTAAAGTAGTACCTATATATCGATTTAAAATGATTTAAAATGAATTTCTAGTTTAAATATATATATATATATATATATATATATATATATATACATTGTTGTTTATACTTTATTTAAAGTAGTACATATATATTGAATGGTGCGTATATATGTGTTTATATCTTCTATAGACTTATATCTTTAACGTATACAAGTGTATATGTTTTATAAATTAGTATATAAGTATATATATATATATAGTAGTATATATATATATATATATATATATATATATATATATATATATATATATATATATATATATATATATATATATATATTGTAGTATATACTTTATTTAAAGTAGTACATATTATTGAATGGTGCGTATATATGTGTATATATCTTCTATAGACGTATATTTTTAACGTATACAAGTGTATATGTTCTATAAATTAGTATGTAACTATATATATAAATATATATATATATTGCTGTATATATATATGTATATTGTAGTATATATTTTATTTAAAGCAGTACATATATATTGAATGGTGCGTATATATGTGTATATATCTTTTAAAGTAGTATATATTTAACGTATAGAAGTGTATATGTTTTATAAATTAGTATGTAAGTATGTAAATGTATATATATATATATATATATATATATATATATATATTGTAGTACATACTTTATTTAAAGTAGTACATATATATTGAATGGTGCGTATATATGTGTATATATCTTCTATAGATGTATATCTTTAACGTATACAAGTGTATGTGTTTTATAAATTAGTATGTAACTATATATATGTACATATTGTTGTATATATATATATATGTATATTGTAGTATATATTTTATTTAAAGTAGTACATATATATTGAATGGTGCATATATATGTGTATATATCTTCTAAAGTAGTATATATTTAACGTATACATGTGTATATGTTTTATAAATTAGTATATAACTATGTATATATATATATATATTTATATATATATATATATATATTTATATATATATATATATTTATATATATATATATATATGTATATATATATTGTAGTATATGTTTTATTTAAAGTAGACAGGTAGTACATAAATATTGAATAGTGCATATATATGTGTATATATCTTCTATAAGCGTATGTATTTAACGTATAAATGTGTATAAGTTTTATAAATTAGTATATAAATATATATATATATATATATATATATATATATATATATATATTGTAGTGTGTGTGTGTGTGTGTGTGTGTATATATATATATATATATATTATACTATTATAGTATATGTTTTATTTAAAGTAGTACGTATAGTCCTATATAATTATATATTGAATGGTACGTATATATGTGTACAACAACAACAACTAACCCAGTTTATTCCCACCTAGTGGGGTCTGGGGAGGGGGGGTAAGATGTACGCAGTCCATACCTCTACCTCTAAAGAAGTAGAAAGGCTGTTTCCGATAGACCCCCGGCTCAAGACATGAGACACCACACAAATACATAGTAAAGCACAAAACAGGATTTCATAACATAAATATGGCACCCATAAGTAATAGAAAACAGAGGCAAGCACCCAGATTCGTAATAAAACATGGAACACGGAATCATAATAAGAATAATACCCCCACCAGGTAATTCCCTACACTAGCGACCCAAACTGGCCCTAGTCTTCTGCCCTAATTCGCGACCTCCATACCTTCCTATCTAGGGTCATGTCCTCGGTGAGCTGTAACTGCTCCATATCCCTCCTAATCACCTCACCCCAGTACTTTTTTGGCCTACCCCTACCCCGCCTAAAACCATCCAACGCTAGCCTCTCACACCTACAAACTGGGGCATCCATGCCCCTCCTCTTCACGTGTCCGAACCATCTCAATCGGACTTCCCGCATTTTTCACTCCACTGGAGTCACACCAACCTTCTCCCTGATAGTCTCATTCCTAACTCTATATGTGTAATTGTTTATATATTTTTTTAAAAATATATATTGTATATTGGAGTGTATATAGTGTATATTGGAATTTTTTTTTAAACGGGTTTGACCGGATTTTGGTGGATTTTAATTTTTTTATTGTTGGGCTTG
Source organism: Capsicum baccatum var. pendulum (assembly GCA_030864225.1). Classification (NCBI taxonomy): domain Eukaryota; kingdom Viridiplantae; phylum Streptophyta; class Magnoliopsida; order Solanales; family Solanaceae; genus Capsicum; species Capsicum baccatum. Next base: position 268,211,141 of record CM061552.1, read on the forward strand.
ACCCGGCCTGGCCCGGCCCGACCCGTCTAGCGCCAAAACCGGCCTTTAACCGGCCCTCAACCCGGTTAAAATAGAAGGGCCGATTCCGGGTTGGCTCAGTCCGGCCAGTTTGACACTCCTAGTTTCAGCCACTTTCACAAAAATTATCTGAATAAGCAACAATTATCTATAACACGATACTAAAAAAATTGACTAGCAAAAAAAATAAATTTATCTTTTATATCAATGATGAATCTAATCAAACACATAGTTTGCATGATTATTTAATTTGTTTTACGATTTTAATAATGTAATCAACCGTATAAAACACGAACTACATCGAAAGATCGCAGTCTATAAATCTTACCTTGTTACAGAATTATTTCAATACTTTTCAGAGAAAAAATCTTTAAAGGATCTTCACTCAAACTTGAAAGGAATTGGAGAAGGAAGAAGAAATATTTTTTTTTTGTTCTTTCTTTCTTGCAGAGATTGAAAAGGTGTCTTGGTTTCTCCGATGAGAATTCTTTTATAGTTCTGAAGGAACACAATTTTTTAAATAGTTGTGTCTCTTTTCTTTTAGTATTTATTAAATATAATATATAATTATATATCTAATTTCTCTACACATGGATATGGATTGACCCACGTGGGTGACCCGATCAATTATCATTTTATCTTGTTATGACTGTTGCTCAAGATGATTTGTCAGGTTGTCTATAGTATGTTGACATGATTTCTTCATTTTCGCATTTTTTTTCTATATTGTTTTGGACTATTTCTTCCTTGAGCTAAAGATCGAGAGTGAACAACCTCACTACCTAGGTAGAGGTAAGGTTTGTGTATATTTTACCCTTCTAAGAATAAGGGTGACATTCAGAGTTGCAATAACTATAGGGGGATTAAGTTATTGAGTCACTCTATGAAGATTTGGGAGAGAGTGGTCGAGGTGAGGCTGAGACGGATAGTGTCTATTTCGGAAAACCAGTTTGGATTTATGCCTGGCCGCTCGACGACGGAGGTAATTCACCTGGTATGGAGGCTGGTGGAACAGGGAAAGGAAGAAGGACCTGCATATGGTGTTTATCGACCTGGAGAAGGCATACGACAAAGTCCCCAGGGAGGTGCTTTGGAGATGCTTGGAGGTGAGTGGAGTCCCGCTGGCATATATCAGAGCAATTAAGGACATGTATGATGAAGCGAAAACTCAGGTGAGGACGGCGGGAGGAGACTCAGAGCATTTCACTGTCTTGACAGGATTGTATCAGGGATCTACTCTTAACCCCTTTTTGTTTGCTTTGGTGATGGATGTGTTGACGCGGCGTATTCAAGGGGAAGTGCCTTGGTGTATGCTTTTTACAGATGATGTAGTTTTGATTGATGAGACGCGAGGGGGTGTGAATGACAAATTAGAGGTGTGGAGACAAACTCTTGAGTCTAAAGGGTTCAGGTTGAGTAGAAGCAAGACAGAGTATTTGGAATGCAAGTTTAATGACGTGAGGCTGGAGAATGAGGTGGTAGTGAAGTTGGAATCACAGGAGGTATGTAAGAGGGATAGTTTCAAGTATCTCGGGTCCGTGATTCAGGGTAACGGTGAGATTGACGACGATGTCTCGCACCGTATTGGGGCGGGATGGATGAAGCGGAAGCTCGCGTCGGGAGTGTTGTGTGATAAGAAGGTGCCGCCCAAGCTTAAAGGCAAATTCTACAGGGTGGTAGTCCGTCCGGCCATGTTGTATGGAGCGGAGTGTTGGCCAGTTAAGAACTCCCACATTCAAAAAATGAAGGTGGCAGAAATGCGGATGTTGCGTTGGATGTGTGGGCTGACTAGAGGCGATAGAGTTTGGAATGAGACTATCAGGGAGAAGGTTGGTGTGACTCCAGTGGAGTATAATATACGGGAAGTCCGATTGAGATGGTTCGGACACGTGATGAGGAGGGGCATGGATGCCCCGGTTCGTAGGTGTGAGAGGCTAGCTTTGGATGGTTTTAGGCGGGGTAGGGGTAGGCCGAAGAAGTACTGGGGTGAGGTGGTTAGGCAGGACATGGAGCAGTTACAGCTCACCGAGGACATGACCCTAGATAGGAAGATCTGGAGGACGCGAATTATGGCAGAAGTCTAGGGCCAGTTTGGGTCGCTAGTGTAGGGAATTACTTGGTGGGGGTATTATTCTTGTTATGATACCTTGTTCCATGTTTTATTACGAATCTGTTTGCTTTTCTCTGTTTTTATTACTTATGGGTGTCACATTTATGTTATGACATCTTGTTCTATGCTTTACTATGTATTTGTGTAGTATCTCGTGTCTCGAGCCGGGGGTCTATCGGAAACAGCCTTTCTACTTCTTTAGAGGTAGAGGTATGGACTGCGTACATCTTAACCCCCCCAAGACCCCATTATGTGGGAATACACTGGGTTTGTTGTTGTTGTTGTTGTTAGATTCTATTTTGTAAGATTACAGTGGATATTTTACTCTCCACGAGTTCAGTCTTAGTAGTTCTTTAACTCAATTAAGTGTAGTGGGTCAATATTTGCAAACTCATTAGGTATCTCCTCCAAATCAAAGCAATTTTTAGTCACCAGGAGCTCGAGCAAAAAAAAAAAAAATACCCAAAATACCCCACCAGTGGGGTACGGAGAAAGTAGAGTATACCTTTTAGAGAGACTATTTTCGAAAGCAAATTTTAGTCACTGTGCGCTCAAGGGTAAGGAAATTATCATTTGTTGCTATTCTAATAAAAAAGCTTTGTATTGTAATGAACATTATTAACAAATAAGTTGTCTTTCAGTTTCTCTCAAGCAAACTCATAGATTAAAATCATGAACCTAACAAGTTCAAAATATGGTATTAATGTGGTTAGATTCAAGTGTGTAAAAATATTTAACATGTGATATTTTAGAAAACTCTATTAGCATCTATATAACCAGGGGCGGAGCTACCCTTTCGCTAGGGGTTCATCCGAACTTCCTTCGACAAAAAATTATACTATTTATATATGGTTAAAATTATCTTTTGTGTCAATATAATAGATGTTGAACCCTCTTCAATTTGACCGTATGTTTATTTTTGAACCCCTTAGGTGAAACTCCTAGCTCCGGTACGGTATATAACCTCATTTGTATGGATGTAATGTAAGAGTGGAATTCTTCTAATGAAATGATTTGAGATTAATGTATATCGATCTCCGATTTTCATCCTTTTTGTGTCTTACAATATTATCAGGGAACCGCCTTATATTTCAAGCATACAAAATCTGACAAAAACAAAAAAAATTGGGGAAAAAAAAATTGTATATATGGCAATATATAACAAGTGTGGAGGGGAATCTTAGTAGCTTAATTGGTTAGTTACCTGAACTTCCACCTTATTGGTGAGGGTTCGATTTCCCACATTGTAATCCCCTCCCCTATTCCCCTTCCCCTACCCCCAAATTTTAAAAAAAAAAATAACAAGAGTGGAGCTAGAGAAAAAACTGAGTGAACTAAATAGTTTTAGTCTAAACTTTGTATTTGTATTTAAAAATTTACTTAATATGTCTAAATAATCCATTCAAAATCCACTAAACTAATATTTTCTGAGTAATAGGACTAAATTGATACACACCTTTGATCTTGCAAGTAAAATATTAGACTAATATTGAAGAACAACCAAGTGCGGATGACAAATTGTACCTTGAGTAAACGTACCTTGATGCTTATGCTATAAATAGGCCTGTCTAGTTGACAAACAACCTATAACTAGGGCTTTTTTTGAGTGTGTTTGGCACAAACGAATATGTTTTTGCTGAAAAATATTTTCTAGAAGATAAGTGGATTACTTACTCTTTTTTTTTAATAATCGTGATGTTTGTGCCAATTTTTGTGGATGGAAAGAATCACCTAGTATTTTTTTGTCTTCGATGAAATCTGAACTTGATACCTTAGACTCTAAATTCACGTCATTGACCAATAGGACACACCCTTGGGTGCTGGATTACTTATTTTCTTGTATTATATTTGAGATGTTAATAGAAAAATATTATTATAAAAGTATTTGATATAGTCTAGATAAATACTATGAAAAGGTAGGAATTGGGAGGGCGTAGAGATGTGGGTGTTGTTCCGAGTACACAATCTATATGTTCATACACTAAACTTCAACACAAGTTCAAGACTATCTCAAGAACACTTACGAAGTTTTTCAACACCTTCAACACAAGTTCAATATGAACTATCAAAGAAGTGTGTTATAGTTAAGAAATATGATGAAACAGAAATTAAAGTCAAGTCCTTCGAATTCATGGAGTGTCCTTAAGGAAATAATTCCCTCAAGTACCCGAGGTTGCCAAATTTTTCTCCCAGGATAAAATGCCTTACAATCCGACAGTAGCGGAACCTCAAACTATCGGATTCTTCAAACTCACTCAACGGGAAATGATCATAATGAGTTATTAGAAGACAAGAAGTGTTTTCATCTCTCAAATTATATGTCTATCTGAGGAATAAGTCAGGTATTTTCGGCCATTAGGTGTCCCTTCGTAAAGGAAGCATTGATTCTGGAAAAATGCATTATTTCTGAACAGTCATGTCATCTGCACCCAGTCTGTGTTGGAACTGCGCCTGACCTGCGGCCGCAGGTGACGTTTCGCCCATTCCAGTGGCTTATGCGCCTGACCTGCGTCTAGCAGAGCCAGCCTGTACCAGATCTGCACTTGATCTATGTCTGTAGGTTGCCCTTTTCCCAAAATAGTGTGTCTTTTTATTTAAAGGTCGTGTTCCTTTCGAGATGCGTCGCGCATGTATTTACATGGCGTCTGAAATACGCACGCATATGGAGAAAATTATTCCATTAGATTTTTGGACTAAAACTTCACTTGTTTTACAAGTTACAAATAAAATTTATCTAAAAAATTAATCTCATTGATCGATCATTTGACAAATCTAAATATAAATCTGAATCCAAATCCAAAGCCGAAGCAGAAGTTGAAGTCGAAGCCGAAGCCAAGCCGAGCGAGCGACGACGAAGGTGGCGCGAGGAACCTCTTTGATCTTGCCTCACTATCCATGTGGAGATGTGTTTCTTAATAACAACACATGAAAGTGTCTCTCTCCCATCAATGTGGGAGAATTAGTAGACTTTCCATATTTTTTAGTACACTTATCTTTTTTAGTGTGATCTGATTTTTTCCTCCACCAATTCCCTCCATTTACCATTCACACTTTCAATTTGAACCCAACAATTCCTCATATGAATGGGGAATGACTATTTTTTGAAGAATTTACGAATAAGCATGTGATTATCAAGAAAAAATTGATTGTATCTGGATAAATGGATTTCTCCTTGAACTTTCTGAACATGCATCGGATGCACTCAGTCAAATGATAGATTTGATATATTTGAACCGTCAAGCTTTAATGTACATCTAGAAAACACATGTCATAAACCAGCCTTTTACCATTTATGGTTCTCACGGTTTTGTTCGTTTCAGCTATGAACACGTTCTGATTTCATGAGAGCTTAGAGAATAAACCTTTACTAACATTATCCTTGAAGCGGCGTCTTTTTCACCCTCACATAGATGATTTCTAAACGTTTAATCCTATAGATTAAACTATTTGGTCATATCTGCAAATTTAGATAATCATTAAAAGACTTCGCACCATAAGTCGTATCCTTATTTACTAAATATTATCTATATCATGAGAATGAGTTGGGTATATTGACAATGTTGAACCTGTCAGAGACAACTGTGTTTGATATCCTTGAACCTAGATCTTGGGATCTCCAGTTTGATAGGTAGAGTTACCGCATGCTGACTTGTCCTAGGGCATAAACACATTCCCTTGGATGTTCTCTCAACTCCCTCTCTATATAAGCCTTTTGTAAGTGGATCTGATACATCATCCTTTGACTTTACATAGTCAACAATGATAACTCCACTAGAGAGAAGTTGTCTAATGGTATTATGACTTCGTCTTATATAACGAGATTTACCGTTATACATCATGCTCACTACCCTACTTATCGCCGCTTGGCTATCACAATGTACACATACTGGTGCCATTGGTTTGGGCCAACAAAGACTATCTTCTAAGAAATTGTAGATTAATTCTTCTTCTTCATCGGCTTTATCTACTGCGATAAACTCAGATTCCATCATGGAACGAGCAACACATGTCTGTTTGGATGATTTCTAAGAGATTGCTCCTCCACATATAGTAAATACATATCCATTTATTGATTTTACTTCATTTGTTCTGGTGATCCAATTTACATCACTATATCCTTCAATTATCGCGGGATATTTATTATAATGCAAAGCATAGTCTTGAGTGTATTTAAGATAACCCAAAACTCTTTTCAATTCCATCCAATGATTTTTTTGGGATTACTCGTGTACTGACTTAACTTACCAATACCACATGCTATGTCTGGCCTTGTACAATTTATGATATACATCAAACATCCAATCACACTTACATAGTCTAACTGTGAGTCACTTTCACCTTTATTCTTTTGAAGTGCAAAGCTCATATCCAATGGAGTCTTGGTAATACCAAATTCCAAATACTTGTACTTGTCAAGTACCTTTTTGATGTAATGAGACTGTGACAATGTCAACCCTTGTGGAATTCAATGGATTCTTATTCCTAATATCACATCTGTAACTCCAAGGTCTTTCATATCAAACTTGCTCTCAAGCATTCTTTTCGAAGCATTTATGTCAGAAATGTCTCTACTAATGATCAACATGTCATCTATATACAAACAAACAATGACCTTGTGATTTGAAGTGTCTTTAATATAAACACATTTATCACATTTATTTATCTTAAATTTGTATGTCAATATGGTTTGGTCAAACTTCACATGCCACTATTTAGGTGCTTGTTTCATTCCATAAAGTGACTTAACAAGTTTATACCTTCTTTTCTTTACCTAGAACCACAAAACCCTCAGGCTATTCCATGTAAATTTCTTCCTTCAATTCTCCATTTAGGAATGTTGTTTTCACATCCATTTGATGGATTTCAAGATCATATATTGCCGCCAAGGTAATTAACATTCGAATAGACGTTATCCTTATTGCACGCGAGTATGTATCAAAGTAATCAAAGCCTTTCTTCTGTTTAAATCCTTTTAGTTCAAGTCTTGCCTTGTAGTTTTCAATAATAACATCCGTTTTCATTTTTCTTTTGAAGATCTATTTAGAACCTAAAAGTTTATTTTCTGGAGGAAGATCAACCAACTCCCACGTGTGGTTACTTAAGATTGAATCAATCTCACTATTGACAGCCTCTTTCCAAAAGGATGAGTCTGAAGACGTCATCGCTTCTTTAAATGTTTGAGGCTCATTTTCTAAGAGATATGTTACAAAATATGATCCAAACGAGGTTGATGTTCTTTGATGTATACTATGTCTTAGATTCTAATCATTATGTATATCCTCACTTAGTTCATCTCAAGGTCATGTAGACCCTCCACTAGACTGTTCATATCTAGTTTCATACCGATAAATGTGTTCAAATAATTCAGCTTTATCTGATTTAATTATCGTATTTTTAGTGATATCCGAATGTTCAGATTTATGAACAAAATATCAACATGCTTTACTACTTCTAGCATATCCTATGAACACGCAGTCCACTATCTTAGGTCGTATTTTCACCTTTTTAGGCATATGAACTTGAAATTTTGCTAGATACCCCCACACTTAAAATATTTCAAGTTGGGTTCCTTTCTTTCCATTTTTCATGAAATTGATAGTGTCTTACTGTGGGGCGCTCTATTGAATATATGGTTAGCTGTAAGGATAGCTTCCCCTACAAGTTTTGTGGTAAACCTGAACTTATTAGTAAGGTATTCATTATTTCTTTAAGGTTTGGTTTTCTATTTCCGTAATTTCGTTGGATTGAGGTGAATTCAGGGTTGTCATTTGATGGACAATTTCATTCTCTACACATGTTTCCGCAAAGAGAGATTCATATTCTCCACCCCTATCACTTCTTATTGTTTTGATCTTTTTCTCTAACTGATTTTCAACTTCTGTTTTATATTTCCTAAATGCATCTATTGTTTTATCCTTACTGTTTAGCAAATAGACATAACAATATCTGATGCAATCGTCAATAAAAGTTATCAAATACTTTTTTCTCCACGAGATAGTGTTGACTTCATATCACAAATGTCAATGTGTATTAAGTCTAAGCGATTGCAATTTCTTTCAACATACTTATATGGATACTTAGCATACTTTGATTTCACACACGTTTGACATTTTGATTTATTGTACTCATAGTTTAGCAAAACTTCTAAGTTAATCAGTTTTCATAACGTCTTGTAATTGACATGTCCTAATCATTCATGCCACAAATCATTAGCCTCAAGCAAGTAAGAAGAAACAGAACTTTATTGATTTCATCTTAAATAGGCTATCAGTGAGGTATCTTTTTCCTACATACACATCTCTTTTACTAAGTATAATTTTGTTGGAAATAAATACACATTTGAATCTATTTTTATCAAGAAGTGATACAGAAATCAAGTTCATCCCTAACTCTGGTACATAAACGACATTGTTAAGAGTCAACACTTTTCCTAATATTATGTTTTGGCAAATTTTTCCTGTTCCTTCAACTTTTGCAGTTACGGAGTTTACCATATAGATCTTCTCTTTGCCTTGAGCTGGATCGAACACAGCAAAGAACTCTTTATTTGCAAAAACGTGGTTGGTGGCACCAGAATCCATCCACCATTCTCGAGAATTTCCCACCAAGTTACATTCAGACAACATGGCATACAAATCATCTATTTTGTTCTTGAATTTAGCCATATTTGCTTGTTCCTTCTTTTTGCCTTTCTTTAGGGCACGATAATCTGTTGACTTGTGGTCAATCTTGCCACAATTAAAGCATTTTTCCTTGAATTTCATCTTAAGTTGATTGATTTCTTGTCCAGTTTTCTTCCATCTTTTTAAGTTGTTGTGGTCGTCTTCTACAATGTTTGCTCCACTCATTGCAAATTTAATTTTGACCTCCTTTCTGTGGCTTTGTTGTATTCTTCAGTGTGTAGCTTTACTATGAGATATTCGACTGTCATATTCTTTTGTTTATGTTTCAAGCAGTTCTTGAAGTCCTTCCACATAGGTGGCAACTTCTCTATTATGGCAACAACTTGAAATACCTTGTTCACAACCAAACCTACAATAATGTTATATAAACATTAAGAATATTTTTAACATGTTCAAATAAGGTATTCAACAAACTCATACCTTCCGCAAGGAGATCCTGGATGATAACTTCCAGTTCCCGTACTTCAGATACGACAGACTTGCTGTCGATCATTTTATACTCAAGGAATCTTGCAACAAAGAACTTCTTGGTTCCAGCATCCTCAGTATTGTATTTTATTTCTAGCATACTCCATAATGCTTTTGACGTCTTCATTCCACTATACACATTGTATAGATTGTCTGTGAGGTCACTTAGAGTGTAATTCCTGCATACGAAATTAGAATATCTCTGCACCTCCATAACAACAAATCACTCCTGATCTAAAGTTTCTTTCGGCAACTCTGGAGCTTTTTCAGCTGTAAATCTTTGAAGACACAAGGTTTTAAGGTAGAAGAATATCATCTATTCCCACCTCTTAAAATTAACACCCGTGAATTTTCGGGTTTCTCCGCTGGTGCCATTGCCTGTGGAGTACTTGTACGACTTGTTGTAGTAATATTCGTTGCTGCCACACTTGTCCCAGCATCATTAACATGACTAACATTAGTCATTTTTCCTGTCACAAAAAGACAGTCAACTTGAGTTTGTCAAAATACTAATTTATAAGTCAGTAACAACTTTAAACACTACTTGTTTCTAGTTTAATGATGAAGTTTTTATGTCTTTCAATCGTCAACCGAATAACCTTTAACTTGTGATAAAGTTTTTATGTCTTCAAATCACTTGTTAAGTTCAAATAGAGTAGAGAGCATAAAGCTTTAATCTCTAGAAACCAAACAATATAGATTCTGAAGGATTAATTCCTTAAGATTATTATTTCGGGTACACAATCTGTATGTTTATTCACTAAACTTCAACACAAGTTCAAGACTATCTCAAGAACACTTATGAAGTTTTTCAACACCTTCAACACAAGTTCAATACCAACTATCAAAGAAGTGTGTTATAGTTAAGAAATAAGATGAAACGAAAATTAAAGTCAAGTCCTCTGAATTCATGGAGTGTCCTTAAGGAAATAATTCCCCTCAAGAATTCGAGGTTGTGGAATTTCCCCCCAGGATTAAATGGCTTACAATCCGACAGTAACGGTACCTCAAACTTTCCAATTCCTTGAACTCACACAATGGGAGATGATCATAATGAATTTTTAAAAGACAAGAAGTATTTTCCATCTCTCAAAATTATATGTCTACCTGAGGAATAAGTCAGGTATTTATATCCATTAGTTGTCCCTTCAGAAATGAAGAATTGGTTCTAGAAAATTGCATTGTTTTTGAATATTCACGTCACCTACGCCCAGTCTGTGCTGGAACTATGCTTGACCTACGGCCACAGGTGACGTTTCACCCATTCTGGTGGCTTCTACGCCTGACCTGCGCTAGGCAGAGCCAGCCTGCACCAGGTCTGCACTTGACCTGCATTCGCAGGTCGCCCTTTTCTCAAAATATTGTGTATTTTTATGTAAAGGTTGCATTCTTTTCGAGATGCGCCGCGCTTGCGTTTGCATGGTGTCTGAAATGTGCACAAATATGGATAAAATTATTCCATTGGATTTTTGGATTAAAACTTCATTTTTTTTACAAGTTTCAAATAAATTTTATCTAAAAAATTAATCTCATCAATCGATCATTTGACAAATCAAAATTCGAAGCCAAAGCCGAGCTGAGAAAGCGGCGACGGAGGCAATGCGAGACACCTCTTTGTTCTTGCCTCATTATCCATGTGGAGATGTGTTTCTTAATAAGAACACATGAAAGTTTCTCTCTCCCACCAATGTGGGAGAATTAGTAGACTTTTCATATTTTTAGTACACTTTCCTTTTTGAGTGTGATCTTATTTTTCCCTCCACCAATTCCCTCCATTTACCATTCACACTTTCAACTTGAATCCAACAGTGGGGTGGTGTTGATGGTGTTAGAACATGCACAGTGGAAGAAATTAACAATTATCAATAACTTACATAGAATCTAGACAACGTAAATTAAAATAAAAATTGAAAAGCACTTACCTCTTAAAAAATTCACAAAATTCATTCTCTGCAATCGAATTCAGGTCGGCAATCTTCTGCTATTCTCTCACTAACTTTCGTAATCAAACTTGTGAAAGTGATTTTGTACTTAGAAAAACATATCAGAATTCTAAAAAATCAGCCTCTATTTATTTCCAATTTCAAGTGAAAGAGAAAGGATAAGAGGCAAAACGTTTTGGCCTTTTATTACAACCTAAGTGTCAAAAATGTTTTTAGTCTTAATACCACTTAATGCCAAAAAACATTTTACAGCTTCAATATTGCCATAATGCCAAAACTAATTTTTTGAAATTTTTATTCCTTATTTACAGAAGACCAATAAATATTACCTCTTCTATTACGTTTTTTCTTTTCTAAATTTGATTAGTTATTCAGGTATAGGAGGGACCGTAAATTTATTAACCGAGACTTTCAAATATGATATTAATTCGGTAAGGAATGAATTATTCTATCATAATAAATTATAAATTATTCCACTAAAAATCTATAATTGATCTCCTTGATTTAATTTTAAAATCTACCATTACATCTTATTTAACTCTCCATATTAGAATCCCACATCAATTAATTAAATTAAATTCTCTAAAAAAATTAACTCATTGATTAACTTAATCTTTTTTTTTTATAATGTTCAACTTATTTCACATGACGAATATAAAATCCACCTGCAGGTTTTTCACGTGAAAACTTATAAACAATCATAACGGGGTGTCTTTTATTTCAAGACTGTGACATGATTTTATCAATTAAATATTATTTCACTAAGTGATTTATGATCATTCAATCTATTAGGAATACATTGACTCATAAAAGAGTCTCTCTTTTTAATAGATTAAAACAATAACTCGAATAGCATAGATTATAATAATTATATCAAAATTAAGAGTATAAGTACATGTAATGAACTAGAGAAGTTTTTTATTAATATTCTGAACATAAACAAACATTCCTAATTGGTCCGTTCAATACATACGAAATGTACTAGCACAAATATTACCATTCTCATAATTAAGATAAAATTATATTTAATCTTGTGCTACAATCATCAAGATGTTTGTCCTACCTCATCTTTGATTATGCACATTAATTTATAACTTATAGGAACCGATAATTTTAACCTTCTATGCATGAGTTAAAATACTCCATACACAAAATTGTCTACTACATAAGTAAAAGACACACATGTTAATACAGTGATCTATTCAAATAATTTTTATTAATATAATAAATTGTCTTTACATGTGATGAAATTACAATACTATAGCATAAACCACATGGTTAATAGTATATACTAACAAATGATAACTAAAGAGTTGGGGATAACGAGGTGTGCTAGAGGGGAAGAAGAGCAAACCAATGTAGAATGTCACTTGCAGAACTTTTTTTGCTACTCCCACTAGGAAAGTTGTTTTCGCCATTTTGAAAGAACTAGTTTTCTAAAAAATATATTTTTCAAAATTTTAATCAACCAAATATGATAAAATAGGAAACTCCATGATGAACACACCCTTCATCTTTCCCACCCTAGACATTAGTCCAGTTCTAACTGATGTTTACAGTTCCCAAATTTTTGTCGTAACATTGCAATAGATTTACAAGATAGGACAAAATATAACTAGGTGCAACTTAGTCTAGGATAGGAATTCTTTTAGTTTGAGTCATTAGCCCATATTCCTCAATGGACTAATTTCTTTCCCACCAAATAGGTCACTAGGCCTGGAGTGTCCCGAACCTATATTTTTAAAGATAAAATTAGGTGATATAGTGGTTTCAATCTCTTTATTATTGTTTAGTAATTTACTAAAGACCATTGATTTGAAGGGCGGAAATTAAAGACCATCTCAAAATAGAGATAATTCGGCAGAAATTCGAAATAGTAATGGCACAAGAAATATGGGCTTGTGCATTTGAAATCCACAACTCTGTGCAAATCCTTGGGTACAAATGGGCCCAATAAAATTCATCGTTCCACAAAGAAAATGAGATCTCTTGATCACTTATAAATTAAATAGAAGAAAATAACATTTTTAGATCTCTTATTAGTACGTCTAATTCAAACATTTTCTCCAATTGATGGTACATATTGCTTGCTTATTCAAAATTTATTAGAAATGCTGTTCTTTTTCTTCTACTTTTTTCTTTGAAATGGTGTTCGCAATAAATTTTAGTTAACACTGAAAATTAACTGCAAGTAAAAATAAAATAAACAAAAAGAATAATTTTATGTAAATGAATTTTATGGGTACAATTCCGTTATTCTCTCGATTCTTCTCTCCTAAGTTTTTTCGTGATTGGAGGGTCTTTGCAGCATAATTCTCGAATGTAGGATGATTTGAGCCTCCTAGAAATATGTTTGGATCTTCGAGAATTGTCTGACAGCACTCCGTCTTGTGGAGTTGATCTCCGGGAAGAACTCCATTAGTCAATTCGTTGAAGAGATGTGTAGTCAATTCAGAAGCTTCCTCCAATGCTTGCAGAATGTCCTCCTTTTTCCTAGAATGTTATGTTACTCTCCTATTTATAGTTGTAAGGGTAGGCCCAGTTGCTTGTGATTGGCCGAAATGTCACTTTGCCACTTGGCACCTTTTGACTGGTTATTGAATTTGAATGATATTTCCACATTATTTGTACATGTGGCAGCATCTCATTGGTCTTGGATTTGACTGGAATGTCACGTCACTTGATGAGTTTGGAATTCAAGGTGAGATGGACCTTGATGAGGAATAAAATAGGATTATTATTTTTTTAAGCCCAAAATAAGTTTAAACCCAATAAAATGTGGATCAAATTTAAATTTTATATGAATTTGATCCAATAAATTTTATGTGTCTACACATGCCTCCTACTTCAAGGTTGATCGACGTGTAGGCTTGCCGAACCTTGGCGGCGAGACTTGAATTACTCATGAATGTGCCTTTATTCTCGTGACTACAAAGGTATTTGTTTCTCATCAGTGCATCCTAGTTAGACCAATACTTGCGAGTGGTCTAACTAAAATTTCCTCCATGAACTTTCATGTCGTGAAAGTTTTCGTCAAAGCAACCAACGATTTGTTTGTGGTGATCCTCATTTTTCATCCACAATCGAGTACAAACTCGATATTATTTCAAGAGTATTAAAAAAAATGGCCAACTTGATTTTTTTTTACTCTTCTTGGATAAATATGAACATGAGAAGTCACCACTGTGATATTTATTTAAGTAGTTTTTACTTGCACAACAATGTGAGATTTTTAATGTATTTGAATTAAAAGGATCAATACAACTTCCTCACTTGACATATTGCACATATGAAGTAAAAAAGTTGACTTGATATTTTTGTACCAAAGGAAAATATTAACTTTTCTTTTGATTTCATGTACCAAAGAAAAATATCAACTTTCCTTTTGATTTCATGTATCAAAGGAAAATATCAACTTCCATTTTGGTTTCATGTACCAAAGGAAAAAAATATTAACTTTCCTTTTGACTTCAAGAAAGAATTAAAATCACCTTCAAAGAAATCTCTCAATATGGTAATTTTTTAACTGATTGGCAATTTGAAATTTCCAGGGATTCTCATTTTCTAATTTCACCATAACATACCTTGTACACAAACTGAAAATTCTTCGTAGGAGTCTCTATATTAGGGGATGTTATGAAATCAAATCAACCCCAATCTTTTAAAATCCATAACATTTGTAAAGACACCCCTTGGATTCTTTGTGACTATGTATTTGGAGAGCACTACTAATGCACCTCAACCTTTTTGGCAGCATTGGTGGATGTTATGCAAAGTATACAAGCTCCTCGCAACACCGATCGAAGAAATACATGGACTGTCTTTCCCGATTTTCAACTTTAAATGCTCACAGAGTAAAAATCACATCTAACTGTAGAAATGTCTAAATGTTGAATGACTTAGTTCTGAACTGGTTAAACTTGTATTGTTGTGTCATATCCAAAATTCAATGTCAAACTCCCTCTGTATTAATGAGAATCAATTTTTGAAGTTGACGCTATAAGCTGTCATGTCGTGACTCTAGATTGTATGTTCGTAATCACTCCTCTTTGCTTTTTTTTGGTAGGTTCACGAAAAAATGAAAGTGGTATCGATATCACACCAAGCATATACAAGCATTGTCCGGATGATTGGTCAGGAACCACTTGAGGCATCATTTTTTGAGTTACGACATGGAAATGGACACTTTTAGCAATTCTTTTCTATCCTTGGCAAGAAAATTTGTGTCTATTTCCTTAAATATTGTAATAGAAAACTCCTTGCATTTCGGCATAGAAGATCAATGGTTGAAAACCAAATTTCATGCTAATTGACATCGATATTAGCTATGTTGAACTAAACTGATGTATTTCTCCCAATGTTAATCATGCCAAATCAAAGCATCATGCATTTGTTACCGACACTTATCGCCAGATTGAAGTTTCACATAATTGGCATCAATTCACATAGAACCGAGAAGCTTCATCCAATCAATACTGTAGATGTGTTCCATCTTTATTTTTTTTTTGCAGGTTCATGCAAATGGTCTTGATGTCAGACCAAAAAGGTCGACATGATTGATGTTGAACTATTTAGTGCACTAGTTCCTTACTGCTTGATAAGAAAGTTACTTGGAATGATCTGATTTCATCCTCAACGACGCTGAAAGTTTTCAATTTTAGCTTCAGTGAGCATGTACTTGGTGTCATTCTTGTGACCTTATGATGATGAAGTTTTGACTGTCTGTAGTCCATTGTTGCAAAGCAAGAATATGGTGCATCTCATCCGTGGGGCTCGGCGATAAAGAGACTTTGAGTGAGAGCATCTCATTCTTTTCAAGGAGCACGTATGTGGTGTCATCCAGATTGATAATATTGATATAGGGAGTAGCCTTTTCTGACTTTGGTGAGCAAGTACTAGGCACACGTCTACAAAAGTCTTTATTATCTGATGGGAGAACAAAAATATGAGTTGTTTAATTCATACAAATGGAATTCAATGTTCTGATACGTCTATTTTATCAGCTTTGCACAGCATCACAATAAATTTATTATTTTAATGTAGGAGTATCGAAATCAGGAGCCGTTTCTTGCGTTGGAAACTAGACTCGTTGAGGTACATCTCACATAGGATTCAGAATCAGATTGCACCCAAATCATCCCAGATATTTCTCCAAAAATGTCCTTCTAATCTTGGTTCGCTAGTTTTCAGCTTTGCGCAGCGTCACCATAAATTCCAAATCTTGACATGGAAGCATCGGAATCAGGTGTTGTTTTTTGCATTAGAAAGTAGATTCACAGAGATACGTCTCACACAGAAACCACAATCATATTGCATCCGAATCGGCCCAGATATCGCTCCAAAAAATGACCTTCTAATCTTGGTTTGTTAGTTATTTCAGCTTTGCGCAACGTCACCATAAATTCCATATCTCGACGTGGGAGTATCAGAATCAGGTGCCATTTTTTGCATTAGAAATTAGATTTACAGAGATACGACATATATAAGAATCTACACTTAAAACCCTTAAATGTATTTATATAGATATATCATCAAAATCAGCTTAGTTTGGAATCTGATGGCCTATTTTGCAACTTTGAGCGGCTATGATGGAAAATTCATAACTTGGCATAAGAAACTTTGAATCATGAGCTGTCTTTTTTTTGTTGCGGATAAGCCTCTAAGATCTACCACATATGTCAAAATGATGTGAACACCTATACGGATTGATACAAATATGTTGTTGAAATCTTCTTTGCCTTGCTGGTCTCTTCACCTTTGCGCGTCTGCGGTAAACTTAGAGAAGAAACGTCTATCCTCATGTGATATACATGTCAATTCAAAGTGTTATTTCCGTGATCGAATAATGACACACATTTTTCCTTTTTTTTTTCTTTTTTTTTAACTCATACGACTAAACTTAGAGTAAAAATACTCTAAGTTGCCTACGTACCTAGGAGGTTCAAGTCATAGCGTAGCTCGGACATGATGAAATAATTTAATTTTTAAAAAAAATCCTTTTCTTTCATTCTTCTTTTTCTTTTTTTCTTTTGTTTTTCTTAGAGGGCCATTCAAAGCTTAGACTTATGCGGGTCAGGAGTGACATGCAGTTTAAGCTCGTGCCTTAAGGAGTGTTTTGACTTATAGTTTAGGCTCGTGCATCAAGGAGCTGTTTTTACTTGCATTTTAGGCTCTTACATCAAGGAGCGTCTTGACTTGTAGTTTAGGCTCATACATCGAGGAGCATCATGCATTTTATGCTCGTGCCTTAAGAAGCATTTTGACTTGTAGTTTAGTCTCGTGCATCAAGGAGCATTTTGACTTGTAGTTTAGGCTCGTGCATCGAGGAGCATCATGCAGTTTATGCTCGTGCCTTAAGGAGCATTTTGAAAAAGAATTCTTGTAATGTAAATTTCCTCCCAACCCTTTGTAATGAAGTATTTTTGCACTTCAATTTGGTATTTATTGTCCCCATTGGTTGAAGCGGATTTGTATTTTATATTGTGTTGACTTTTGGAAGTTGGATTTTAGAAGCCCTTTGACATTTTTTCCTTTTGCGAGCGATCAATGTCCAAGTATCCCCCTTCTTGCTATTGGAGAGGTCATTTGACATGGACTTACTTGTTTATTTCTTTAGGTTGGGAATCTCAATTGGGTCAAATCTCCCAAACTGTAGCATGATGATTCCCTTACCTTTTTGTGATACCACAGAGAACATGCGTTGAAGAACTTTTAAAATTACACCTTTTTTATAGTCTAGTTAGGCTCTAACATGATTTGCATCAACTGTATCACCATTATCGATGATGATCTTTCCCTCTTACATTAATGTCATGATCTTTTCCTTCACGATGAAGCATTTTGTGGTGTGATGACCAACAATGTGGTGAAATTTGTAGTACTTAGGATCGTCGACTTTGATTGATTCTTCAGGTTTCTTTGACTTAGGAAGCTCAATGATTTCTTTGGCTTGCAACTCGTAAAGAATTTCAGGAACATCAGAGTCGGGGAAAGGAGATACCCTTGCTTTTAAATCCTCAGAGGTTGGTTGATTTTTCACCTCTCGCATTTGTTGCTTTGGAGCTTTCTCTTTTAACTTTTGTCTTTGGACTGCCATATTGTGCCTTGATGGTGTTTGCAATCATATCTTGCAGTTGTTAAACTGTTAGAGTAGCCACTGAAGCGGATCGATCATCATAGTAATTCTCACTTGTCTTGATGAGAGATTCACCATCAACTTTTTCTCGTGGTGTTAGATTATAATTTGACTCTCCAGGATTGTAGAGATCTAAATTTCTCACAAGTCGGGCAATTTGATGATCTTTATCATAAGCAAACTTCTTTAAGGCTTCAATGGTTTTCTCCATTATTGCAAAATCCTTGTCCAAGTCAATTGCATCAACCATGAACGTGTTGACTTTCGTTGAAGTTGGAGAATTCATTAAGTTTTCAGATGTTCTAAAATTGTAGCCAGTTTCAGATGGTTCTTCTGATAACATAGATGCAAAGTTGCCCCCAAGGTTTGTAGTTACTGCCACAATTTGAGATTTTCTCCTTTTTGTCATCTCTAAAAAGGTGAAGTATTGGGATCCATCCAAATTTACGACTTACTAGGGAATTTAACTAGGCCTAAGAACAGTTATAACAACTAGCACGTAAAAGGAAAAGGGGAAAACTAAAATACTTAGGCCAATAGGTCAAAATCAATAAACCTGTCCTAAGCTAATTTGGGCTTTTGGCCCACAACCAACTTCACCTGTATTAATTTACAGCTTTGCCTTCGAAGCCCAAATAAATGAACGAAGAAGTAAATAAGTATATAAAGACAAGTAAATCGATAATAAACAAATGAGACTTTTCGAGTCTCTTGGCTACTTTAACAATGGATTTTTGACCCATTTTCCTTCTTTTTCCATTTTTTTGCACCCGTATGCCATATAATTGACTTTGGTATTAAAATTTGAACTTGAATCAAAAAAGATGAGCCTCATTGGTACATTACAAAATGCAAGAGGAGAGGAGTTCATTTGGACTCGAGACATTTTTTGTATGCAAAGAAAAGATAAAGAAATTAATATACGCTCAAGGCATAAAAGTGACAAATTTTAAAGTAAAAGAAAATATCAAGAACCAATCTTTGAATGACAATGATAAGCACACTTGCACACGGATTACAAGAATGAGCAACAGATAAAATCCAAAGCAAAGACACTTATTTACATGCCTCATGATTTATATTCATATTAAGAATGAATAAAGGTAAAAATAAGAAGGTCATATTCAATGAATTAATGTGAGAACAAATAATGTAAGCTTGCGAAAATAAAGGGATGAGGCAATAAGAAAAATACCCGTGACTTCTAAAATTGAACAAACATAGGCACTAATCCATATAAAAAAAATAAAGGCTAACTGTTCAAAAATGGGGATCTTTAAACTCCAACTAAGGTGACATTAACAATGATTCATACATCCAAATAACGGTCAACTTTAGGAAAAACATGTAACGACCTATGATTTATCTTTCTAAGACATCGTTGATTCTCTTTTGATATTATGAATCAAAGAGATACACGAATCAAGTCTTTACACACACAAAGAGCACATATAACAATCCAGAGTAAGAAAATTAGAATAAAAGTTCAGCATCTCTAAAAGTGAAATATCGTTTAACAATCATACTATGTATGATTCAAAAATATCTAAATACTTCTATTTAGCCACCAAAGTTCAAACTTTCTCAACATTTTGACAAGACAACATGCGAACATAAGAGGAATAAACATCTTGGATGAAAAATAAAGCTAGCACTTCATCTCTTATATAAGGATTTTGAAATCCATTAAAATAATTAGAAAGAAAATGACAAATTATTGACTTAATCAATTACTATTTTTATTATGGTGAAACAAACAATAATAACTATTTTTCCAACATAAAATAAAAAACTTTTCATGATAAAAACAAACATATCCGCCAACAATGAATTTAAACAAGACATGAGTACGTCTTTTGAGCATGGATCGAAACTTTATACATAATAATCAAAGAATAAAGTCAAAAGGCAAAACAATCAATATCAATTATTCTTTTAAACATAAATGAAATAACTTTACATGCTAAAAACAATCATATCCACTAACAATGAGTTTAAACAATACATTATTATGTTTTTTAAGTAAAGATCAAAACTTTATCCATAATAATCAAAGAACAAAGTCAAAGAAACATGTTCAATGATTGCTAGCTCATTTTTATACCATGAACATAAAAATAACCATAATATCGATAACACAACATCCTATGGCCTTCAATGCCATCTACAACAAAGAACCCAACTAACACAATTACAACTACAAACTATAAAGAAGAAGGAGATAAAGAAGAAAACGATAATAAAACTAAAAAGGAAAAGGTGTGTTTACCATTTTCTAGGCAGCAAAATGGGACTTCAAGCTTTCTTCGGGGTCTTGATCATCACTGGAAAGCAATCTTTAGAGAACCCTGATTAGACAACCACTTGAAAATTTTTACTAAAGAAAAGAAATTTAACTATTTGCTCAAAAGTTTTTCTCCACTCTTTTAGACTTTTTTTACTTTGAAACTTCTTTTCTACAAAAATAGTGATAGTATTTATAGGAAAGGATGGGGATCCAATTCTATTAATCCACCAATGTGGAAAATAGTGTTTAGAGGTGTTTATGGAATTTTAAAAAATGAAGATAAGGTGAGGTGGAAGATAAGGTGAGAGAAATTTTTGAATTTCAAAATTGAAAGAGGGACAAGGTTGGGGGGGGAATTGTACAATGTAGTACAAATTTTGAATTTTAAAATTTGAATTTGGAAAAAGGACAAGGTTGAGGGCGAATTGTACAATGTAGTACAATTTTTGAATTTCAAAATTGAACAAAGGATAAGGTTGAGGGGGAATTATACAATGTAGTACAATTTTTGAATTTTAAAATTTGAATTTGATTTTGGTGGGAATTTGGTAGAAATTATGAGAGTTTTGGGAAATTTAGGGTTATTTAAAATATAAAATCAATTGAAATTTAAAATTTAACCAAATTTATTGAATTTTAACCAAATTAAAAATCAATTGACCGATTGCATTGCAATTATTGCCAATTTGATTTCATTTATGGTCAAATATAATATATTGGCTAAATTAAATTAAAATTCAATACGAATTAATGCTTCCTTTAATCCTAAGCTTCTTCATTTAATAAAATCAAAAAGATATTTCTCCAAATAAATTAATTTTTGAGAATAAGTTTATCCATTAAGATTAATTCTCAAGCTTAATCAGTAAAGTTCAATTTTGATAGAAATGTTTATTTAATTAACAAAATTTATACAATTTCGCATATGTAAATACGAAACCGTATAATCGCTAATTAAATGACAAAAGTAACCTAAATAAATATTTTAGTGAAAATTTATCTGGATGAAATAAATATTTTAATTTTATTAAAAATAAAAAAATTCAGGGTTAAATTTAGTCATCGAGGGAAAAAATTAGGTGTCAACAACTTCCCCCTTCCTTTGGATAGGGTGGATGCAAGTAACCCTGGACAAAGGGAGTTTGACATTCCTAATTTTTGTCCAACCAAAAATTCATTTCTAAAAGTGATTGATTTTTGCACGAATTTCATAGAGTTATGGCCCGACCCCGATATCAAGTTTACTACATATCTTAGGTTAGATGAGAATCTAGGCCACTTATAGTACATAAATCTTGACTTAAAGCACGATTTTTAAAAAAATCACAAGCTATCTCGATTTTTAAATTTTAGTGAAATCGAAAAGCGGGGGAATAAGAGGATTGGGGGAGGTTGGAATATAGTCGAGTTTTCAACATAGAGCCCAACCTACATATCTCTGAGACTCAGGGAATCAGACTGCTTGTAGTTCGACTTAATCGGTAAAATAGATAGTCTTTTTCTCAGACGATCTTTGGCTCGAGAGGGATGACAAGTTGATTGAGTTGAGGAAAAGAGGCTTGTAACCTCTTAACCATGAATGTGGGATACTTCACGTTCATAGTCAAGAACTTAGTCGGACATAATTTCCAAAACTTTAAGTATGTTATCACTCAAATTTCAAAGAAAGAGAAGGTTACCCTCGGCATGAGTTTAGAAATATCCTAAAGGTAAAGATGAAACTAGAATATCCTAAAATACCCATATGTCTTCTAATAGTGGTGTGGCTTGAATGGTGGTGGCAATCATCCTGTAGCTCGCGTCCAAAGAGTTTGACATCCCTTTCTAGACTATATTCTGTTTTGCTGATAAGAAAGAGTTCCACGTTGTGCTGCATCTTTTTTAGAGTTGTCTTCACCTGTTATTTTGATTTGAGATTTTCATCCTCTCGGATACTCTCGACAATGTCTCAAACAAAAATCATTAGTAATAAACACAATTCATGAAAGGGGTGCATAATTTTTCACTATATCTCCACGTGAGTTGTTGCCTAAAAAGCAAATTTTTCCTCTCATGTACCTGTTCGGAAGGAAGTAACTTGCAATAATAGATACAACAATCCTTTTTTTATTGCATAATTATCTCATTTGTCGATGGAATATGTCTTCAAAATGGGGTAACCCTTTTGGATACCGACAATACTTTATGCAGAACGGTCCCTGCCATCGTGTAATCTTATGCTGATGTGGAAAACTTTTTGGTCACCTATAATGTTTGTTGTATGTGAAATGATAACTTCTCTTGTTATTAATAATTATTCTTTGTAGGTGACCTCGGGTAAGTCTTGCACATCTTTTGCATCGACACGACTTATAGATTTCCCTTGAATTGTCAATCTTTGGATAATCTTGCACTTTATTTAATATTGGATACAAGGTGACTTACAGATATCCTTTGGATTGCTAGCTTTTAGGTGATCCTATATATTATTCGCCCTTGGATAAGAGATGACTTACAAATATCCCTCTAATTGTTAGCTCTTAGGTATTCCTGCACATCATCCAACCTTAGATACAATATGACTTATAGATATCTCTTTAATTGCTAGTCTTTGGGTAATCCTGCACATAATCGATCTTGGATATGACGTGGCTTATAGAGAACCCTTGGACGTATCAATTTGATAATGTCACATATTCTCCGATAAGGATTTAGTTGCGACTTATGGATAACCTTCAAACAATCGATCTTTGGATAACTTTGCACACTATCCAGTTAGGATGTTGTTGCGCCTTATGGATGAACTATGGACTATCAACTCATAGGTAATCTTACACACTATTCTATTTCAAATAATATGACTTATAGACAATCCTCAAATTGTCAATTTCTAGGATATCTCATATGTCATCTGTTTTCACATAGCGACTTAAGGATGTCACCTCGAATCACAGGCTTTTAATGTATTCAGATATTGATTCATGATGATATATCTTCGATGCTAGCATTTTTTTCTCACGTGTCAATAGATATTAAATATCATGATATTCTTGATGCCGGTATTTGTGTCTCGTGTGTCAACATATATTAAATGTCATGATATCCTCGATGCTAGTGTTTGTGTCTCGTATGTCAACAGATAATAAATGCCATGATATTCTCATTGCCAGTATTTGTGTCTCCGTGTCAACAGATATTAAATACTGATGATATCCTCGATGCCAGCGTTTATGCCTCACGTATCAATAGATATTAAATGTTATGATATCCTCAATGATAGCGTGTGAGTCTCGCGTGTTAACAGATATTAATGCTATGATATCCTAGATGCCAGTATTTGAGTCTGATGTGTTAACATATATTAAATTCTATGATATCCTCGACCCCAGCGTTTGTGTCTTGCGTGTCAACAGATATAAAATATCATGATATCCTCAACGGCAACTTTTGTGTCTCGAATGTCAACGGATATTAAATGCAATGATATCCTTGATACTAGCGTTTGTGTCTCGTGTGTCAAAAGATATTAAATGCTATGATATCCTCAATGCCAGCGTTTATGTCTCTCATGTCAATAGATATTAAATGCTATGATATCCTCAACGCCAGCATTTATGTCTCACGTGTCAACAGATATTAAATGTTATGGATTTTTTGGTAAATGAAAATAGTTTAACCTGAGTCTGTTTGTCTGTGTTTTTTGCCTTCTACATGTACCTGTACTCAATGTAGACAGTTAGTAGACACAATGCTGCTCTCACTGGCGACCTCAATCAAATTTTGTGAAAGCTTAAATAACAAATACTCAACATTATAATCTGAATGGCTTAATCCGCTATTCATTCTCTTTTTGAAGAAGTAATTAAATAGCAGACCCATCAAATATAAATGAATAGGTAAATCCCTTTTTAGGGTCACCTAAATACCGTTCTTTTTGTTTCATGTGAATTTTAAGGAAGAATTTATATTCTTCCTTCTATTGAGTGATCCATTTGATTGTTGTATTCACTGTGCCAACTCCTTTGAATACACTTGCACTCAAAGTAAATATTTGGTAGACACAAAGTCACTTATGCTAGTGAATGTTTTTAAATAAATAATTCTAAATAAAATGTTCATAAAGAGGATAATGCACCTTCATTTGTCATTCACGATCTCTTGAAATAAAATAGACAATTTAAAAGATCCAAGTTGAATGGGTATCGAACCCATCCGTGAGCTACCCAAAAAATACAAGGTCCTTGTTGAATGGGTATCGAACCCGTCTGTGGGCTACCCAAAAAATACCTTTCTAGAGCATTATATGCTTTGGTGTGATCCCCGATTTGCTTGGGGATTTTTGAAAAAGATTTCCATTTTCATGTATTGATCCCTGCATTCACAGAAAAATGATTAGCTTTGAGTGAAACTACTTCGTATTGACCTCCTTCGATCTTTGGTTTGCTCCTCGTATCTTTCGGGTTCTCTGTCATGTTGGGACCTCCACCCTGACTCCCCATTCCAGTAGATGCTTAGGCAATCACTAAGTAAAAATATGTGGATAAATTTTCAAAAATAGTCTTGTTTTTGAACTTAATATTAAAGACTAAGGAAAATCTCTACCAGTCATGTCATGTGCTAGTTCAACAAACGTCTTCCCTTTGAGGCTATATCAGATGTTTGATGGAGAAAATTTAGGGATTCATCATCACACGGAGAAATTCTATCAGAAGTTCTGCCATAACTGGTGATTTAGTCTACCAAGACTTGGTCGCCGCTAGTGATCTTCAAAACTTAACGTCAAACTCAGGTGTTGGGTGATTTTAAATATACTCCAATATATTAGTGGAAAGTTTGAGGGCCTTCTCAAAATTTCTGCCCCAGTTTAAGATGATCTTGGCTTGAGAGGATGTGAAGGCTTCGCCGGTATTCATCTTCTTTATTAGATGATGATCTTCCTCATGTGAATTTTTGAAATTCTTTCTCCAAAATTCTGCCCCAGTTTCCATTTCCTGGGGTTATATGATCGAACCGTTAGGGCACCTATGTATCCCATTGAAGTAGAAATCAGGTCAAACGTAGTTCAGGAGTACTCTATGGATATATAAAAAATCTAATAGGCTGACTAAAGTAGATATAGGCCACCTACGTATCCCTTTCTTGTGAATTCAGGTCATCATGTAGTTCATACCTAAAAGGAAAGATAAATTCTACTAAGGGGTTGATCGAAGTTGACATAGGCCGCCTACGTATCCCTTTCTTGGGAATTCAACTCAAACGTAGTTTGTACATAAAAAGAAAGGATAAAATCTCCAAAGGGGTTGATCAAAGATGAGATAGACCACCTACGTATCACTTTCTTGGAAATTCAGGTAAAATGTAGTTCGTATATAAAAGAAAAGGATAAATTCTCCTAAGGGGCTGACTCGAACTGACATAGGCCTCCTACGTATCCCTTTCTTGGGAAGGTAAGTCAAACATAGTCCGTACATAAAAGAAAAGGATAACTTCTCCTGAGGGGTTTACCAAAGCCGACATAGGCCACCTACGTATCTCTAATTTAGGTAAAACATAGTCAGTACATAAAAGGAAAGGAATTTCAGGCAAATACACATCATATAACAAATACTTTCATAAAGAAAATTACAAATAAATCAAGGAAACAAAACTAAAACATCCTTCAAACATAGTATCTCTTTACTGCATCAAAATTGATTGGTTTGGTCTACTCTTTACTATCCATCTCAGATAGAATCAGAGCTCCTCTGTATAATACCTTGCGAACTATGTATGGTCCTTACCAATTTGGAGACAACTTGCCTTTGTACTCTTCTTGGTACGGGAATATGCATTTGAGAACCAATTGCCCAACTTTAAATGTTTGAGTTCCTACTTTCTTGTTGAAGGCACGGATCATTCTGTGTTAATACAATTGACCATGACATACGACAACCATTCTCTTCTCATCAATCAACATGAGTTTTTCATAGAGAGTGCGAACCCATTCTTCATTACTTAATCCAGCTTCTTGAATAATCCTTAAGGAAGGTATTTCAACCTCGGTAGGTATCACAACTTCATTCCCATAAACAAGTAGATAAAGGGTTTCCCCAGTTGAGGTTCAAACTATTATGCGATACCCTAGCATAGAATAAGGCAACATTTTATGCAATGATCCATCATTTTTTACCATCTTCCTCAAGATCTTCTTAATGTTCTTATTGGCGGGTTCCACGGCTCCATTCATCTTTGGACGATATGCGATCGAGTTATGATGGATAATCTTTAACTGATCACAAATTGCATTCATCAAGTGACTATTTAAGTAAGCCCCATTATCAGTAACGATCGATTCTGGTACTACAACTCAGTAGATCAAGTTGTTCCTGACAAAATATACAACTACCTTCTTGGTGATGACTCTATATGAAACAGCTTCGACCCACTTACTAAAGTAATTAATAGCAAAAAAATGAATCTATGCCTACTTGACACTGGTAGATAACATCCATAACCCAAGATACAAAAGGCTAAAGTGAACTCATCGCATAAAGCTCATGTGGAGGCATTCAGATCAAATCTCCGTGTATCTGGCATTTTGGGCATTTCTGCACATACTTACTACAATCATTTTCCATAGTCATCCAGAAATAACCAATTCTTAGAATCTTTCTAGCAAGGGTGAATTCGTTTATGTGGGGCCCGCAAACTCCTGCGTGTACTTTCTCTATTAATTTCATGGATTATTTGGCATCGATACATCCTAAGAATCCTAAGTCGGGTGTCCTCCTAAAAAGGATTTCCCCACTTGGAAAATAATTTTTTGCCAAATGCCGAATTGTCTTCTTCTGATTGTTGCTAGGCTCTTTAGGATGTATTCCAAATTATAAATACTTTTTAATATCATAGTACCATTGCTTTCCACCAGGCTCCTCTTTGATGTGCACACAATATGTTGGTTGTTCCTTCAAGCTTATTTTCAAAGGATCAACGTAACTCTGATCTGGGTGTTGAATCATGGAGGATATAGTATCCAAAGCATCAACAAACTCATTCTGTATCCTCGGGATATGTCTAAAATCAACTTCTTTGAATCTTCCACATAAATCCTGCACCAGCACTACATAAGGAGTAATCTTGGAGTTCTTTACCGCCCATTCCCCCCATACCTGGTGTATCAGCAAATCTGAGTCTCCGATGACTAGTAATTCATGAATACTAATATCAAGTTCAAACTTGAGACCTAGGATTCAAGACTCATATTCAGCCATGTTATTGGTCTATGGGAAGTGCAATTTAGTGATTGATGGATAGTGGTGGCCTGTTTCTGACACCAAAACTATTCCGAATCCTGAGCCTTTAAAGTTGACCGCTCTATCAAAGAACAATCTCCATCCGAGGTAGATATCTGCAATGTCATCTCCCATACCTAAAATATCCTCATCTAGGAAGTAAGTTTGAAATGACTCGTACTCATTATCAACTGTATTCTCAGCAAAATGATTCACTAAGGCTTGCCCCTTGATTGCCTTTTGATTCACATACACAATATCGAACTCACTTATCAATATTTGCCACATGGCTAACTTTCCCGTAGGCAATATGGAATAAACTTTTTACTCAAGTAGTAGATTTCTCTCTCTTTCTTACCAGTCTTATCGTGTTGCCCAAGGACACACCCAAAAGCATTTTGTAAGACTGACTGGGAAAGCAATAACGAACTTCTTTCCCTTGGTGGAATCAAAACAAGTGGAGTGGCTAGATATTTCTTGATTCTATCAAAAGCTTTTTGACATTTTTTTTTCCACTCATTTTGTCACACCCCTTTTTTCCAACCAAAAGAATTGATTTCTAAAGTTCGAAAGGATTTTTATTATTAAAGTGACAAAATAAAGATTGTTTTGAAAAAGGATTCATGTTGTTTCAATTAAATTCAGAGTCATCGCTTGGCATAATCCGGTCTGCCAAGTCACCTTTGGAAAGTTCTTTTCAAAATGGGTTGACTCTTTAAAAACTGGTTTGCAAAAGGAGAATTTGATTAAGGAATTCTGTTGACCGAGGGGAAGGTTTTAGGCACCCCTTGATCCCGTGGTTAGACCACAGTTGCTTGATGGAGTATATTGATTATTTTTAGCACTATGAATGTATAAACCACACAAAAGCACATAAAACAACCAATCAAAACAAAACAAATCCAAAATATAGTGTCCAGTCCAATTATTCAATCAAAAATAGAAAAGTGCAAAAATGTAAACATACTCTATTCTAAACTAATCTTAAACTACTCCTAAACTAAACTCCATCTGATGTTTTGGGCCTTGATCATGCGCCGTCTTCAAGTATATGATACTTCAGGGCATTCCCCGATGAATAATTACAATTTCTTCGGGGAATTCCCCGGCAAATGAATACAATTTTAATTTCGTGCGACAAACTAGAAAACATCCAACACACTCAACATTCCACGCATTCAATCAAACAACATTCCTAAATTTTACCTACCCAAACCTAAACTTTTGTATATTCATTCGATGACCTAATCATGATACTATCGCGTTTAACATTCATATTTGCTCCAAAATAACCAACGACAATAAATCAGGACTAAACCATATTCACTTTTATCAATTCCTACTATCAAACCCCAAATTCCTCTTCTTTAACACCAAATTTCCACAATTCAAGATTACTATTTCAACAATCCACAACCATTTCTTCAACGAAATTAAACAATAAATCAATCATCACCCAGTATTCAATCATGTTTCGGACAAATCAAACACATATAACAAAATAAAATAAGAAGATATAGAATTGGACCTTTTGATAATTGATTTTCGTTGATAATAATATTTAACAAAGTACAAACTTGGAATTTTGAATAGAATAACCTCAACCGCGATGAATCCAACTCGGTATAGAGAGACAGCAATCCAAAATTGACGACAATAACCCGCCTGAAACCAAACAGTATCCAAATTCTCCCAAACCAATATGAAAATCGATGGACCCAAAAATAAAAATTTGCAGCTGAATAAACCAAACCAATATGCAAAAATTATTGCGGAGTTGATTCAATACAAGGAAGAACAACCAGTACTGGTTCAATCAATGACGGGAACTCAAAAAATAACAATATATTCCGGTGATTTTGGGATTGATTTTAATAAAACTAAAGACGAATGCCGATTGTAACATAGATGTCGCCGGAAATACACAACAGGGGAACCGGGTTTCTCACTATTTTTCTAATTTGTTCACTGGATTCCGTAACTCTCTCTCTATTTTCTTCATTTCTCCTTACTGAATGTGTGTGTGTGATTTTTGCCTTGTGTAGAGGATGAGTGATGATGAAGGGTTTCCCGTGAGTGGAGTGTGAATTCTCTATTTTTTAGATCTATGAGTACGTGTGTCTGTGTATCTGTGTGTGTTCATGAAGAATTTTGTGGTGATAAATAGAAATTGAGTCTGTGCGTGTATGGCTGCGTGGTATTGGGGAAGATGAAAAATGGAGTGCGTGTATGGTTTCTTGCTGAAAAAGATGAAAATGGAGAGTTTTGGATGTTTCCCTTTTCTCCTCCAATGGAAAGAAAAAATCCTATGCGTGTATATATTCTCTTCTTGTTTTGGAAAAGAAATGTGGGGTGGGGGGATAAAGGGTAGGGGTAGGGCTGAGAGGTGGCCTAATTTAATGGGAAGAGGTTGTGGATTTGTTATTAAAAGAATCTTGAGGATTAGGTTGGTTAGGGATTTGTTATTTTTTTTTTTGTATTTTTATGGAAAAAATTATTGAATGGGGTTGGGGTGCGTGGTAAGACGAAAATAGACAGTGGAAATTAATTTTGAAGGGACAAAATCACGTGTCTACATCATGCCCTCTTTGGATGTAAACATAAGGTTTTTTCATACAAATAAGTAGACAACGAGACAGAATTTTATCCTGGTCATTATTCAAAAGGTGGGAACAGAAGGAAAGAGGTCCACCGAGTCTACATCAGGACATCCTATCTACCCAAGTTATGAAGGAAACAGTCACAAATACCTCTAAGGGAAGGAAAAGGACTATACCGAGTTGGAGAGTCGAGTGAGGTTCCATCGAGGTTCCGGTCTGCGGCTCTGTCGTTACATCAAAATGAAAATTACAGGTTAAAACATAAATAAAATTACAAAATCCTATCTACACAGCTTATTTTGGACTCTTTACTTGAGTTTCATCACCCTATTCTTTTGGCGTGCTCCTGATTTGCAATTTCTTCAACCTGTTGCTTGGATTTAATTTCTTTACCTTGTTGCTTGACTTTCAACTTCTTCACCCTTTTGCTTGAGTTTCAATCTCTTAACCTTGCTACTTGACTTTAAATTTCATCACCCTATTCTTTAGGTGGGCTCCTGACTTGCCATTTCATCACCCTGTTCTTTAGGCGAGCTTCTAACTTGGTTTTTCATTACCCTGCTCTTCAGGCGGACTCTTGACTTACTATTTCATCACCCTCTTCTTCAAGTGGGCTCCTGAATTTCAATTTCAACACCCTGTTCTTCAGGCGGACTCCTGACTTGCTATTTTTCAATCTGTTGTCTTTCAATTTCTCCACTTTATTGCTTGGCTTTCAACTTATTCACCTTGTTGCTTGACTTTCATTTATTCGCTTTGTTCTTCAGGTGGGATCCTGGAATCACATCAAAAACTAAAAAGAAAATTATCCCAAACAAAGATTATTATAAAGAGATTCCATTTGCCAGAAAAGTAAAGTTTCAAACAATAAGAATTAAATTTTTGCCCCACTTTAACATCAGAGAACTTTTGTGAAAGTCACATCATAACTACTTGAAAACCTAACAAGGAAATGTATCTTCTATGGGTTAATTGGAATGATTCAACTAGAAGGTACATCTTCTAGGAATCAAGGGGAATGAATCAACTAAAAGGCACGTCTTATTGGAATCAAGATGAGTGACTCATCTAAAAGGTACGTCTTATAGGAATCAAGGGGAATGAATCAACTAAAAGGTACGTTTTATAGGAATCAAGGGGAATGATTTGACTAAAAGGTACATCTTATAGGAATCAAGAGGAATGACTCGACTAAAGGGTACAACTTATAGGAAGCAAGGAGAATGACTCGACTAAAAGGTACGTCTTATAGGAATCAAGGGGACTGACTCGACTAGGAATTACATCTTTTAGGAATCAAGGGGAATGACTCGACTAAAAGGTATGTCTTATAGGAATCAGGGGGAATAACTCGACTAAAAGGTACGTCCTATAGGAATTTAGGAGAGTTACTCGACTAAAAGGTACATCTTATAGGAATCAAGGGGACTGACTCGACTAGGAAGTACATCTACTAGGAATCAAGGGGAATGACTCGACTAAAAAGTACGTCTTATAGGAATCAAGGGAATGACTCGACTAAAAGGTACATATTATAGGAATAAAAGGGGAATGACTCAACTAAAGCTATGTCTTATTGGAATCAAGGGAAATGACTCGACTAAAAAGTATGTCATATAGGAATCAAGGGGAATGACTCAATTAAAAGATACGTCTTATAGGAATCAAGGGGAATGACTCGACAAGGAGGTACGTTTTCTAGGAGTCGAGAGAAATGACTTGACCAGAAGGTACATCTTCTAAGAGTCAAGGGGAATGACTCGAATAGAAGGTACGTCTTCTAGGAGTGAAGGTTCAATTTAAGAAGTGTATCCCCTAGAAAAAGAAAACTGAAATCCCTAGACAAGAAAGTGTGTCTCCGAGGGATATAGGATGATGAATTTTTATCATGATTTGATTATCAAACCTGTGCAGCAACATTGCTTCCTACATTTGTAAAGTGAGGCATTGCAACCCTTGATATTTATAGTCTGAAGTCCTTGCTTTGAAGGTAATATGTTTCCTGTTTCATCAAAGAAAACTTGTGAGTTTAAAATATGGTGGCTGGTTTGTGGATTTAGCTTTCGCGGCGATCGCTCTTGACCTCGTTATATTTAACCTTGCTTCCAACCATTATCATTGTCATTGTCTTTCTACAACATTGACCTAAACTTAGATTATTAAGAGTGACTCTAACACAAACACAATATCTCTATTGTCATGCTCCTCAGATAAATCCTTTAAACCTTGGTATTTCCATGAGTTCCTAGACTTGTCAGTTGACAAAACTTCCTGCATGTCTTATTTCGACTCACAATCATGTCCCTTTCATATGTTGGCCTTTTGTCTTGCTTTGTGCAATTGAAGAATCTGGTAGCCAGTTTTGAAATATTTTCTCCCTTGTTTTGTCATGGACTTGACTCAAAGACACGAGAAAAATGACAATCATGGGCTAACTGACTCAAGAAAACAAAAATATAACTATAGAAGAAAGAAAAGACAATGAATGTCCCCACTGAAAGAGAGAAAAGAAAAACTTATATGAAAATGACAATCAACTCTAATGATTATGACATGCATTTTGGATTAAGCTGTCTGACTTTTTTACCCAAACTTTTCCCTAATTGTTCTTGAGTTAATGGCCCTGAAACTGAGTTACTTCCTTGGGCCAATTATATTCAAAGGTCTCATTCGTCTAGTGGCGCCTTGAAGGATTTTCTCCAACAAGCCTCTCATTTTCTTTTTCTCATCTCACCATTGCCTTATGGTGTCCGTGAGGGTTTTCTAACAATAAGACTAATTTTTATTTCTCTCAACTCGCAGTCATCTTATAGTGCCCGTGGGGTTTTTTACCAATAAGACTCTTAACTTACCATCATCTTACGGTGCCCGTGAGGGTCTTCACCAATAAGACTTTATCATTTTTATTTCTCTCCTAATTTCTTATGCTGAGGAAGACGAGTAGTTCCCAAAATGTGTCATTATATCCATTGCATGCTTAGCCTTAACATTCTCAAAGATTGATCTAAAGGTCTTTCTTTGGTTGTAACTTGACTTTTGGATAAGGTTACAAAGAAAGGATGGCATGAGGCCCAAACGACACTTGAAGTAGGGTAGTACTTACAACTTTTGGAATCGACTCAAACAATGAGGATTAACCCATGCCCCAGTTTTTTTTGGCTGGGTGACTCTAAATTGTTTATTTGGTTGGAATGATCCCCGAGTAGAGCAGCCTGCATATCTCACTCCCAGGAGAGGAGAATCAGGTCACACGTAGTTTTAACAACTCATCTTTGTTTGACTCTAATTTTTTTTCCTCTTTTATTGACCTTTTTTTTTATCTTTCTGACTCTATTTTACTTGACACTTTTTCTTTTCTTTTTTTGATACTTTTTTTTAAAAATTTTCTGACTCTATTCTTTTGCTCGACACTTATATTTTGGGCTTTGTTGACTGTATCTTGATTCCAAAAGAAGGGTATGACAGAAAATAGAACTAAAGCTCAAATAAGGTAAACAAACGATGACACAATGTTTGGATAGTAGAATAAAATGTCTTCATCATATCAATCCTTGAAAATGCAAGTAATATCATGCAATATGAAATGAAAAATGAAGATCATTTGTGATATTTTTTACAGCACTAACTTTAACTGAGCCTGTGCGTCGCTACTTCTTCTGCAAACCCCACCTTTGTTGTACGTTCCTCATGCTTTCGTGGAGCTAATTTTTCTGTTCCTTTTGATGTAAGATCACACATCGACTATTTGACCTAATTGAGACATGTCTTTCAGTTGATGACCAAGTTATTCTTGTAATTCTCAAAATAATTGCCTTAATTTTTAAAGGAGGCTTCAACTTGTCACCAAATGTCTCAGCACTCTACATATTTTCTCATATGCTTTTTCTAACTTTAGCCCTCTAATTTAATGTTTCATGGTTAAATTGGATTTTAAGATCTGGCTGAATATCCATAGGCATGTCATATCACTTGAATTAACATAAAATGTACTGTATAAAGAAAACAAACAAACAACACATATTTGAAGCACAAAGGGAAAAAGACACTTTATTTAGTTAAAATAAAAGATAGAAGGGTTTTAACATAAACAACAAAGGGACAAAACAAGATAGATCCCAAACTACAACCCTGAAATAATTCGGATAACAGAAAAGAAAACAAAATAGACTACCAAACATCCATCCTAGTAGGGAGAGAAGTGATTTCCCAATTACTGAGCTTGAAATCTTAGCCACTGGTTTGTATATCAGCATAACTAGAGCTTTCCTTACTGTCAATGTTCTGCACCATAATTGATCCATCTTGAATCATCTTTTCAATTTCTCTTTTCAAATCTTGACAATCTTCAATACTATGACCCTAAGCATCAGAATGATGCGCACATCGTACATTAGGATCAAGAATTCTTGAACGCTGATTAATAGTGTAACCAAGGAGATGAGTGATCATGACCCACTGTATTAATCTCTAAAATAAACTAGCATACGACTCTCCAATTTGTGTGAAGTTATCTATTAACTTCTGCCTCATTTCATTGTTTGGCTTAGATAAAATATCAGGCCTAGAAGGGCTTTGGTATGTTTGTGGAGTTAGAGGATGCCTCTGAGGACTGGTGTGTTCCACTGTGGGTAAGACGGGGATTGAAAATGTGGTTGTGCATTATACACTGGATATGGAGGTAAGGAAATAGAGTATAATGGATTTTGGGAGTGATTCTGTGGAGCTTGGGCATGAACTTTGGCTGAAGCCTGAAAGCAATGACGACGTGGTATTCTTGACCGTTCTCGCTGTCCAACTACAATAACATTGCATCTTCCTCATTATTATTCTCCCCAACAATTCCTGAACCCTTTTGAATTGCTTGAGTAGTTGATTTTAATATTGCGAAACTCACAATGCGACCAGTATTAATTCCTTCCCCTATCACCTCTCTCATTTTAAGGACCTCAATAAATGGCTTTCCTAATGCAGGTAACAAGTGTTGATAATATGTTTCATCTTGTGCTTGAATAAAAACCTCAACTATCTTGCTTTTTTTATTGGTGGTTTCACCCTAGCAGCTTGTTCACGCTATCTGATCGCATACTCCCTAAAACTCTTAGTGTTCTTCTTCTTCAAACTGATTAGGGATTTTTCGTCAGGGATTAATTCCACATTATATTAAAATTTTTGCACAAATTCATTAGCTAAATCATCCAAACTATTCCACCTATCAATATCCTGATCAACAAACCACTCTGAGGCTATGCCCGAAAAACTCTCACCAAAGTAAGCCATGAGCAGTTCTTTTTTGCCTCCAGTCCCTCTTAATTGGTTATGATAATGTCTCAAATGCACCACTGGATCCCCCTGTCCATTATACTTCTCAAACTTTGGCATCTTCAAGCCGAGGGTAAGGTTGACACCTGAAACATACATAAGTCCTTATGTGAGACACTTTTGTAACCCCCAAGTCCTTGAAAGTTCTTCACAGCCAATTCCAAACTTCTCAATTTTCTGATCATTTCCTCTTATTCTTCTTTCATAACAGGCTTCTTAATGTTAAGAGGGAATTCAGGCGGGTAAATATAGCTGTAAGGATCAGTCAACTTAAATGTCGGCTCAATAGCATGATGCCGATCAATAGAAATATTCAATGCAAGCTCTCCCGCAGAGTAGGGAGGCACAACTGGTGGATAAACCTCAAAAGTAGGAGCTTTAGGTGGGGGTGGCACTGCAAAAATGGGAATTGCAGGGCCAAGGATGTGGTAGTTTTGTATTAAGGAGCTTGGAAAGGAATATTGGGAGTGTTAGGGTAGTGTTGCCCTGAAATAAATATTGATGCATGTTATGGCGTGTCAATAAATATAGGGCATTGTGCATGTGACACTGGAGGCAAGCTAGAAAGATATTCCAGATTATCAGTGGGAAATAGAGGAGGCGACAACCCATTTCCCAAGCTCGATGCATTTCTATCATTTGCTGCCTAAATTTTTGAATCTCTTCATTAGCTCCTAAATTCTCATTCCCCGAACTCCCTATCTAATTAGTGGAAACAACCTTGGTATCCTTGTTGGCCATAACTTTCTTTGTGACTTGGTGCAATATGGAGGACCAGCCAAAATGTCACAAACAAACCACCTTAAACTAACTGAACAATAGAAACATAAAATGTGTTAGAGTTCAACACCTTTTTTTTCAAAACCTTTTTTTCCTTTTAGAAAATATCTCCGAACCCAAGAAGGGCGCCTACATATCTCACTCCCGAAAGAGGAGAATCAGGTGTGCTTAGTTCGTGAAGTTTGGCCCCAAAAGGGCCAATAAAACTTTTTTTCTTGAAATTTAAAGAAAAGAATATAACAATTTGTCAAAAAATGACGAAATTCTTTCTGAATCTTTTTGGGTTTTCAATATTTAATTTCATACAAAAATAAAAATTGAAGCTATTAAAGAATTATTTTTTTGTAGTTTTGTTTTAAAGATGTGTATGAAACACCTACTCTAATTGAAGAGTGAAAGAAAATCTTTTTGAATTTTTCATATTCCTATACAAAATGAAACCTATAATTACCAAAGAAAATCTTTTTTGGATTTTTAATTTTGAATTTCATATGACAATGAAACTTGAAACTATTAAAAAAAATCTTTTTGTAGTTTTCTTTTAAAGATGTGTATGAAACACCTACTCTAAATGAAGAGAAGAAAATCTTTTTGGATTTTTTTTAATAAGACCACCGAACCCACGAAGGGCTGCCTACGTATCTCACTCCCGAAAGAGGAGAATCGGGTATGCATAATTCGTCCAGATTGGACAATTAGGGATTAACTAATAAACTGATTCTAACTTAAGAGACACGACCAAAGACATACGATGAACAACGTCAATAAAATCTTTTGAGACTTTTAATTAGTCACTTCACATAAAAATGACACCATCAACTATGAAAGATAAATCTTTTTGGTATTTTCATTTTATGAAATGGACACAACTACTACCATTTTTGAAATTTCTTTAATAAAAACTCCTAAGGAAAAACCTTTTTTGAATTATAAATGCATGCTAAATGAGATAAAGGGGAGATCTTTTTTAGGGTTTTTTTTTTGAGTAAATACGTAAAAAAGGTAAGAAAATCTTTTTTTTTTTGAATTTTTGGATTGTGAAAAATAAAAGTCATAAAAACTCTAAAAAAAATCTAAAAAACTCTTCTTTTTTCACTCTTTTCTCTTTTTTCCTCTTTTTAAATTTTTCCTTGCCTACACACTTTCTTTAATTCTAGCACATGCTTTCCCTAAATCAGTCCATCAAATGGCCATATTACCCTTAAAGATGCAATAATTAGCACGTAAAGATGCTTTAGGGGTGAGTCTTCTACAAAGAACAAAGTGGATCCCGCTAGGACTCAATATGATGCAGATAAGCATGACCTAAAGGTTGACCTACGTTAGGGTTCCACTAACAAAGTTGTTCGGGAGAGCGTATGGTCGATAGTGGTTGCGATTTCTTTCCACCAACTCCATACCAACTAATGGCTCCCCATTCTAAAATAAGGGTTACTCAACTATAGGTCGTGTACACATCGTGTACTAAAGAACTTGTTGCGGAAAAAATTGACTTGGGTTATGCAAATGATGCCAGATATAAAGCAGTAACAAATAAGTGGAAAACTGTAAACACAGAGCACGTAAACACTCAACAACGATAAAACAAAAACAAACAATAATACAAATAACGTCTATACACCCATAATGCCAAACCAACCCGATAAAAATCTTAAATAAGCTCGAATTCTTGAAAACTCCCCAAAAAAGTCGCCAGAGCTGTCACACCCCCTTTTTAACCAAAGAATTGATTTCTAAAGTTCGAAAGGATTTTTATTATTAAAGACAAAAAATAAAGATTGTTTCGAAAAAGGATTCATGTTGTTTCAATTAAATTCAGAGTAGCCACTTGGCATAATCCGGTGTGTCAAGTCACCTTTGGAAAATCCTTTTCAAAATGGTTTGACTCTTTAAAAACTGGTTTGCAAACAGAGATTCTGGTTAAGGAATTCTGTTGACCGAGGGGAAGGTGTTAGGCACCCCTCGATCCCATGGTTCGACCACGGTTGCTTGATAGAGTATATCGGCTATTTTTGGCACTACAAATGTATAAACCACACAAAAGCACATAAAAAAATCAATCAAAACAAAACTAATCTAAAATATAGTGTCCAGACCAATTATATAATCCAAAATAGAAAAGTATGAAAATGTAAACCTACTCTATTCTAAACTAATACTAAACTACTCCTAAACTAAACTCTACCCGACGTTCTAGGCCTTGACCGTGCACCGTCTTTAAGTACATGATACATCAGGGCAATTACTCGGTGAATAATTACAATTTCTTCGGGGCATTTCCAAGCAAATGAATACAATTTCAATTTTGTGCGACAAACTAGAAAACATTCAACACATTCAACATTCCACGCATTCAATCAAACAATATTCCTAAATTTTGCCTACCCGAACTTACACTTTTGCCTATTCATTCGATGGCCTAATCATGATACTATCGCATTTAACATTCATACTTGCTCCAAAATAACCAACAACAATAAATCAGGACTAAACCATATTCAGTTTTATCAATTCCTACCATCCAACCCCAAATTCCTCTTTTTAACACCAAATTTCCATAATTCAAGATTACTATTTCAATAATGAACAATCATTTCTTCAACAAAATTAAACAAAATAAATCAATATCACCCAATATTCAATCATGTCACGCACAAATCAAACACGTATGAAAAAATAAAATAAGAAAAGATAGAATTGGACCTTTCGATAATTTATTTTCACTGATAATAACATTTAAGAAAGTGTAGACTTGGAATTTTGAATAGAATAACCTCAACCGCAATGAATCCAACTCGGTATAGAGAGGAAGCAATCTGAAATTGACCGCAATAGCCCGCCTGAGACCAAACAGTATCCAAATTCCCCCCAAACCAATACGAAAACCGACGGATGCAAAAATAGAAATTTGCAGCCGAATAAACCAAACCAGTACGCAAAAATTATTGTGGAGTCCATTCGATACAGGGATGAACAACCAGTATTAGTTTGATCAATGATAGGAAATCGAACAATAACAACAGATTCTGGCGATTTTGGGACTAATTTTAATCAAACTAATGACGGACTCCAATTTCGGCATAGATATCGTCAGAAATACGCAAAAGGGGAACCGGGTTTCTCACTTTTTTTCTAATTTCTTCACGAATTCCATCACTCACCCTCCATTTTCTTTGCTTCTCCTTACTGAGTGTATGTGTATGATTTGTGCCTTGTATAGAGGATGAGTGATGATGGAGGGTGTTTTCCCATGAGTGGAGTGTGAATTCTCTATTATTTAGATCTGTGAGTTCGTACATCTGTGTATCTGTGTGTGTTCGTGAAGAATTGTGCGGTGATGAATAGAAATTAAGTCTATGCGTGTATGGCTGTGTGGTATTGGGGAAGATAACAAATAGAGTGTGTGTATGGTTTCTTGTTGTAGAAGATGAAAATAGAGGATTTTTGGGTGTTGCCGTCTTCTCCTCCAACGGAAAGAAAAATCCCTCTTTTTATTGGTAACCTATGCGTGTATATATTTTTTTCCTTTTTTTTTTGGAAAAGAAACGTGGGGTGGGGGGTTAAAAGGTAGGGGATAGGGGTAGTGAGGTTGCCTAATTTTATGGGAAGAGGTTATGGGTTTGTTATTAAAAGAATCTTGAGAATTAGGTCAGTTGGGGATTAGTTTTTTTTTTGTATTTTTGTAAAAAAGATCTATAGAATGGGGTTGGGGTGCGTGGTAAGACGAAAATAACCAGTAGAAATCAATTTTAAAGGGACAAAATCATGTGTCTACACATTTAATGTATCTTTCTTCAACATCTTGAGAATTGGCTTACATGTGACTATTGATTGGGCAATGAAGCTGTTAATCTAATTCAAACAACCTAGGAAACTCATAACCTCTTTTTTGGTCTTTGGCGGCGGTAAATTCTGAATTTTCTTGATCTTGGATGGATCTAGATCGATGCCCATTATACTAACTATGAACCCCAGTAGTTTCCCGACTGGCACACCGAAATCACATTTAGCAGGATTCAACTTTAGGATGTACTTTCTTAGTCT
This sequence comes from Capsicum baccatum var. pendulum, assembly GCA_030864225.1. NCBI lineage: Eukaryota > Viridiplantae > Streptophyta > Magnoliopsida > Solanales > Solanaceae > Capsicum > Capsicum baccatum. The sequence goes on from CM061552.1 coordinate 268,251,778, forward strand.
GTTGAACAACTTTTTCAGATGGGTCGGATGGTCTGAACTCTTACAGGATTTGATGATAACATCATCATGTACACCTCAATCTCTTTATGATTCATATCATGAAAAATTATTGCCATAGCCCTCATGTATGTCGCACCAACATTCTTAAGATCAAACAGCATCACCCTATAATGATAAACCCCCTAGGGTGTAATGAAAGTATCTCCCTCCTCAATTAATACCTGATGATACCCAGTGAAACAATTCACAAAAGATGAACAATTATCAATGAGGATGTGGATGTTTGGTAGTAAAAAATTATCTTTGGGACTACCTCTATTCAAATCCCTGTATTCAACACAGATTCTGATTTTGCCGTCCTTTTTTGGCACTAGGACAATATTGACTAGCCATGTTAGATATCTTGTGACTTCCAAAACCTTTGATTAAATTTACCTCGTCACTTATTCCTTGACCTTTAAACTTAAGTCCGGCTTGAATTTTTGCATTTTCTGCTTTACTGGATCAAAATCGGGATTAATTTATAGCTTATGTGACATGATGTTGGTGCTTCACACCGGTATTTCATTGTAGGACCAATCAATGTATTACTGGAGCAAGTGGATGAGTTCTCTTTAGTTTTCTCCAGGTTAGGCTTCTCTCGATTTTTAAGTTCTTCTATGTCTTCCACTAACCGCTCCTTATCATGGTCTTTTTATTCATCATCATTCACTTCTCTTTGTTCATCTAGCCCTTGACATGGCAGATTTTAAATTATTATTACCAATAGATCGGGGAGTAAGAAGTGATGTGAAAGTCCAGTTCAGCAACGTTTCCTCTAATTCATCCTTTTTTATTCTAGTTGTCTTGAAAAATTCTTCCATGGTAGCATCACACTTTTTCCTATTCCATCCTCGAGATCATTGCTTATAGGTTTTTGAAAAATGGTTGGTAAAGTCCAGTTTTACTACTAGTCATTTTTTCTTTCCTGTAACAGAGATATAGGCAAGAGAGGAATCTTTATTCACTTTGATCTAGTAAAGTAGGGACATTTTATGTCAACACAGAATAGTTTCTATTACCTGTAAAGTAAAAACTATTCAAAGGCTAACATGTTAGACTCCATTAGTAATAAGCAAGATGATAAGGTAGGAAGTAAACACATAAGGTTGTTTCTCATCTCTTTTGAATTGATCTATGAAGTAATGATGACTCAAGAATTTCAATGAACAAGATTTTTCTCATTGATATAGACAAATGAAATTTATCAGGAAGGTTCAGCTCTTCTTCTTTTGAACCTTATTTCTTCTCTCAAGAAAGTGAATGATAACAGAATATTTAAAGATAGGGGCCGGCCCGAAAGGTTGCCTATGTATCTCAGGGAAGAGAAATCAGGCCCTACGTAGTTCAAACTTATAATGTCTTTTTCTGAGTCCATAGCCAAACTTCTTGAAATGTTAGCAAGCTTTTAGGAAGTTTAAGCATAATTGCAGAATTTTCTGAGAGACTTAGGAGACCTGGAGAATGTTTGGTCGGACTTTTATAAGTGGATATTTTTCTTGTTAGAGGCGCTCTTTGAAAAATGGGATTGGATCAATTCTCCTTTGAGTCGAATCAATATAACACGTATAAGCACCTAAAGCAGTTATAACTCAAGCATATTGTAATAAATGAGCATCCTAATTGGGTAACCCTTTTGATCTAAGGGTTAGCCTAACGTATTTGAAAGAAGTATACGTATTTTAAAAACGAATCCATTGTACTCCCCCCCCCCCCCCAAAGCCTCTATAGGTATACATAAAGGGCATAAATACTTACAAAAGTTGCATAAAAGGGATACAATCTTTAGAGAAAGGGAAAATAACATGAGAAAAAAATAATGTCCTGCGTAGGGGATAGGAAATACTAATGCCTAGATGCTCTTCTATCGTCCTTCCCTCTTAAATTTGTCAACTTCGTTTCATAGGCAACATCTGTTGATGATCAAGCGATTCCCATATAAATGTGCTCTATACTCATACATCATTAGTTTGGGAAATCATGCAATCATCCAAATTGATCAAGCTCTTGCCAGGATGGCTTTAATTTTTTCCCTTAATTGGTGGGTGATTGAAGCGTCCTTATATGAAAGCAAACAAACTATGCCTTCCCTCTACCCCAAAGGATAATGTATTGGATTAAATAACATATATTTCTTCAACACATAAATATGATTCGTCTTTAATTAACTCGTGGCCAATAGACGCAGGGCAGGTTTTCTAATGGGCCCAATACCCCCTTGGACATTGGGTTGTCCTAGGCTCATGCCTAAAAGAGGATTTTGATTTAGCTCTCTCCTGGGTGTCTAGAGTGGGTTTGTACATAGGTTTCCAAGCGGACAACTTGGGTTTGGAAATACGAACAGCCTCCGACCGCCTAACGTGTTGGTAAATCATCGTATTTCCAATACTTGATCTGGAGTTGATCAACAGGGGTCGGGACATCCACGAAATCCCAAAATAGTTTAATAATCATCATGTGGGATTATGCCATAAAATGCAACAGTAAAATTTCACAGAATTTAAACATATAAGCACATAAATAATTTAATAATTATTCAAAGAAGCCAATTCAAATATTTGGTTAGAACCTAGTTAAAAATCCCCAGCTGAGTCGTCATGTCTGTTTTATCCCTTTTAACTTGAAGGATTGGAAAACATTGATTTTGAGTTTTAAAACTATTTGAAAAGTTTAAAGAAAATTTTGAAACAAATAGAGTTGCCACTTAATTTATTTGGAAAGAAATTAAGAAAACTTTAAAATAAAATTTTAAGTCTCGAAACAGAAAAAGATTTAGGCTTTTAAGAAAATCCGGGTAAGAGGTTCCTATAACATTTTAGAAAACTTTTTAAGGCACCTAAAATGTCCGCTAACTTGCGGTAATACGGACTATTTGAATACCACTTTGACTAACATCAGAAAAAGAGAAGTTGGTTTTCTAAAAGAAAGTGATTAAGAAAATATTTTTTGAGGTTTATGCAAAATCAGTTTTTTAACGACTTAGTAGGGAATTTAACTAGGCCTAAGAACAGTAATAACAACTAGCACGTAAAAGGAAGAGGGGAAAACTAAAAGACTTAGGTCATTAGGCCCAAACAATAAACCTATCCTAAGCTAATTTGGGCTTTGGACCCATCATCACCTGTCCTAATCTAAATATTGGGCTTTTAACCAACAACTTGCTTCACCTGTATTGATTTACAACTTTGACTTCGAGGCCCAAATGAATAAACAAAGAAGTAAATAAGTAAATAAATACAAGTAAAGCGATAATAAACAAATGATACTTTTCGAGTCTCTTGGCTACTTTAACAATGGGTTTTGGACCCATTTTTCATCTTCTTCCATCCTCTTGCACCCGCAGGCCATATAATTGACTTTGGTCTTAAAATTTAAACTTGAATCGAAAAGGATGGGCCAGTCCATTATGAAATGTAAAAGGAGAGGAGTCCATTTTTTGCATACAAAGAAAAGATAAGGAAATTAATATACGTTCAAGGCATAAATGTGATATATGTCAAAGCAAGAGAAAATATCTAGAACCAATCTTTGAATGACAATGATAAACACACTTGCACACATATAACAAGAATGAGAGTCAACAGATAAAATGCAAAGCAAAGACACCCATTTACATGCCTCATGATTTACGTTCACATTAAGAATGAATAAAGGTAAAAGGATGAAGATCATATTCAATGAATTAATATGAGAACAAACAGCGTAAGCTTGTGAAAATAAAGGGATGATGCAATATGAAAAATACCCATGACTTCCAAAATTGAACAAACATAGACACCAATCCATATAACAAGAGAAAATAAAGGCTAACTTTTCAAGAATGAGAATCCTTAAACTCCAACAAAGGAAACATTAACAATGGTTCATACATCCAAATCATGACCAACTTTAGGGAAAATATGTAACGACCTATGATTTATCTTTCTAAGACATAGTTGATTTTTTTATGATATTATGAATCAAAGAGAGACATGAGTCAAGTCTTTACACAGACAAAGAGCATATATAACAATCAGGAGTAAGAAAATTAGAATAAAAAATTAACATCTCTAAAAGTGAAATATCGTTCAACAATCATACTATGCATGACTCAAAAATATCTAAATAATTCTATATAGCCACATAAGTCCGAACTTTCTCATCATTATGACAAGACAACATGCAAACAAAAGAGGAATAAACATGTTGGATGAAAAATAAAGCTAGTGCTTCATCTCTTATATGACTATTTTTAAATCCATTAAAATAATTAGCAAAAATATGACAAATTCTTGACTTAAACAATTACTATTTTTTTAAGGCAAAACAACCAATAGTAACTATAACATAAAAGAAACAATTTTACATGCTAAAAACAAACATATCCGCCAACAATGAATTTGAATAAGGCGTTAGTACATCTTTTGAGCAAAGATCAAAACTTTATATATAATAATCAAAGAATAAAGCCAAAAGGCAAAACAATCAATATTAACTATTCTTTTCAACATAAAGGAAACAACTTTACAAGCTAAAAACAAACATATCCACCAACAATGAGTTTAAACAAGACATGAGCATATTTTTTAAGTAAAGATCGAAACTTTATCCATAATGATCAGAGAAAAAAGCCAAAGAAACACATTCAATGATTGCTAGCTCATTTTTATACCATGAACATGAAAATAACCATAATATCGATACCATAACGTCGTATGGCCTTCAAGGCCTTCTACAACAAACAATCCCAGCAAACACAATTACAAGTACAAACTACGAAGAACAAAGAGATGAAGAAGAACAATAAGAAAACTAAAAAGAAAAAAGTGTGTTTACCTTTTCTAGGGCAGCAAAACGGGAGTTCAAGCTTTCTTCAGAGTCTTGATCACCACCAAAAAAATAATCTTTAAAAAACCCCGATTAGACTACCGCTTGAAAATTTTTACTAAAGAAAATAAATTTAACAATTTGCACAAAAGTTTTTCTCCACTCTTTTAGACTTTTTTTACTTTGAAACATCTTTTCAACCAAAATACTGATAGTATTTATAGGAAAAGATGGGGATCCAATTCGATTAATCCACCAATGTGGGAGAAATTATTAGGGGTGTTTTTAGAATTTTAAAAATTGAAGATAAGGTGAGGTGAAAGATAAAGTGGGGGAAATTGTACAATGTAGTATAATTTTTGAATTTCAAAATTAGAAAAAGGACAAGGTTGAGGGGGAAATTGTACAATGTAGTACAATTTTTGAATTTCAAAATTTAAATTTAGAAAAAGGACAAGGTTGGGGGAGAATTGTCCAATGTAGTACAATTTTTGAATTTCAAAATTGAACGAAGGACACAGTTGAGGGAAAATTGTACAATGTAGTACAATTTTTGAATTTCAAAATTTGAATTTAATTTTGGTGGGAATTTAGGGTTATTTAAAATATAACCCCAATTGAGATTTAAAATTTAGCCAAATTTATTTAATTTTAATCAAATTGAAAATCTATTGACCAATTGCATTGCAATTATGGCCAAATCTAATAGATTGACTAAATTAAATTAAAATTTAATACGAATTAATCCTTCCTTTAATTCTGAGCTTATTGATTTAATAAAATCAAATAAATATTTCTCCAAATAAATTAATTTTTGAGAACAAATTTTATTTAAATCAAGACTTTATCCATTTAGATAATTTTTTCAAGCTTAATCAGTAAAAGTCCAATTTTAATAAAAATGCTCATTTAAGTAAAAAAATTTATACAATTTCACATATGTAAATACGAAAATATATAATCGTCAATTAAATGACAGAATTAACCCAAATAAATATTTTAGAGTGCATTTATCCAAATTAAATAGATATTTTTTAATTAAAAATTGAAGAAAACCAGGATTAAATGTAGTCGTGGATGGAAAAAATTAGGTGTCAACAAAGATCATTGGAGTATGCTGATGGAAAACTTTGTACGTTCAAAAGAGTTTTGAGCATTATAGAGATTAGTTTCAGTGAATCAGATTGTGGCATGGCAGACAGAAGCTCAACAAAAGGTTTTGGATGAGCAAAGGCTGAAGGATCTCAAAGCTAAAAATTATCTATTCCAAGCAATAGATATGACATACTGGGGACCATTCTTCATAAGGATACCTCTAAGAAAATTTGGGACTCAATGAAAGGAGAGTATTCAGGTACAACAAGAGTGATGATCTTGGGCATATTTATATGTCCAAACACCGATATCTACCCATATTTAGACTTGTTTTGAGAGAAAAAATGTGTTAATCCTATTTTATTTGAGCTAAATTGTGTTTCGTAGCTAACCGACATGATTAATGATGCAGAGTAAAATTCTAATGGATTTGGATGAAAATTGGATGCATATTATGAAGCAATTAGTGATTAATGGTGTGGAATTAATTATGTTGATGTGGAAGACCATTTTTCATTGATTCCGAGAGCATGTGTAGATGAGCTGGAGAAAGAATAGAAGAATGCGGCTGAAAAGGAATTGGTTTATGAGACTTAGTCAAAGTTTTGGGGTAAAATTCTAGTGAGGCGACGAGATGTCAATGCGTTGCGTCGGTCCGTGTGTTTTGTGACTTAGTCAAATTTTTAGAAGACAATTCAAGTACGCCGATGGGAAGTCGATGTGTTGTGTCGTTCCTTATGTTTGGTGACTTAGTAGAACCTTTGAAGTGCAATTCCAGTACGTCGACGCGAAGTTTACGCATTGCTTTGATACTTTCAACGCGATGCGATGGCATTGCCGATGCGATAAGCGACGCATCGCGTCGATAGTCCAGATCTGACCAAATTTTCTCCAAGTATAAAAGAAACACGTGAGCACAATCCCAAACACTTTTTGAAAGCACAGCAACAACAAAAAAGCTAAAAATTCTCTCTTTTAGGGTTCTTAGATTTTATTTTGAACTTCTTTACTTCAAGATTTATTTTGGGTATATGATTAATTACTTATTTTTTATGTTGAATTCAGACATGAGTAGCTAAACACACTTGTTCTGTGGTTGAGGCGAAGAACCTAATTACTCTTTGATATTCTTTATCGTATTTTCTTTTTGGATTATCATCTGGGTTGTTCTTAATTTCTTGAGTGTACTTTTTTAATTAGTGGCCACCATTAGAATAAATCTATATTTTTATGTGAATCCGGGAGGAGAATCATAGGATAGAACGAAGAAATTAAGGAGCAAGGTTCTTATCCTTTTATGAAATAAGGGGTTTGAATTAGCATCTAGGATAGGGATATACCTAGAAGCCTTGCTTGGTTCAATTGCAAGAAGATAACTTTATGAATCTAGAAGAATTATTGTGTCTCTGTGAGAGCTGTAGTTGCAATATTCAATAGATAGAAGATCTGAAGTCGGGAGACCAAGATCAAACTATAAACCTTGCAAATCAACAACCCGATAACCAATTAGAATCCAATAAGAAGATAGAATTATATGATTGTTTGATGTGCCTCAACCCTGAAATTCTAATCATTACTGTTTACAACCGTTGCTTGCTTTGCAATTGTCATAATTTGTTATTTCTTATTTATTAATTTACATTTTTGTTCTTAATCTCATAATCATCGTGATACTTTGGAACACTTAGTACCTCATTGTGTAAAACTAAAAGTTGGTTGAATTTCTAGTTTCTTAGTCCTCATGGGAACGACATCTGTCTATCTAAGTCACTATATTACTTGTACGATCATGTGCACTTGCATGTGCGTTTGAGTCGCAACAAGTTTTTGGCATCATTGCCGAGGACTCATATAATTAGTAAATTGCTAAATTTTTTGGTTTTTGATAATAAGTTTAAGTGTTAACGACTTGATCTTAGCGGCTGAATTTTTGCAGGATTAGCTAACTACAAGACTAGCGAGAGATAAAGAGTTGGTAGAGCCTTTTGTAGAACTAGAAATGTTATTTCAACAAAGGCGAGAGATCAATATCCCATTCAACAGGTTCAAATGGCTCATCCAGGTGATCCAAATGATCCAGACGATCCAAATACCGAAAACATCCCAGCTCTGGTTATCCCAATTATTCCTGCTCAACCAGCTGTTATACCTGTTTATGAGGTGGCAATCCTAATCATGAACCATGCGAATAACAGTATTCGCAAGCCTGAGCCAGGTGGTCGATTTGAATTGAAGAATAATATGGTGTAGTTGTTGAATTTAGCGGGGCAATTCTCTGGACTTTCACATGAAGACCCACATCAGCACATACAGACCATCCTGAAAATAAGCGATACTTATATTCTTGTAGGGATGAATACTGATTATGTCAAATTGACACTCTTCCCTTTTTCTTTAATTGGGGAAGTAAAGAGGTGGTTACATGTTGAACCACCACTCTCCATCACTTCATGGATGATCTAGCTCAAAAGTTTCTTTTTTTATTATTTCCATCAGGGAAGACCGCACGTTTGAGAAGTACGATTCTGAGTTTTAAACAAAAAGAAGAAAGAATATTTACCAAGCTTGGGAGAGATTTAAGAGTATACTCAAAAATTGCCCTCACAATCATCATTCTAATGATGCTCTTATTCATACTTTCATTAAGGGGTTGCAACCAAATACCAAGATTCTCTTGGATTCAGCAGCAAGTGGACAAGCTCTTGAGAAGACTTATGATAAATTGTACACATTACTAAATAAGATCTCACAAGTGAATCCTGATTGGCATGCTGACATGAGGAGTGCTCCTAAAAGGGTTGTAGGGGTATTAGAGGTAGACCAGTTTACTATATTATTAGCGCAGATTATAGCAATGCAAAATCATATGCTTACTCAGCTTAATAACATAAAGTTGGGGGTTCCACAAGCAGCAGTTACATCGAATGCAGTCCAATAGGCAAGTTCTTGGTGTGAGGTTTGTAGAAGTAGTGAGAATATAGTAGATGTTTGTACGGCTAATCCAGATTCTATTAATTATGTGGGGAATACGAATCGTCAGGGATAGCAGAATTTTGGTAATACGTTTAATCCCAACTATAGGAACCATCCAAATTTTTCATAGGGTGGAAATCAGGCATAGAATAATAAATAGTATAAGGGGCCAGTACAACAGAATCAACAGCAGGTTCAGAATAATTAGGCTGATACTTAAACAAGTAGTATGGAGGAGATGATGAAGTAGTTTTTAGCTAATCAAGCGCAGTTTGCAGTAGAAGTGATGAGTCAACAAGCACGGTTTGTAGCAGAGTTAAAGATTCAATAGTTGGTTACTAGAAATTTGGAGTTTCAACTCAGAAAGATTGTAGGAGCACAAAATACAAGACCTCAAGGAGGCTTACCTAGTAATACAGAGGCAAATCCAAAATAGGTAACAGTTACAACAAGAAGTGGGTTGCATTTGAAGGAGGTGGTACCTAAGAAGGTTAGTCCTATAGCCAATAAAGATGATCTTAAAGTCAACAAGGAGAAAGGGGTTAAGGAAAAAGCTACAAGTGATAAAACTCATGTGGAAAAGAAAACTTCACCTTTACCCTTTCCTCAAAGGCAAATGAAGTATCAAGAGGAGGCCAGTTACAAGAAGTTCATGGATCTTCTAAAGAAGGTTCATGTAAATCTCCCTCTTGTTGATATTCTACAGAGTGTTCTAAAATAAGAAAAATACCTGAAGGATATAGTGGCGAACAAGAACTGATTGACAGAGTATGCTACAGTTTCATAGACTGAGGTGTGCACATCCAAGATACAAAACAAACTACCCATAAAGCTAAAGGATCCAGGTAGTTTTACTTTACATATCAGCATTGGGTAGACCATCAGTGATCGTGGATTGTGTGACTTGGGGGCTAGCATAAATCTTATGCCCATATCTTGGTATCGAAAGATGGTGGGAGTCCCAAACCCAGTAATATTATTTTACAGTTGGCAGATAGGTCCTTTGCTAGGCCGGATGGAATTATTGAAGATGTCTTGGTGCAAGTGGGATCACTAATCTTTTTGGTGGACTTTGTGATTCTTGACTTTAAAACTGATCCAGTTGTTCTATTTATTTTGGGACGCCCCTTCTTAACAACAGGGCAGTCATTAATTGATGTAGTAGCAGGGAAGATGACAATGAGAGTGCATAACAAAGTGGAAATTTTTGGTGCGTACAAAGCGCTAAAATTTAAAGCTATATATGAAGAGTTGTCTGCTATATTAGTTATAGACCTTGAGTCTGATCATAGGTTGTTATTGTTAGATAATCCATTAGAGTGAGCTTTGGTGGGTCGTGATCTTTATGGAGATGTGAAGGCATTGGAATTAGCCCAAGTCATGGATTTGGTGATGGTTGAAATGCGAAAGCTGTCTTTTAAGCCATTGAACAAGCCAATTGGACCATCTCCCAAAACTTTAATTGATGAAGCTCTAAAATTGGAGCTTAAGGTTCTTCCTCCTCACTTGAAATATGTTTATATTAGTGATAATGTACCTTTCCTATCATTGTATCTGCAGGATTATCTGATATGTGGGTAAAGAAAGCAATGATAGTCTTAAAAAGAAGAAAGAAGGTGATTGGTTGGCAAATATCTGACATTACAGGGATAAATTCAAATTTTTACATGCATAAGATATACATGGAAGAAGGTTTCAAATCAAAGGTGCAACAATAATATAGATTGAATCCGATAATGAAGTACGTGGTGAGGAAAGAGGTAATCAAGTGGCTCGATAATGGGATTGTTTATCCAATTTAAGACAACAAGTGGGTCAGTCCAATACACTGCATCCCAAAGAAAGGTAGGATAACTGTGGTTACTAATAAAGCTAATGAGATGATTCTCACTTACATAGTAACTGGATGGAGGATCTGTATTGACTATCACATGCTGAATGAAGTGACAAGAAAGGACCACTATCCTATCATGTTCATTGATCAAATGTTGGATAGGTTGGCAGGGCAGAAGTACCACTGTTTTCTTGATGGTTACTTGGGTTATAATCAAATCACCATTATGACTGAGATCAAGAGAAGACTATATTTACTTGTTCGTATGGCACATATGCGTTCAGACGCATGCCTTTTGGCCTCTGCAATGCACCTGCAATATTTTAGAGATGCATGATGGCAATATTCTATGACATGGTTGAAGAATTTGTCGAGGTATTCATGGATGACTTCTGTTTTTAATGTAGTTCTTTTGATATATGCTTGCAGAATTTAGGTCGAGTCCTAGCTCAATGTGAAGAGACAAATTTGGTGCTGAATTGGGAAAAGTGCCACTTTTTAGTGAAGGAAAGAATAGTCCATGGCCATAAAGTGTCATGTAAAGGACTAGAAGTAGATAGAGATAAAATTGAAGTGATTGAGAAGTTGCCACATCCAGTAACAATCAAGGGAGTACGAAGTTTCTTGGGGCATGCAAGTTTCCACAGGCATTTTATTCAGGATTTTTTGAAGATTGCAAGCCCGATGTGTAAATTGTTAGGAAAAGAGGCCAAGTTTGGGGTGGATTATCAAAAAGCCTTTGAGAAGCTTAAAAAGAAGCTGATAGATGCTCCTATTTTGATTTCTCCAGATTGGGAACTGCCATTTGAATTGATGTGTAATACCAGTGACGTGGTAGTTGGGGCAGTTTTGTGGCAAAGAAAAGACAAGGTATTTCTCTATATTTATTATGCTAGTAAAGTCTTGAATGATGCCCAAATAAATTATACAATCACTAAAAATGAGATATTAGTGGTGGTTTATACATTCGGTAAATTTAGAGCATATTCGATGGGCACCAAAGTTATTGTTCATACAGATCATGCCGCTATTAAATATCTCTTCAACAAAAAGGATGTAAAGCCATGATTAATCAGGTGTATTCTATCACTGCAAGAATTTGACCCAGAGGTTCATGATCGAAATAGTAGAAAATCAAGTTATAGACTATTTGTCAAGGTTAGAGACTCACGATCATATGGTTGATAACTTGCTCTACATTCGGGAAGAGTTCCCGGATAAAAACTTATAGTCTATAGAGGTGTGTGAAGTTCCTTAGTATGCGGATATTGTGAATTTGTTGGCAAGTGACTTTTAGCCTACAAAAGCTACTATTTAACAAAGAAAAAAATTGCTACATGATTCTCATACTACATATGGGATGAGCCATATCTGTTCAAGTAGGGTCCTGATGGAATTATACGCAGATATGTTTCAGAAGCTAAATTCACACAAGTGCTACAAAAGTGTCATTCATCTCCTTATGGTGGCCATTATGAGGGTGAAAGAGCAGCCAAGAAAGTTTTGCAATCCAGTTTCTTTTGGCCTACCTTATTTCGAGATGTAGTAGCTTTTATGAAGAGTTGTGATCAATGCTAGAGGTTAAGTACAATTTCAAGGCATCATGAGATGCCCCTAAATAATAATCTTAAAGTTGAAGTATTTGATGTTTGGGGGATTGATTTTATGGGACCATTCCTACCGTCTAATGAAAACTTGTACATTCAAGTGGCGGTTGATTATGTATCCAAATGGGTGAAATATGCAGCTAGTCCTACTAATGATGCGAGAGTAGTGCTGAAGTTCATGAAGAAGCACATATTTTCTCGGTTTGGCACTACAAGAGTTTTAATCAGTGACGGAGGTATGCACTTTATTAACACTTGGTTTAAGACTCTTTTAGATAAATATGGCGTTAAGCACTAGGTGGCCACTTTGTATCATCCATAAATGAGTGGACAAGTTGAGGTATTCAATCGGGAGATAAAGCAAGTATTGCGTAAGACTGTTAATGGACAATAAAAGAATTGGGCCAACAAGTTATTGTCAAAGTGGACGTGCCTATATAGCTTAGTGGTCTGGACCATTTGAGGTAGTATGAATGACGCCTCATGGAGCTATTGAACTATGGAATAAACAGAATACTGAAATATTTTTGGTGAATGGACAACGTGTAAAGCATTATTGGGTCAATCATAAAGATAAGCATAATGTGTCCATCACCTTAGCGGACGAGTGAGACTGACTTAAGTTGTGCCACAACGTAAAATAAGGCATTGCATAGGAGGCAACCCACGAATGTAATCTAATAGGATAGATTCTTTCTGTTTTTAATTTTTAGAAAAGAAAAGAAAGTGAAAAACACAAAAAGATTAGTCGTGCCACGATAAAAAATAAGGCGCTTGGTGGGAGGTAACCCACTTATTCTTATGTTATTTTGTTGTTTTTGGTTGATGTGCAGCAATGAAAAATTTGGTGGAGATAAAGAAGATGAGAAGTAGGTGAATTGTGATCTTTGAATAAGTTAAATATGAGCTAAAAGGAGAAAGAGGTAAGGGGGATAAAAAGATTCCCCAAAATTTGCCTTAAAAATTTTTTTGGATACAAATTCTAGTGAACCAATGCTAAGTCGACGCATCGCATCGCATCGCTGTTCCTGTGCCTACACTTAGAAAAAAATTTCCAGGAAATCTTTAGTGGATCGATGCAAACTGGACACGTCGCTTCAATGGTCACCTAGGTAACACTTAGAATAATTTTTTAATGTAATTTATAGTAACCTAATGCAAACTCGATAAATCGCGTCAGTCCTATCAACGCGATATCCATCATGTTGCATTGGTGGATACTTAGAAAAAAAATAATGCTAATTACAGTAGCCCGATGCGAACTCAATGCATCGCGTCGGTTCTTATAATGCATTTGTTGATGTGTCGCATCGCTTACTCCTTGTCCATGTGAATTTAACCCTAAACGATCTCTCATTTCCCTCCTCTATAAATACCCATTTCTTCTCATTCTCTTTTTCTCCTAAAACCCTAGCCGCCCGTCGCCCTAAAAATCTCCTTAGCCCCAACATTATTTTCCTTCAAGTGTGCCCAAATTGGTAACATTTCGACCTTCATCTTCATTTTCTTAATCAAGTTTAAGGTAAGTTCTCATAATTTACTTGCTTGGATGTACAATATAATCACATTAGTTATTTTGTTGGGGAATTAGTGTGTGTAGATTCATTATTGCTCATTCCGTGACATTTTACTTGCTAGTTCTTTAATTTTTTTGGTGGTTTTCATAAAGGATTTGTTTTGTGTTGCTGAATGTTTCATGAATGTACGGCTCGAATGATAGTATTAATTACATTTTCATCCCTTGTTACAACTGTCAAATTGTCTAGTGCGTAGAGATGGGTTCATGTGTGGTGGGTTGCGCAATTCTCGCATATTTGGGAATTACGGATGCTAGAAAATTATTTATTGATGGGGTGTATGATGTTACTAAAGTACTGTGGATTGGGAGTGCTTATGCGTACCCATGCTAGAAACTAAGTGTGGGGTGGATTCCGATCTCTCACCACCTTAGTGGTAGCTATATATTGCTAATTTGTGTGACATTGATGTATGCCTGTGTTTGACATGCTGAATGCACTGGTGTCAAATTGTTGAAGAAGGTAAAGGTGTCAAATTATTGAATGGTTGTGTGGTCAGTAGTATTAATGTAGTTTCTAATCTGTTACGTAATAGTGATGAGTCTATGAAATGCCACTTCTCTGGGATGCATTTTTGTTTGATGTTGGCGGACTGATTATAATGATTGTATGTTGAACAGGGGAAATTTGAGTAGCCTACTCACTCACTAATGTATCTATACTAGCAACTAAGTGTGGGGTAGAATTCACACTTAGTGTTTTCTAGTTAACCAAAGGTGCGGGTCTAATGCGTTTATTGACTATTGTGATTAATAGGTACAATGTCTAGCCGGCAACAAAAGAGCAAAAGGAAGAATGTGGTTGGCTCTTCCGAGCCTGGTAGAAAAAAGAGTAGACATGCTAACCGTGTGCCCCAGCCCTACCTATCCCACGTGGTCAATCTAGGAGGTATGGCACTAAAGTAGTTGTGGAAACTGGGAGGAAATGGTATTCCCAACACAAGGAGTCCAAGTATTCGGCGGACTAGTTCATTGATAGGGTCAACTTGCTGAAGGAATACTCGAGTATGGTGTACTTAATTGAGGCACTGCACATGCATTTCTTGCTCGACCAGCTATCTGAGTGCAACTTGAGTCTTGTGTGGGAATTTTATGCCAATTAGGACCCGCAGAACAAGGATGCAGAATTTGAGATAAGGAGTCGTGTGGTTACTTTTACTGCCAACACTTTGAATAAACTCTTAGGTACGCCCGTGCTGGATGCTGAGCCATTGAAAAGACTGAATATTAAGCCACCTTACCAACACATTCACCATCTCTTATGTGGTACTCATTTGACTGCTCGGTGGATTCATCATAAGAAGGGTGGCACTCACGCATCACTCCCATTTGCTCACATGAACAGGGAAGCTCGCTTATGGGCCAAAATTATTTATGCTTACCTTGTCCATGGGACGCATATGACAAAAGTGATGCATGACAGGGTGTGTATCATTATGCCCTTATGCACGCAGATATTGAGTTGAATGTCGACGCTATTATCTTCTCCACCATGAGTAAAGCCAGGTTTTTGGGTGGTCGTCGGTATGGTTTTAGTGGTTGTTGACTCAATTTCTGTGGCAGCAGGGTGTACCTGAGGAGGATGTTGATTACAGACCACTAGTTATTCTTAGACTGCTGGATTTCTCTCATACTAAGGGGCCTGTCTCTTATACTACCACATTGACTATGCCCGAGCATCAGGCTCGAAATGATGAGATCACCACCCGGATGTATAGGTTAATGATGATGCAGTTGTCCAGCAACCCAACAGGAGAGTGTGATATAGAGTTGGACAATCCACTCAGGTGTGATGCCTGGACCATGCTACGGATAGGACCCGACTTTGTTGATCCTATTGATGATGATGTCCCAACAGATGAGGAGCGACAGTTATGCTATTCAGATGATGAGTCAGAAGAGGATAAACAATCTGATGATGGTGATACACGTGATGATTACAGTGATGATGAGGGTGCCCATGATAACATAATGGCGAGGGTACCATTTGACTGATCAGGGAGTATGACTGCTACCTTGCCATATGCTTATTTGATAGCACTGGAACAGTGCTTCATTTTAAGTGTGGGGTGGGGTGGAATTTCTCATTCCTTATCCTTTCCTTTATTTTATGTTTTTGTTGGACAATTTTATTTTTCTGTTTTGTTTGGATGATTTTCTAGCTATTCGAAACTTTATGTCTATAATAGTTAGTAAGTTTAAAGTTTTGATTGTTGCAATTTGCCCTCAAGGCACTGTTCACATACTGCTTTTAGTTTAAAGTATTTTGTTTTTGACCTTAATGGCAATTTTTGTGTCGCCCTCTTTGGCAATTTCAGTTTAAAGTATTTGTTATTCCCTCAAGGTAATTCAAAATAAATCATCATAGTTAGTAGACTTCCTCTATGATATATGGATGACAATCGTCTTAAGGGGAATTCATCTTTAGAAGCGGAGAATTGATAAGAACCCGATTGCGGCTTTTGAGAAATGCTTGGTGTTGGGCCATATTTTTTACTATAACTGAAGTTGTTTTGAAACAAAAGAAAAAGAATGAGTTATTTTTAGATGTTAAATCTCAATAGGTGTAATATGATTTGATTGGCTTAATGTTGAATTTGACAAAAAACAAGATTGGGAACCTTAAGAATCCGACTTGATTCCTAGCATGCGCGGAGAGTGTGAGTATTAGTTTGTATTCTACATGTATAGGAATGTCTAGAAATTTCCCAGTGTGTTTAGAAAGTAAAGTAAAGGGTGTTAGGTGTAGGAAGTGATTTAGGCATTTTTCTTTGTTGTTAGCCGTATTGTAAAGATTTTATTTACCTACCCTTATGCATATCCCTGGTTAGCCCCGTTGAGCCTATAGCAGGATTTCTTTGGTAGCCCTATATGTAGCCTAATCCTTTTTTGATAGACCTTGATTCGATTCATAGCTCCTAAGCGCTTAAGTGTAGATGATTAAATTAGTATGGAGTGTGAAATTAAAGTAGGAGAAAGGTGAAAGTGAAGCCCTAAAGAAGTTGTTATGTATGTGTTAATCATGATGGTTAGGAGTTATAGAAAATTTGAAAGAAATTTCAGTTTTTGTAGCCCAAAATTTGATACGCCCAAATTATAATTTTCTTATGAAAGTGTAAGCGGTCGTTGTCAAATATATAACCCAACTTGGTTGGGGTCAAATCCCACAGGGAATATGGTGCTAATGAAGTTTTATGTAGATTAGTTGACTTTTAATCATTCGTTTCCATAAAAACAAAAGGGGAAATTGGATTCAGTTCACAAATTAATGGTTTCAGTTTAACAAGATGAGATATGTGTAGTAGTATTCGAATTCAGAGAAATAATAAGCTAGGGTTATGTCCACCTTGTAGTTTTCAATACTTTCTAACTATGGGCTTTATTTGAATTCATACATGTATCATGCTTACAGAGAAACATATTGTATTTATTAACATAATCCTAGTGTTTCTCAACCATCAAGGACTAATTCACTTTAGTTCTCTCGAATCAAAAGTGTTTACAAAAACAATACGAAATCTCCAAGTAGTTAATCCTGTTAAGGAATTAACATATGAAATAGGGGATGGAAATTCTATTTTCTCATCACTACTCTCTTTTCCTAACCTCAACCTTTCTATCGAACAAGTTGAGTTTTAAGGAACATCCTCTATGTTTACAACCACAATAATTCAAGATAAACGAAGAGAGTATGATATAAGCAAATCAATACATGATGAATTCAAAAACCCAAAGTAATAGATTGTATGTTACAAGGCTTCCATAACCCTAACTAATAAACTTAGCTACTCATGAATAAAACGGTAATCACAATAGAAATATTCATCATACCAAAAACTAGAAGATGATCTTGGTGTGCGAATAGTGAAAACAAGAGAAAAAAACATTTTTCTCTCTCTCCCAAGCTAAGTCGCCCTTCTCATGTTCAAAAACTAATACAGAATAATGAATAATGATAAATTTTCAGCATCAAGTCTTTTTAATAATCTTTTCTCTCATAATTTCCTTCTAAGTCCCTAAACTAATTATAAATGACAAATTAGTCTTGGACATAGTTTTTAGGCGCCATATTTGATCCAGACTGCTACTCTCTCATATGTCATATGCCATCCATAGTCCCATTATATCTCCATCTACCTTATTAATACCTAAAATTATGCTAATCACATCGGTTAGCTCAATCACATAGAAGTAGATTAAAAACATAAGAAACTAGGCACTTTGTTCTCCAAACTTAGATAAAATATGGGTAAGTTATGGTGCTTAGGCGTATAAATACACCCAAGATCACCACCCCACACTTAAAGCTTTGTTCGTCCTCGAATAAATTATCCATTTATGCATACTATACAAGTCTTAACACCCACAAAGGAAAAACAAGATGCTCAAATAGGCTCACACAACAATTATGAACAAGAAGTAGATTCATGAATCATTACTGAAGACAACCTACCCTCAAGAATAGACTCATTAAGTTGGCAAATTCATGCATATCGTTTAAGCAAGGAAATCATATAAATTTCCCAACCTTCATCAACCATGTGCCCTCACAACAAGAAAGTTACCCATAATCACTCACAATTATGAAATTTCTAACAAAATGGGTACAAGAATCAAGTTGCGCTCACTCTCACAAAGAATTCTCAAATTACAACTGATGACCATTTGTTTGCCTTTAGTGTAATGCTCCACTAATATCAGAATGCTAAGATTAGGATCAAATAGGTCTTTTATGGGTTGTAATGCAGGCTAAAGGATTGGTAGGAACTATTTTGGCCAGAAATAGTGACTATCTTCCCTAAGAGCTTTAATATACTACATTATGCAACTAAGACCAATTTCTAACAACCAATTGACACCACTTACATCTATCCATATCTTTTGTTTTCATCCCATCCCATTAAACTCAATTAATAACACTATGGTGGGAGTATGCAACCTTTTCAAATACATTTTTTTGCACACATTTCACGTTATGCACCCTTATGATGGCCACCCTCAACTTAAGTGATTTGCCTTAGTTGAGGTGCACAATGTCCAAGAAGGACCAGGGCCAAAACAGGTTCATTATAACATGTCCGGGATAAAATCTAGAACTTTTTTTTCAACAATTTTTGCTACTCCCAACCACATCAATTGCACACGCCTATAACTAGACTTTGAGGCATCAATTTTACCTTTTTCCTCTTATTATCAAACTCCTAACTCAAATTGATTTTACATTAAAGTACTTAGGAGCTTTTGGATCAAATTATGGTCTGTTAAAGAACAGGTTAGGCTACATATGAGGCTAACAAAAGAACAAGCTAAAGGCTCAACGGGGCTAGCTAAGATAATGTGCAAAGGTAGGTCAAAAGAAACCATGAACAATGGTTGTCAAAGAAATGCCTAAATCATCTCCTAAACTCACAATCTTTATTTTACTTTGCACACCCATCAGGAAAGTTTTAGCATCAGTTCCAATAAGGAATATACAACAGTCTTACACACTCATGGCACATGGTCAACTCAATTAGAAGCATTATAGATTCTCAACCTAACAATTAAATGAATTCAAATAAAACCAATAATCACAACAACAGTCACAACTAGAGCCTAGGTGTTTCAAATGTAATGATCCATCATATACTTATGTTATAATGTCATGTGATCCACAAGAACAGTTACATGCAAGTAAATGACTAATTTTCTCTTAAGACGGTCTTCATCCATCCATCATTGAGAAAAGCAACTAAATATGACTAAATCAAACAAACATCTAACAAGAAATAAAATAAACAAAATAACTGATCCTATCACAGAACTATACTAAGGAGAAGGTACTATTTTCTTACAAAACAAGTAGCAAAGTAACCAGCCACCCCACACTTAAGCTAAGCATTGTCCCCAGTGCAAATAACAAGATAAGGAACTTGGATAGTAGTACTCCTCATCCACATTAGGAGTCATGCCACCTGCATGGAGAACATCATTGGATCCATTTTTCCTGTATTCATCACATCATCCACGTCAGCCACACATAATGAAACTAACTATAATTAAGATGAAGGTGGTGAAGTCACCACCCCACACTTAATTTGTTAGTATAAACCAATTAAGTGTTATTGTCGGGTACTCAGACTTCATCGACATACACTTTGATATGGTGCACCAACATTAGTCACAATACAATTTACTCACTTCAATTCCACCAATTTTACTTCAATGAAATAATTTTTTAACAAAGTTATGCCTTAGAGCTTCAACATATCAATATACACAAAACACCATCACTTTCATGCAATTTAACTAACACCATGTTCCATCAAGCAGGTTGTGAAATAATGGCCACACAACTAAACTACGTTAGTCATGAACAATTTAATCACATGCAAAAGCTCAAAGTCCTACAACAATGGTCTCTACTACAACAATGATGTTTATCTTCCCAAGATGCTCAAAACCTCTCTTTGACATATATAATCCTCAAGAAATCACTTAACAATTACAACATAATGTCACAACACTTAAGAATTAAGAAAATAAAAACTTACCTTAAAGATGAAAGATTGAAGAAATAAAGGGAGAATGGTTGAGATTATGAAGCAAAGAAAAATCTAGAAGGACAAATAGAATAGTGAGAGAGAAATCTTATACAAATTAGTGGTGAAATAAGGATGACTTTTGGCACTCATGGTGTGGATTCTATCAAAGAGTGAAATCCAGATTGGATTGACCCAATTAAAAGTCGGGTACTAAGCTAAATTGGGAAGGGTATACGATGTACAAGGGAAGGCAAATATTTAAGTGTGCATCGTATAGGTCAGCGCATAAGTGAAATAGTGAGCATGTGTGTTACGGTTTGTGTCATACATGTAATCGCACAAGGGCAAGTGTGCGCCACACAAGGTATCGAACAAATTAGGTTAGGCGCCGCATAGGTAGTCGCACAAGTAAAACAGTGAAGGTGTGCGGTTGGGTGTGCGACGCACAAGCCATCGCCAAAGTTAAGGGATGCGCCACATAAGGTATAGCATATGTGAGGGTGCTCCTAGGTTATGTCTTAGGAGACGCCTTTGCCATGGCCTATGAAAACTTGATCACCACACGCCCTGTAGTACATTTAAACTTTGATACCATGCACCCCATTCTTCATATAAGGCAATGAGAAAGGTCCATACTATGGGGGCTTCGCCCCCACACCCCCATCGAGGTCAGTGGTGGGCTTCGGGATCGGGCCGCCACAGACCTCATTGAGAATCACAAAATAAAGTTGCACCGTGAAACTTTGGAGGGCAGCTTAACATAATTTCGGTCACAACTCTAACATGAATAATGACTTGAGCCTTAACATTTGACCACTCCAACTTACCTATAATGTTCCCGCTACTCCTAACTTACCACCATTGATATGGCTTAATTCCAAACCAAATTTGGTACCAATCACCTCCATAGTGCTTCATGCACCTACACTTAATCAAAAACACTTAAAAATAATTATAAGGATGGGTTGCCTCCCACCAAGTACCATAGTTTCAGTCGTGTCTTGACTCTTATTTTTGAATTTTTGTTTTATATGATAAAATAAAAATAAAATCATGGGTTGCCTCCCATACAGCGCCTGATTTAATGTAACGGCATGACTCGATTATCTTGACTACTCAGACTTTGTCAAGATACATTGATGATACCATTTGTACCTCATCTTCATAGAATGAATCAACGATCGAGAAAACACTCATCTCTTTTTGTTATTTTGTGGATTTACACACTTTAAAACTAACCTCTTTCCCATTAAGCCTAAATTTCAACTCATTCGACTCTAAGTCAACTAACACTCTCCCAGTTGTTAAGAATGGCCTACCTAAAATTATGGGTACTTCAAAGTGCACTTCACAATCAAGAATTACAAAGTCGACAGGAAATATAAAATCGGCTAGCTTTGCAAGTACATTATGTAGAATCCCAACCGGCCTTTTCACCGATCTATCCACCATTACAAGTCGTATGTTTATGGGTATGGGGTCTCCCAAACCTAACTTCTTATAAATAGCTAGTGGCATTAAATTGATGCTAGCTCCCAGAACATATAAAGCCTTACCAAAATCCAGAAACCCAATCGTACAAGGGATGATGAATGCTCTTTAGTCAGCCTTCTTCTGCACCAGTGACCTTGTAGAAATAGCACTACAATGGTGGAGATTATCCACCGGTTCATAGCTTACCGCACTTTTCTTCATCACAAGATCTTTCATAAATTTAGCATATCCTAGCATCTGCTCAAGTGCTTCAACTAAAGGCACGTTCACTGTCAATTGCTTCAACATAGCCATGAATTTTTTAAACTTGCCTTCATCTTTCTTTTTTAATCATTATGGAAATGGGGGTGGTGGCCTTGGGATTTCAATTATAACAACTTTTACCTCCTTTGTTATGCCTTGCTACACATCACTAACATGCTTTGTCTTAGGTAGTTGTTCCACTTCTGCACTCTTCTTTTTCGAACCTCCCAACTCCACAGGCACTACTGAAGATTCATCAACTATCTTCCAATCTATTTCGACCGCATCAGTATAAGAGGATACTCCCAATCCTGGACTAGATAACATCTTACCGCTTCTAGTGGTAATAGCCATACACGATCCATCAATTCTTGGATTCTAAACTGTATCACTTGGTAGAGTCCCATGCTGTCTTTGGTTGAATGCTGCGAATAATTAGTTTATCTGCTACTCCAGTCGTTTAATAGCAGTTGAGTGTGAATTTACTAGTTGACTCATGGAAGATATGTCACTCTTCATCATAGTCACCCCAGAATTGGTCTCCTCAACTCCCTTTAATAGTTTCTCCATCATGCCCTCCATGGACATTTTTCCTGAACTGGTGGCAGTATTATCACAGCTTCCAGGAGGTACATACAGTCCACTCCTATTACTTTTATTCTTCCAATCTCCTTGGTGCTTCCAACCTTGGTTTTCTTGACCACCGGTCCGGAAACCCCCATGTTATGCAAGTAGTTAGCCTCTTCTTCAGTGTTTGATTCAGCTCTCTTACCGTGGGACCCCACAACTTTTACCTTTCTATATTCCCTGATAGCAAATATTTCATGAGTAGATCCATCTGGGTTTTCCTGTGAGCCATATCCTGGTCACGCTCCTCTTTTCTCCTATGCTGCTCTACTGATATTACACTAGACCCAGTATTGCTTGATACCATAGAATCTCTATTATGCCAAGCTCTACTTGTCTTAGTCATTCTTTCTAACATGTCTGTAGCCTCAATAAAGGTGAGCTCTATAAAAGCTCCTCCTGCAACATTATCTACTATTGTCTTTGAAAGCGAGTTCAAGGCTCTATGGAATATTTCCATCAAGTGTTCATCAGTCATCTTATGGTTTGGGCATTGACTCAACTTCTTTTTAAACCTCGCCCAAGTCTCATGCAAAGCTTCATTAGCCAATTACCTAAAGTTTTTGATCTCATCCCTCAACTGTAACATTTTGGAGGGCGAAAAAAACCTTTCTAGAAAATGTCATTTCAATTGTCTCCAGTTAGTTATAGAATCAGGAGTCAGCTCATTCAACCACATAGTTGTCTCTCTAGACAGAGACAGTAGGAACAAACTCAAATAAATAGCATTTTGTCCCACTCCAGGATTATCAAATGACTTACAAATATTGATTGAATCCACCAAATATAGATTTGGATCATCACCAGGTAATCCACCAAAGAGTCTTTTCAAATTCAGTAGTTGGATCATAGTACTGGTGATGTTGAATTTCACCCCAGGAGCTAGTGGTGGTAGAATGATTGCCTCTGTAGCTCCAAATCCATCTAAATCATCCTCATTGTTGTCAATGTCAAACTACATAGATTGACGGTCTAGTCTTCCTCTGAATGGACGATTTGGATTTACATGTGCAACTAATCCTGCTGCACGCCTCCTATTAGCTGGGTCAATTAAAGCATCATCTCCCAAGTCCTCTTCATCTTGATTAGGTACCCGACCTGGGTGATTTACATTCTGTTGATTTAATTGAGCATTATCTAAAGCAGCTAATCTTTCAGCTTCCTATTGGTTAGCTATTCTTTTAATGAGATGAGGTTCAGGATTAAACGGTAATAACTGTTCTCCTGAACTTTTGGTTCGTGGCATAAACAACAATGAGCCTGTAACGAACAAAAACAATAAATAAACGTAAAATAAGAAAACTTGACTAATAGTCAATTAACACACATAAACTCAATCGACAACCGTATTCCCCGGCAACGGTGCCAAAATTTGATACGCCCAAATTACAAATTTCTTACTAAAGTGTAAGTAGTCGTTGTCAAATATATAACCCAACTAGGTTGGGGTCAAATCCCACAGGGAATATGATGCTAATTGAGTTGTATGCAGATTAGTTGGCTTTTAATCATTAATTTCCGTAAAACAAAAAGGGGGAATTTGATTCAGTTCACAAATTAATGGTTTCAGTTTAACAAGATGAGATATGTGTAGTAGTATTCGAATTCAGAGAAATAGCAAGCTAGGGTTATGTCCACCTTGTAGTTTTCAATACTTTCTAACTATGGGCTTTATGAATTCATACATGTATCATGCTTACAGAGAAACATATTGTATTTATTAACATAATCCTAGTGTTTCTCAACCATCAAGGACTAATTCACTTTAGTTCTCTCGAATTAAAAGTGTTTACAAAAACAATACGAAATCTCCAAGTAGTTAATCCTGTTAAGGAATTAACATATGAAATAGGGATGGAAATTCTATTTTCTCATCACTACTCTCTTTTCCTAACCTCAACCTTTCTATCGAACAAGTTGAGTTTTAAGGCACATCCTCTATGTTTACAACCACAATAATTCAAGATAAACGAAGAGAGTATGATATAAGAAAATCAATATATGATGAATTCAAAAACCCAAAGTAATAGATTGTATGTTACAAGGCTTCCATAACCCTAACTAATAAACTTAGCTACTCATGAATAAAACGGTAATCACAATAGAAATATTCATCATACCAAAACTAGAAGATGATCTTGGTGTGTGAATAGTTAAAATAAGAGAAAAAATGTTTTTTCTCTCTCTCCCAAGCTAAGCTGCCCTTCTCCTGTTCAAAAACTAATACAGAATAATAAATAATGATAAATTTTCAGCATCAAGTCTTTTTAATAATCTTTTCTCTCATAATTGCCTTCTAAGTCCCTAAACTAATTATAAATGACAAATTAGTCTTGGACTAGTTTCTAGGTGCCATATTTGATCCAGACTTATACTTTCTCTTGTGTCATATGCCTTCCGCACTCCATAGTTCCATTATGTCTCCATCTTCCTTATTAATACTTGAAATTATGCTAATCACATCGGTTAGCTCAATCACATAGAAGTAGATTAAAAACATGAGAAACTAGGCACTTTTTTCTCCAAACTTAGCTAAAATATGGGAAAGTTATGGTTCCTAAGAGTATAAATACACCCAATATCACCCAGTTTTTATTACAATGAACCTATTTTTTCCCTAGTCTATTTCGAACATTGTGCACCTCAACCAAGGAAAATAGCTTTAGTTGAGGAAGGCTATAATAGGGGTGCGTAACAGTAAATAGGTGTGAAGAAGAGATAGGAATTGAATCGTGATGTAACGGAACATACCCCTACCATAGTTTGTGTTAATGTGCATAATAAAAGTGGGGTGAAACAAATGATGTGTGAAGGTAATGAAATGGAAATTTGGTTGACAGAATGAGAGTTCGATTAAAGATTAACATGTATTAAAGTGCTTCGGGAGATTAGTCACTATTTTCTAAATAGTTTCTACCCATCCCTTAGCCTACATTACAATCATAGAAGACCTAATTGATCTTACGTTTCAATATCTGACTATTAGTGGAGTAGTACACTAAGGGTAAACTTATGATTCATCATCTATCATGTATGAATTTTTTTTGTAGAGAGTGAGTGTTTGAATTTTGCTATTCCCCTCATGAGAAATATTGAAAAATTGTGAGTGATATGGGGAAAACTTTCTTGATGTGAGGGTGCATACAGATGAAAGTCCAGATTACTTATTGTGTTGTTTTATTGAGTGCTTTGATTAAGTTTGCTAATAAATTGGATGTCACTATTGAGATGATGAGGTTTAAAACAAATTGTTCATGTGCAAAAGAGTATTCTTGACATGTTTTGAGATGAAAAGTCATTGGCAGAAAGAGTAAGTGCCCAACGCTAGCATAACTCTTAGGTTGTGATGGAAAGATTGATTGTTTATGTTTCTTGATATTGTTTGAGGATGAACAAAGTTTTAAGTGTGGGGTGGTGATCTTGGGCATATTTAGATATTCAAACACCGATATCTGCCCATATTTGGACTTATTTTGAGAGAAAAAATATGTTAATCCTATTGCATTTGAGCTAAAGTGTGTTTCATAGCTAACCGACATGATTAGTTATGTAGGGTAAAATTCTAATAGATTTGAACGAAAATTGGATGCATATTATGAAAAAATTGGTGATTGATGGTGTGGAATTAATTATGTTGATGTGGAAGACCATTTTTTATTGAGTCCGAGAGTATGTGTAGACGAGCTGGAGCAAGAATAGAAAAATGCAGCTAAAAGGAATTAGTTTATAAGACTTAGTCGAAGTTTTGGGGTGAAACTCTAGTGAGGCGCTGAGATATCGATGCATCGTGTCGGTCAATGTGTTTTTTGACTTAGTCAAATTTTTGAAGACAATTCTAGTATGCCGACGCAAAGTCTACGCATCGCGTCGTTCCTTGTATGTGGTGACTTGGCCAAATTTTTAAAGTGTAATTCCAGTACGTTGATGCAAAGTTGACGCGTCGCTCGATACTTTCAACGCGATACATTACGCGATGCTATGGCATTGGTGATGCAATAAGTAATGCGTCATATCCGTAGTCTAGATCTGACCAAATTTTTTCCAAGTATAAAAGGAACATGTGAGTACAATCCCAAACACTTTTTGCAAGAACAACAGCGGCGAAAAAGCTAAAAATTCTCTCTTTTAGGGTTGTTAGATTTTCTTTTGAACTTCTTTACTTCAAGATTAATTTAGGTTATGATTAATTACTTATTTTTTATGTTGAATTCAAACATGAGTGGGTAAACACCCTTGTTTTGGGGTTGAGGCCAAGAACATGATTACTCTTAGATATTCTTTATTGTATTTCTTTTTGAATAAATCTATTTTTCTATGTGAATCCGAGAGGAGAATCATTGGATAGAATGAAGAAATTAGGGAGCAAGGTTCTTATCCTCTTATGAAATAAGGGGTTTGAATTAGTATTTAGGATAGGGATATACCTAGAAGCCTTGCTTGGTTCAATTGCAAGAAGATAACTTTATGAATCTAAAAAAATTGTTGTCTCTGCAGGGGTTGTAGTTGCAATATGCAAGAGATAGAAGATTTGAGGTCAGGAGACCAAGATCGAACTATAAACCTTGCGAATCAATAACCCGATAACTAATTAGAATGTGATAAGAAGATAGAATTGTATGATCGTTCGATGTGCCTCAACCTTGGAATTCTAATCATTACTATTTACAATCGTTGTTTGCTTTACGATAGTCACAATTTGTTATTTCTTATTTATTAATTTACATTTTTATTCTTAATTTCACAATTTTCTTGATACTTTGCAACACTTAGTACCTTATTGTCTAAAACTAAAAGTTGGTTAAATTTCTAGTTGCTTAGTCCCTGTGGGAACGATACTGACTGTCTAAGTCACTATATTACTCGTACGATCACGTGCACTTGCATGTGCATTTGAGTCGCAACAAGTGAAGCGGCAACAACTTCAAGTCCTTCACAAAGAATTTGAAGTTCTGCACATGAAAGAAAGAAGGGGAGTCAGTAGATAAATACTTCTCCATAACATTGACCATTGTTAACGAGATACATGTTTATGGTGGAAAATTGGATGATGTTGATGTTATTGAAAATATTCTACAATCTATGCCCTCCAAATTTACATATGTGGAATCACAACCCAAATCGGGGCTTGACCAAGGTGGGCATCCCAAACCAACCAAGGCCTGAGATGACCTTAACCTTACCTCAAGAGCATAATAAAATGATAAACATCAGAAGCCAACCAAGATAATAAGAGAAATATATACAAATCAAAAGAAAGTTTGAGAGTCAAAGACAAATCCACTATAATACCTAAATACTATTCACAAAAGCCTATAATTCGAAGAGTACCAACTAAGTCAAGACATGCCCCCTACTATAAAAGAAAAAATTTAAAATTACTAGGATAATAAAAGAAAACTAAAAGAGAGACCAGGCGTTCCGAATGATGGCGGGCTCACCACTTCACAACTGACCGTCCGGGGTATCAAACCACCTAATGTTGCATTGGATCACAAGAAAAGCTCTCAAAACCTACACCATGAAATGATATAGCATCCGAGGACGGTCAGTACGACGATTACTAGCATGCAACCCAAGGAAAGGGATAAAATATATATGCATTTACCAAAACCAATTATAAACCATATGCTTATCAAATATGTGTGTGTGTGTATATATAATAGGACGTCAAGGTAGGGGTAAGGGTTGAGTTACATGAACATTTAAAATTTAATCCTAAATTATATAGCTGTCATCGTCATCTGCTGACCCATGGGTAGCATGGGTCATCTAGTAACCCACGGGTTATATGGGTCTGGTACTCTCAAATCGGCGAGTCCCCAGTCTGTGTTGGCCGCACATACCAAGGTTAGACTAAAGTCACCATACATATTATCCTCATGTTGAGGACACAATCTAGTCATCCAATTAAGGTACGACATCCTTATACCGACAAACATAAGTTTTAGGCATTGGTCAGGAAGACTTATGCCTTCACGGTGAGTTTTATAATTCCCTTTAGAGCCCAATTAAAATAGTTTCCATATAACATTTATCAAGGATTCGTTCATAAGGGCATATTTATGTTGGTATCATCGTACCAAGACTTGCAAGCCATTCATATCATACCAAGAAACATTATCATAAACATTATCAACTCCTTAACCCCATCATTCAAAATCATGCTCACATTCATCATTAATTTGCATGAAAATCTCAAAAAAAAGTCATAAAGTTCAACACTTTCAATATTTCAAAAAAAAAATAGGGTATCATCCTTTTTCATCATCTTAATTCAAAGCTTTTTCAAAAAACATGAAAGTCATAATTCTAATCATTCATAACATTCGCCCCAAGGGCGATTCAAGAGTCATGTAAACCATTTTTCCATTAATGTCATGCAATGTTTCAAAAGATGAAGTAATTCTTAAATCAAAAGAAAAACCAATATAAAGCTTTCACAATCAAACCCCTCAGCCCTAGTTTCAAAAAACCATTAAAGAATACATAATTAACAAGTAAATTAACAAAATATAGTAATAATTAAAATAGGGAGTATACAATATGCCTTTTTGATAAAAAGAATTTGAGAAGAACTTGAATTTAAAGTCTTGAAATATATAATAGGATGTCGGGGTAGGAGTAAGGGATGAGTTATATGAACATTTAAAATTTAATCTTGAACTATGTAGCTTTCCCCGTCATCTGCTGACCCATGGATAGTTCATCTAGTAATCTATGGGCTATATGAGTTTGGTACTCCTCAATCGACGGGGCCTCAGTCCGTGTTGGTTGCATGTACTGAGGTTAGGCTAAAGTCACAATTAGACTAAATCCACTATATATATTATCCTTATGTTAAGGAAACAATCTGCTCATCTAATTAAGATACAATATCCCTATGCCGGCAAACATAGGTTTCAAGCATTGGTTATGAAGACTTACGCCTTCACGGTGAGCTATATAATTTCCTTTAGAGCTCAGTTAAAACAGTTTGCTCATAATATTTATCAAGGAGTCGTTCATTAAGACACATTCATACTGGTTTTGTCATACCAATACGTACAAGTCATTCATATCATGCCAAAAAATATTATCATAAACATTATCGACCCCTTAACCTCATCATTCAAAATCATGCTCACACTCATCATTAATTTGCATGAAAATCTCAAAACAAGTCATAAAGTTCAACACTTTCAATATTTCAAAAAGATAGGGTATCATCCTTGTGCATCATCTTAATTCAAAGCTCATTCAAAAAAAAAACTCATAATTTCAATCATTCATAACGTTCGCCCCAAGGCCGATTCAAGAGTCATGTAAATCACTTTTTCATTAATATTATGCAATGTTTCAAAAGATGAAGTAAAATTCAAAGTTTTCATGCAACATCAACTTTTGAAGGGGGTGGAGGTCATATTTTCATCATGAAAAATCCTTTAAAAGTTGTGAATCTATATTACCAAGTCCATCATTTTCATATAACAAATTCACGTGACAAAATTCTTTAATCATGCATAGAAAAATCATTAAATCAAGAGAAAAAACAATATAAAGCTTTCACAACCAAACTTCTCAACTCTAGTTTCAAACAACCATTAAAAATACATAATTACCAAGTAAATTAACAAAATATAGTATTAATTAAAATAGAGAATATACAACATGCCTTTTTGACGAAAGAAATTTGAGAAGAACTTGAATTTCAAGGCTTGGAAGTTTAACTTTGAAAAGAAACCCTAGTTTTATTTCTCTTGAGAGTGGAGAAGGGAAAGAGCAATGAGAAACTGACAACTAATCAGTAAACAACATTTAAAAAGTGATTTAAAGTCGTAGGGTAGGGTTTGGGGTAAGGAAAAGACCAAAATACCCATAAAAATGAAAAAAAATTACAGGAATTTCTCAGTTGATAGCCTATCAGTTTATTAACAAATCATCAACTTAGTCATCAATCTATAGATGGATTTGGCCATTTACTGGTTAAGGTTGACGACTTGAATTGACATCTCATCAACTTAGTTGTCACCCTCTAGCAAACAGACACTCTCAAGTAAAATGAGCATAACTTTCTACTTCGATATCAGATTAAGGTGAAAATGGATGCATTGAAAAAAAGACTTGAATATCTTTCATTTGGTATATAGTTGGCTACCTAAATCATTATATTCTAGCAGTAATAATTGGTGGAAGTTGACTCAAGTAGGAGCGTCCGCTAAAACTCTATCGATAGAAAAGCTCTCAACTCATCCTTAAGTTAGGAGATTTTTATAACCTCAATTCATCTCCAAGGATGTTCCCACGCTATAGAATTTATCTTCACACTTATATTGACATATATATCATTGGGTTTGGGTCTATGTATGTAGGAACGACAGTTTGATTTATAGCACAAAAATATGGGGTGTTACGTGTGGTTTGGTCTATTTAGGACTCAAAGAATATTGATACAATGTCAATAGATGAACTACAGAGCTCTTTACTGATATATGAGTAGAGAATGGCACCTTATCCTACCAAAGAACAAGTCTTTAAAGAGGCAACTCAATTTGATTCTTCTTGTAGGAATGGTTTTGGCAGAGGTCGTGGTCGAGGTAGAGGACGTGATTGAAATAGATTTCAAATAGTAAGGAAAATGCACGTGATAATGACCAATACTCTACTTATGATTCGATGTTTGAAAAGTCACAAATAAAGTGTTATTTTTGTCACAAGTATGGCCATTATAAGTCTGAATGTAGAACTAATTTGTATTTGACAAGGGAGAAGGAAAGAAGTCAAATTTCACAAAACAAGTAGAAGAAGAAACCTTATTGATGGCTTACCATGTGCAAGAGCAATATTATTCAAATAAGTTGTATCTGGGCTTAGGTTTTAGTACTTATATGTGCGGTAACAAATCTTTATTTTCTAATTTGGATTAATTTTATAAAGATAGTGTAAAACTTGGCAACAATTCCAGTGTCATTGGAAAAGAAACTGTCAGATTTTAGGTGAAAGAGAATTTTTCCAAAATTGCTGAAGTTTTTTATGTTCCCGAATTAAAGAGCAATCTTCTTAGTATGGGGCAGCTGCAAGAAAGGAACTACAAAAGTACTTTTGAAAAGGATTCCTGCAGAGTATAACATCCACAGAAGGGAATAATTCTTTAAGTTAAGATGACACTCAATCGGTTGTTCCCTTTACATAGTAATGACCAAGCACGATTGATAACCAAAATAGTAGACTCTACATGGTTATGGAATATGCCTTATGGGCACCTCAATTTCAATGATTTAAGAACCCTGCAACAAAGGAATATGGTTGGTGGTCTTCCTCAGATTGATGCTACTACTAAGGTTTGTCTAAATTGTGTTGTTGGTAAACAACATCATGACTTTTTTCTTATTGGGAAGACGTGGAGGGCTAAGGAATTATTGCAGTTGATCCATTCAGACCTTTGTGGTCCAATTAACCTATCCTTAAACACCAATAAGAGGTATTTTATATCTTTTACTGATGATTATAGTAGGAAGACATGGATTCAATTTTTGGGATAAAAGAATGAGGTTTTAGCGGATTCAAATGATTTAAGATCTTTCCTGACTAGGAATCGGGGAAGAAAATTAAAATTCTTTAAATTAATCGTGGTGGTAGGTTCATTTCAAATGAGTTCATAAGCTTTTGCACTATGAATGGAATTCGGAGGCAGCTGACAATAGCTTATACACCACAACAAAATGGTGTATCTGAAAGGAAGAATCATACTATTTTGAACATGGTAAGATGCATGTTGGCAACTCGGAGCATCGCAAAAAGTTTCTAGCCAGAGGCAATTAATTGGAGTGTTCATGTATTGAATAGGTGTCCTACTTTTGCTGTGAAAAATATGACATCGAAGAAGTTTGGTCCTCTCAAAAACAAGTTATTAATCATTTTAGGACTTTTAGGTGTATAGCATATGCTCATATTTCTGATGAAAGGCAAAAGAAACTAGACGACAAGGGAATCTAACGTATCTTTCTTGGAGTAAGCAAAGAGTCCATGGCTTGCATCTTGTATGATCCACACACAAAAAAGATAATTATAAGTCGTGATGTCATTCTCGATGAAGCAGAATCATGGGATTGGAATAGTGTAGAAAAATAATCAGCTTCTATACATGTTAAGGAGAAGTAAGTGGAAATAGAGATTTAAGGACTAAACCAAAAAGATAGATCTAATGTGCTGCAACAATTATCTAATGATGTGATAACCAACCAAAATACAAGGATCTCAAGTAAAGAACAATTATCAAGAGTGAAAACTGAATGAAATCGACGTCAAATGAGGAGGCCATCTTGGATGATTGATTATGTAAGTGGAGATGAACTATCTAATTAGGATACTACTACCAATTTTATTTTATTTGTATGTTATGATCCTGTTGCATATGAAGATGCAGCAAAAGACTTAAAATGCCAAAAAGCTATCGATATAGAGATTGAATCAATCAAAAGGAATGATACTTGGGAGTTAACTGGCCTTCCACAAGGCCATCATACCATTGATGTAAAATGGGTTTACAAGACCAAACTAAATGAAAGTGGAGATATTGACAAGTACAAAACACGACTAGTGGTGAATGGATACACTCAGAAGTTTGGCATTGATTATAAGGAAGTGATTGCTCCAGTTGCTAGGCTCGATACTATTCGAATGATGATAGCTATTGCTACATAATGAATTTCTTCATGGAAAGTTACCTGAATGGGTATATATTGATCAACCTCCTGGATATGAGGAGCAAGGCAGTGAAGAGAAAGTATACAGGTTGAAAAAAGCTCTATATGGGTTGAAACAAGCACCCTGAGCTTGGTACACTCATATAGAGGTTTATTTTTTGAAGGTGGGATTTCAGAAATGTCCATATGAGCATTCACTTTTTAGTAAATTAGGTACCACATCAAAACTTTTGATCGTTTGCCTATATGTAGAGGATCTACACAGAAAATGATAAAAATATGATGGATGATTTCAGAAAATCTAAGATATCAGAATTTGAGATGTCTAATCTTAGGTATGATGCACTACTTTCTTGGCATTGAAGTAGTACAATTTGCTATTGGAATTTTTATTATGCAGAAGAAGTATACTCAAGAGATCTTGGAAAAATCTTAAATGAGTAGTTGTAACTCGATTAGTACTACAGTTGGTCTAAAAGTAAGGTTGACAGTGGATCCTAAAGGAAAGAAGGTTAATAGCACTTTATTTGAACAGATCATTTGGAAACTTATTGTATTTAACTGCTACTAGACCAGACATAGCATATGTTATGAGTTTAGTTAGTAGATATATAAGATGTTCAACCGAATATCATCTTGTTGTTGCAAAAAGAGTGTTGTGTTATGTGAAGGGTGCCACTGATTTTGGTATCTTTTATAAGAAAGAAGGAAAATCAGATCATATTGATTTCAGTGACAGTGATTATGCAGGTGATTTAGACGGAAGAAAAAGTACTTCTAGTTATACTTTCATGTAAAGTTCTGGGGTTGTATCGTGGTCATCAAAGAAATAATAAATTGTTACTCTATCAACAACTAAATCGGAGTACTTTGTTGCAGCATCAAGTACGTTTCAAGCTATTTAGTTAAAAAGAATACTTGAAATGCTACATCAGTTTTAGCCAGAACCTACAAGAATTTATTGTGACAATAGTTCTCCGATGAGCTCTCTAAGAATCCAATTTTACATGGGAGAAATAAGCACATCGATGTGAGATATCATTTTCTTCGAGATCTTCTCCATGATAAAGCCATAGAGTTGGTATTTTGCAGAAGTGAAAATCAGGTCGCGGATTTATTAATAAGCCTCTTAAGTTGGATCCATTTGTGAAGTTGTGCGGATTACTTGGTGTCTACTCGGAAAATAATTTTAAACAGATGTTATGAATAACATCTGGTTTAAGGGAGGCTGTTGAGCGTTAAATTTATTTTTTGGCAGAATAAAAAAATCGGTTTTGTTGGACCTATTCTTTAGAAAGATTTATTTCATTGTTTTTGAAGAATCTCGTAAACTTAGGAGTTACATTAGTTGTAGGTCAGTTTGTTGCTAAGTTTTAGAAATTAGTTTAACTTGTAATCTCTATTTATTTGGAGAGACTTTATGTCAATAACATTTCAAGCAAATTTTTGATATTATTGAGTATTCAATTTCAACACTTAATTCACGTTGAGCGGCGTATTTTACCACTTGAACATCATTTGCTTGTTGATTGTCCAACTTTTTTCAGTGTAAAGCTATTAACTTATAGAAATTTTTTTCATGTGTTCTTCCCTTGACATGGTATCAAGCTAGATATTTGAGCTAGTACTCCTTCCATTTCTTTTTATTGATTTTTTAAATCTTTTGCACAGTTATTAAGAAAGGTTGTGTTAGTGTTAAAATGGACTTTGAGTCTAATTTACACTTCAAAATCTTGTTTAAGAGGAGAAAATTGTCCGATTTCATATAAAAGTACTATTAAAAAACTATCAAAACAAAAGACCTAAAAATCGACCTCATGAGGAGTTTCAAAAATGACCTATGAGGTTGCAAAGACGGACATCTGGTTTGTTCTTTGTTTTTCATTTTTATTTATTTTTTATTTTTTGTGTGTAGGGGTTTTGAGGGAGGAGGAATTGTCCTCGTGAGACCAATTGGATTTTTATTAGGGGGCAGGGGGATTGTCCTCGTGAGACCGATCGATTTTTTAGTAAAAGTAATAAAAAAAACTAAAATTAAAAATTGACCTCATGAGGTCGGTATTTTGTAATTTTTTAATTTTTATTTTTTGAAACAAATCTACCTCTAATGATAGATTTTAATTTCAATTAACTTTGATCCAGAAAAACCAATCTCATGAGATCCTTTTTTCTGATTTGTGGTCGGCTTTGTTAGATCTATTTTCACAACTTTTGAGTTGTGTAAGCCCAGAACCCCTTCCATCAGCCATGTGATATTCTTCTTCCATCACCTCCCGCATGCCCGAGTCTGTCCAATCCCCCGGACGTCGTCAGACGTTAGAACATTAATCATGTACTATATTATAGAATTACCACCCCCTTCCCCAATAAAAATGATCATCATAATCACAAAAGAAAATGACCACCATAATCTCATACCAGAAAAGGTAAATAATTGATCATACTTTGATTCCCATAGTGGATCACATAATTCATTTAATCCTCTACGTGTTGCTAGATGAGCTAACAAGAATTGAATTGGAGTAAGTGTGGAATACAAGAATGTCCTCTTGACTAAGCTGAATAGCAAAGAACCAAAATGGTCCACGCGTAGCTAGGAATTGTTTGTCAATGTGATTGTAAGATTGATCAGACCCCAGTATGTGAGTCAATTCTCACTTAACAAGAATATAACTGGTATAATCACATAATTAGAGTTATTGAGAAGAACATTGTGAATGCAATCTTACTACATTTATTGTGTAAAAATGGAGAGGTGTTTCCTTATAGATGCTCAACTCAAGTAAGACAAAATAAAGAAAATCAAGTAAAATAAATATAATAATAACGTATCCGAAGGAAGAATAGTAATGACAAATAGTACAATATTTGAAACGAAAGAAACAAGTAATACTTATAAAACTAAAAAATAAGATAGTAGAAGGGAAACAATAACAAACTGAATAATGCTCAACTACCTATTAACTTTGTACTTTAATTCTAGATTTATATATCTTTTTATCCAGGGTCATTACTATTGACAAGCAAGTCATATCCTATCTAAATTATCGATAATTATCGAAAATTTGTATGTCATTACTTCAGTAAAAAAAACACAAATAAAATCTATGGCATTTCAATTAGAAAGAAAAACACAAATAATTACCAAGTTAACCTCATCCACTACGATACACAGGTGATCATCATCAACAGAGACATTCTTTATCTAGCCATCACTGGAATACAACAAATGTGTGCATGCTTTATTGACTTATTTACTACTAAAAATGCCCCATGTGTATCCAAGAGCTGTTTGTCGGCGGTTGCTCCCTATGGTTGATCACTATGGTTAGTGGTTGTACTTTTGATATCAATGAGAGGTTTTTTGTATCTATAATATAGTGAAATCATATCTTTATTTTAGTCAATGTGAAAGCATTTCTCGAAGCAGCCTCCGATCAAACTACAAGGTAAGTTTGTGCATAATGTAATTTTGTGGTCCAGTCTTTTTTCGAATCTCATGCATAGTGAGAATTTTAGTGTAACATACTGACTTTTAATTTCTTTCTCTCTCTCTTTTTGGACCATTCCTAGGTGGATATAGTGGGTGAGTCGGAATGAAAAAATAATTTTCAACTTAACTATACAATATTATTTTTTGCTGAAGAAGATTCGATTGAATCCCCTTCTTCCATTATCTGACTCAACCCTGAGTAGATATTATTGTAATAGTTGTACAATAACAACAACAATAACTGTATTTTGTTATCAAATAAATTAGGACTACTTATATGAGCTCTCTTTGTCAATTGTCCATGTTTCTTCATTCAAATAATACATCTCTAAGTTAACAATATTTAAAATAAAAATAAAGAAGTACTAGAAGTAAAAAGTCAATACATTTGCTGCTTGTGGAATTGAACAGTGAACCACTTGCTGAACCATGAGCCATGACTAAAGGTGTCAAACGGGCCGGGCTGACCCGGCCCGGCCCGCCCGACCCGGCCCGAAACACCAAACCGGACCGGTTTGACCCGGCCCGGAAAGCCCTAGGGCTTTAGGGTACCGGGTCCCGGTCCGGTTTTTTAAAAAAATTGGGCCCGGTTAACCCGGCCCGGACCAACCCGGTCCAGGCCCGCCGGTTAACCGGCCCGGCCCGGCCCGGTAACCCAAAAAAATTAAAAAAAAAAAAAAAATCTGTTGGGCCAAACTAGCCGTTGGCCCAACGGTAATATTACCGTTTTTGGGTCCAAACGGCTAGTTTGGGCCCATTTGATTAAAAAAAAATATATATATATATATAAAATATTTTTTAATCCTCAAAATAAATCTATAAATACCCTACAACTTCAAATCATTTCTCACACAATTTTTCACTCTCTCAAATCTCATTCTCTCTCAAATCTCAATTCTCAATTCTCAAATATTCAATATATTTAATTTCTTAAAGTGTTCACTTTAATTTTTTAATTTTTCGTTTACAAAGTAAGAGCGGAAGTTTCTAAAGTCGCAATCTTCGGATACTTCCAAAATTTGGTATTGTCGTTCCATCTCTTACGTTTAATTTTTATTTATTGTATTAATTGTTTAATATTTAATTTTGTTATATTTGTGTATTTTGAATATTTTTAGTTTAATTTAATTTATATTATGGATAAATTAAAAAAAACCTCGCTGCTAAAGGTGTTAAAAAATTTTGTCCCGGAAGCGGTAGTGGTAGTAAAAAGCGAATTATTAGCGGTAGAGGTAGTTCAAGTAATAGATATACCCGTGTGACTTCGCCTCCGGTACCGCTTGGTACACCTTTTGAAGAAGAAATAGGTGTAGGTGCTCACGATATGGATTATGTAGAATTTCAAGAAAATTACGGTATAGAAGAAGAAAATGAAGTAGATGCAGTTAATGTAGACGAAGATGATGAAAATATTGCTGAAACACCCGCAGTAGGAGATGCTAACGTTAGATCTGAATCAGTTAATCTCCCTTCCCGTCCTCCCAGTGCCCCAAAACCCCGTAAAAGAACTAGTATTGCATGGCAATTTTTTGAACGTATATCAGATATTGAGGTGCAGTGCAATATTTGTCAACAAATATATAAGCATAGAAGTGGCGGTAAGCAAGGGGGTACGGGTACGTTAATGAGACATATAGCTGAAGATCACAAAAGAGAGTTAAATATTGCAAAAGGTGGTGGGGATGTTGGTGGGTCAACGCAAACTAGAATGGACCCAACAACCGGTCAAGTAGCGAAAAAGTATAATAAATTGAGGGACCGGGAAGAAATAGCTAAAATGGTAGCTGTGGGTTGTTTGCCTTTTACTTTTCCTTCTTCTGATGCTTTTATCCGTTATATACAAGCAATTTATAATCCTATGTTTAATGGTATTCCTAGAACTACTTATCGGTCTGATATTTTTAAACTCCATTCACAATATTGTTTTTATTTATCAACATTCTTAAAAAATATTCAATGTAGATTGTCCCTAACTTCTGATCTTGGTCGTGTTGTTAATAAAAATGATTATTTAACCGTTACTTGTCATTGGATGGATAGTAATTTCATAATGCAAAAACGTATTCTTGCTTTTTTATATGATGAAGATCGCAAACATACTGGACAATTTATTGCTGATTCTATTATTAAAATTGCCGGATATTATGGTATAGAAAATAAAATTTTATGTATTGCTTTTGATAATGCTTCTAACAACAAGAATGCTATAACAAAAATAAAATCTACGTTATCTCCACCCTTTCCTGAAATTTTCCATATTAAGTGTGCATGTCATATCTATAATTTAATTGTAAAAGATGGTCTTGACTTTTTTGAGGTTTATATTGAAAAAATTCGTCTTGCCGTAGGTTTCATTCAAGGAAATAATCGTAGAGCGAGAATTAAAGAATTTAAAGTTAAATGTCAAGAAAATGGACTTACACCGATTTTAATGCCTGAGGAAATTGATATTAGATGGAATTCTACGTATGAATTTTTAAAAACTTGTTATAAATATAGAATTCCTATTACACTAACTTTTAACCAACACTGTGGTTCTTTTGCTGATTCTGCTGATTGCATGTTACATAATTCTGATTGGGTTATAATTAATGATCTTGTTAAGTTTTTAGAAAAATTTTATGTAGCTACGGTTGAATTTTCCGGTGCATACTATCCTACTGTTTGTAATATTTTGGCATATATAGCCGATATTTCTGGTTTGCTCCAACAATATAAAAATAAAGAAGGTTATAAAGAAGCTGTTGGCGCTATGTTTACGAAATTTAAAAAATATTTCTTCCCGATTCCCCCTATTTACTTGGTTGGTGCTATTTTAAATCCTTGCATGAAATTTAATCATATGTGTCACTTTAGTACTCTTATTTATGCTAACTTAGAAATAAATACTAACCGTGAGTCTGAACAAGAGCAGCCTGATTTGTGGACGGCTACGGCTGATGCAAAAGATTATATAGAAAAATTATATAATCACTATGCTGATTTATTTGATTCAGCCGTACCTACAAATATCAGTCCAACTGTCGCTCCTCATCCTCCCGAGGAGTTATCATCTTCTAAAAGGTCGGCACATAGTGGTTTTCCTGATTCGTTTTATGATTTAACTTGTTGGAACAGTGTGGATGAGAGAGCTTACACATCAACTTATCGGGAAGAGCTGAAATATTATCTGCGGACGCCACCAGAGGATCGCAGACGACGGATCAACTCGCTGGATTGGTGGAGAAATAATGAATCACAATATCCTGTACTTTCAAGATTAGCCAGAGATATCTTGAATGTTCCAATGTCAACCGTTGCATCAGAGAGCGCCTTCAGTCAGGGACGACAGCAGCTTGGAGACAACCGACACTCATTGGGAAGCAACGCAATGAATGTTTTAGTTTGCCTTAGAGATTGGATTAGAGCAGAAAGAAGAAACCAAGGAATGGAACCAGAGCCAAGCGACGGCCTCAAACTTGAAAAAATAATGACTTCACGGGAAAACTCAACAGAATCAAGTCCAATGCATGGGTTTGCCCCCGTTGACTTCGACTATCCTATGCAAATTCCAATTAATATTAACATGAATGAGTTGGAAAAAATGATGCATAATTTATAGATTTTTCATTCATGTAAATTATAAGTTTTGGATCATTTTGCAATCAATAAAATTCCACAAATTCATTCACTCCTTAGTCGTTGTTTTTTATTTTTTTTTATTTATCAATTTAAAGTTTTAATATCTTCTATACAACTGTATATTTAATGTATACATGTGTATATGTTTATATATCTTATATAGAAGTGTATATTTAATGTATACACGTGTATATATCTTCTATAGAAGTGTATATTTAATGTATACATTATATATGTCTTCTATAGAAGTGTATATTTAATGTATACATGTGTATATATCTTTTATAGAAGTGTATATTTAATGTATACATGTGTATATATCTTTTATAGAAGTGTATATTTAATGTATACACGTGTATATATCTTCTATAGAAGTGTATATTTAATGTATACATGTGTATATATCTTTTATAGAAGTGTATATTTAATGTATACATGTGTATATATCTTTTATAGAAGTGTATATTTAATGTATACACGTGTATATATCTTCTATAGAAGTGTATATTTAATGTATACATTATATATATCTTTTATAGAAGTGTATATTTAATGTATACACGTGTATATATCTTCTATAGAAGTGTATATTTAATGTATACATGTGTATATATCTTTTATAGAAGTGTATATTTAATGTATACACGTGTATATATCTTCTATAGAAGTGTATATTTAATGTATACATTGTATATATCTTCTATAGAAGTGTATATTTAATGTATAGATTGTGTATATAGCGTATATATAGTGTATATTTGACTGGTTTTTATCCGGGTTTGACCGGGTTTGACCGGGTTTTAGCGGGTTTGACCGGATTGGGTTAAGTGGGCCGGTTCCGGGTGGGTTTTATTTTTTTTACTGTGCGGCCTAGCCCGGCCCGGACCGGTTAAGGCCAAAACCGGCCCGGACCGGTTAAGGCCAAAACCGGCCCGTCACCGGCCCGTAACCCGGTTAGAGAGGGGGCCGGTTCCGGGTTGACCTGGCCCGGCCCGTTAGACAGACATAGCCATGACCAACCCTATTTATATACTGTGAAAAGGACCCAAATAACTTTGAACCGTTCGAAATAGATTAATTATATTCACCGTTATATTTTCGCTCAATAAAGCTCTTATGGGTGGTCAACTAGCTAAAATGTCCTCGAATTAGTCAAATTGCTTATAAAATACCTTCTACTAACCATTAAAACAAAGAAAAATGAGTTAATTTTGCCCTTAAACTATTTGAAATGGGGTAATCTTATTTCCAATAATTCACGGGTATTATTGACCTTTTCACAAACATACAATGTCTTTAATTTTTTCTTTCTTCTTTTTACCATTTTTGATTCTCGTAATATTCTTTCACGCTGCCAATTAACCGCTACAATTGACCCCAAACTCTCACACCCACTCTCTTTAAGATGAAAATGTTTGTCAAAAGCACTTGTATGGCAATGATCACTAAAAAAAGAAGGGTTGAAATTAGTTACAAACTTCGTCGTTAAATTGTTCATAGCTAATAAAACTTTTTAATAGAATTAGTGATAAATTTTACTATTTAGTTATAGTTTTTCGATCGCTAACTCATGTTTTTTCTAGTTTTGGGTATGGATATGATGTGATACTGTGTGAACCTCCAACTGTGTTAGAATCATTGGCCATTTATTCAATAAATGAACCCATAGACTTTATGGGGTCGTTTGATTTGAGGTGTTGAAGTAAATAAACTTGGGATAAAATAATAATTCTAGGATAAAATTTTCTATTGCATGTTTGGTTGGCATTATTTGGGATAACTTATTCCGGAACTAATAAATAGTCCCGATAAGTTATCCACTCAATTGGTGGGATAACAATCCCACCATAATTTATCCTTGGGATAAATGTATGAAAGGACAAAAATACCCTCAAACTCTATTAGGGCCCGTTTGGCCATAGAATTTTTTTCTTTTTTCCGAAAAAATTTTCTGGAGTTGGAAATTGTGATGTTTGGCCATGAAAATTCGAAAAATAATTTCGGAAAATTTTTCTAAAAAGGAAAAATAGGTTTTCGTTGTTTTCACAATTTTTCAACTCCAATTCCAACTTTTATTATTATTACATATAACCCCAATATTTTAATTTTTTAAATAAAACGCTCCTTATAACATTACTTTTTCAATATTACGTATATAGCAGTTTTAAAGAATAAGATAATTATAATTTCAAACTTAATGTTATCCTAATTAATATATATCTCTTTTTCTCTCTCATCATTATTTTTATCCCTTATTTAATTTTCTCCCTTATTTAAGACATTACTTTACTGTTAATTTATATTTATACCCATAAATATATAAAGTATTATATTTATAATAGAAATATACAAAGTATGTTATATATAAAGTTTATACCATGTATATACCATATACACAACTATTAAGAAACATACTAAACATATTTATAATATAAATATACAAAGTATGTTATATATGAAGTTTATACCATGTATATACCATATACACACATATATAAAAATACAAAGTATAAAGAGACATACTAAGCATATTTATATATTTATGGTATATGATATAATATACCATAAATATGCAAAGCATGTTTTACATAGAAATAATTTATTCACACACAATAAAATCTTTCATATATAAGAAAATTAAAGAATTAAATTAGCGGCACTCTAAAATTTAATAACAACTCATTATTTCCTATTTTTTAGGAACGGAAAATGAAGGAACAAATTAAATAAATTCCTAAAAAAATAAATTTGTTTGAAAGATAATATTTGTTAACTAAAAAACAGTAAACAGTGATCTGTTAATATAACATCCATATTTAAAATTTTCAAATATGAGAAAACGGCTATTAATATAAATATTATATATGTCATAATTGAAATTCATTAAATATGGTCATGTATATGTAATTATTTTTATAATAATGGCTAATTGTGTTCTTTTTCCATTAGTAGGTAAATTTTAGTTGGGTGATTTTGATAGTTTGTAAAAGTTAGGGCATAAAATCATATTTCAAAAAGTTTTTTCAAAAGTCAAAAAAAAATTTCAAAAAAGACATGGCCAAACACAACTTCAACTTCAACTCCGAAAAATTTTAATTTTCATGACCAAATGGCTACTTAATTTCATTTCTCTCTCTCTCTCACACACACATATATGTGTGTGTGTATATATATATATATATATATATATATATATATATATATATATATATATATATATATATATACATGTTTGATTAACGTATAATATATTCATAAATAAATTATATATATATATAATAATAATTAACGTAAACTGGTAAACTGTATAGTAATTATGTTTTGAACGTATAATATATATTATGAACAGTATAATATATTATGAACATAAATATATATTATGAATAACGTATAATACATTCATAAATATATATAAATTATACATTCATAAATTATGTTTAATTAACTTATAATATATTCATTAATTATGAATATAATATATTACGTAATGTATAACGTAATTACGTAATGTATAACGTAATATATAACGTATAATATTATGAATATATATATATATATATATATATATGTTAATTTTGTTTAATTATATATATATATATATTATGTTAATATATTTAATTATAATATATTATGTTTAATTATGTCAATTATGTTTAATTATATATAATTTAATTATATATAACATAATATATAACGTAATATATTCTCACACATACATAAATTATGTTTAATTAACGTATAATATATTCATAAATAAATAAATTTTGAACAGTTTACCGTTCAAAATGGTTGTAAAATATATAAATTATGTGTATTTATATATTTTAATATATAAAGTTAAATAAGATAGAAGGTATTTTGGTAATCAATCAATTTATTCCTAGAAATTATAC
This sequence comes from Capsicum baccatum var. pendulum, assembly GCA_030864225.1. Lineage (NCBI taxonomy): Eukaryota > Viridiplantae > Streptophyta > Magnoliopsida > Solanales > Solanaceae > Capsicum > Capsicum baccatum. Next base: position 268,296,285 of record CM061552.1, read on the forward strand.
TGTGCATATTACTTTGAATACAGCAAACCAAACACTCAATAAAAAATAATTCCAGCATAACTAATCTCAGTTTAACTTATCCCATCATAACTTATCCCACCATAACTAATCTTGGTATAACTTGTTTTCAAACCAAACGACCCTAAGGGTGTGTTTGGTATGAAGGAAAATGTTTTCCATGGAAAATATTTTCCTAGAAAATGTTTTTTTGAAAAACAAGTTGATTTTTTACTTGTTTTCTTATGTTTGGTTGGTGGACGAAAAATATTTTAAAAAAAATATTTTCTAGTATTTGGTTGGTGAATGAAAAAAATATTTTTCAAAAAATACATTTTAGAATCCTTTTAAAAAAAATAAATTAAAAAAAATTAAATTCTTTTTTGAGAAAGGGATTGGTAGGCAGGTGGGTGGGGCTGTCAGAATAGGCAGCAGGGGTGGGGTAAGAAAAAGTTTTGAATTTTTTTTGTTCAAAAAAAATTTAAAAAATTGGCGGGGGGAAGGGGGGAGGGGGGTCAGGGTAGGGGAGTGAGGGGGAAGGGGGAAGAAAAAAATTAAAAAAAAAATTAAAATAACTTCTTTCTTTTTTAGGTTGGGGGTGGGCGGAAGGGATGGGAAAGGGGGCTGGTTAGTGTGGGGAAGGAGGGTAGGGGTGTGGGGTAAAAAACAGTTTGAATTTTTTAATAAAATGTAGATATTATTTTTAAAAGAGGGCTGACAGGGGTGGGGGTAGGGTTGGGGTGGGGGTAGGGAATGGACTAAGAAATTTTTGAAATACTTTTTAAAACAATTGAATTTTGGGGGGATGGGGATACGGGTAGGGGTAGGGGGCGGGGTGGGGGTAGGAGTGGTGTCGGGGTGATAGAGGTATTGGGCGCGAGTTAGATGATTTTTAGAATTGTATGAACATTTCAACTTTAAAGTGAGGTTGAAAGAGAGTTTTGAAAAATATTTTTCTTACCTTTTGAAGGGAAGTCATTTTCCTTAGATTTAAGGAAAATAAGTTAGTTTGGAAAATATTTTTCAAAACATATAAGTCAACCAAACATAAAAAAACTGAAAAACATTTTCTGAAAAATATAATACTTCATACCAAACACACCCTAAGACTTCATGTGAAATGCAAAAGCAATCAACGAAGTAAGTAACATCATCCACTACCATTAGTCCATTACTCAAGTCATCATCAACGCATGTACTTCTCAGATAACGCGGTATTCAGAGCTTGCATGCATTTTGAATATTTCAGATTAATTTGCTAGAAGATCATTCATCTATACAAATATTAAATAACTTTACTTATCATGACTTAAACCAGTAATGGAGCCAACTTGTGGCTAGGAGATTCAATTAAATTCTTTTTACCAAGAAAATTATAGGGCATAATACATGAACATGCCTTTTTACTTGGTCTCAACTGACATCTATACTCTTTAATTTTGGGTGTGCACAAATAGATATTTAAATTTGTATAAAATTAAATAAGTTGTAGATACATGCGGCCTATCTGACGTTTATGTGGCAATTTATGTCATGTATGGCGTTCTACGTGTGTTATGCCACATAGAATGTGTGTGTCTATTTATTCAACTTAATTATACATATCTACTTGTGTACATCCAAAATTAGAGATTAAAGATGTCAGTTGAATACAAGTTAAAAAAGTACATTTTATGAGTTAAGCCAAAATTATATTACATAAATAAAATGAAAAGCAATTCAGACTTTCAATTTGTGAAAATATACCAGATATGTTGTTCTAAAATAAAAAGTAATTATTTATTGGTTATGTAGATGGTTGAATCACCTTAACGTGTGGAAAGACTTTAGTTTAGTGGGAGATGAAGTTGAAAAACTGCTTAAAATTAGGTTCAATTATAGATGGGACATTTTAATCGATTCGTATTAATTTCTGGCTTGATCACTGATTTAGACGTACAAGAAAATCAGACACTCTCTCTGTTTGATATTAATTGTCACTAATTTTTAAATTATATTTCTACTTTTAGTTGTCATTTTGAATATATCAAGAAAAAAATAAATTATTTTTTTCCTATTTTACCCTTCGCATTAATTGTCTTTTCTCCAAATTAATTTCAAGACACAATATAACCATCATTTAATACGAGTATTATGATAAAATTACTAAATTATTAATTGTTGTGCCAAATAAATATGTGACAAGTAAAAGCAAACGGAGGAAATAATTTTCTTTCGATTAACAACATATTAGTTGTTTTTGCACATCAAATGGAATATGTCTGAAGACATTTACATGAAAATGTACAAAGGAAACAGTGAAAACACTGAATGAGAGTTCTTCAGAATCATACAATATAGAGAGCATTTTTGCAGAAGCTTTGCAAGAATTACTCACAATAGGAAGAACTTAATCATAGTTATGTCATGATCATTAATCCATAGTTATAGTGCCCATCCACGCTAATCTCTCTCACCTCAAAATTTACCCCTTCAAAACTAAGCTAATCCATATGCATAGTACGGATAAGTCTCTGAAGTTTAAGAGACTGCATTACTACAATCCTCATTTTGGTAGTTAAGGTGAGGGGATCACAAAAAAAGCCTCATGTGTATCGGTCCATTGATGGGGTGGTTAGAAGAGTATGTCATCATTGAGTTTTTAGCCACGACGAATGCCCAAGAAGTAGTTAAAGTCATGGTGTTGGACACCTAATTGCTTTAGCCAAGAATCAGCCGCGCTTAATAGTGACAACATCCTCTCTTGGCCTCTCCCAGTTCTGTCTGAAATCCACACATTACCCTGCATCTTGTAAGAAGCCAAACCGAAAGGTGGAAGTGGTATTGCTTCCCCTTCGTTTCGTTTCCTAATACCTTTCTCCATGTTATCTTCAAGGTCCATATCTGCACAATCCAAGGATGTAGTTTAAGAATCTTCTGCATATTATCTATCAAGTATAATAAGCGACCAAATTTCAGTTGTCCACGTGACAAAATGAACTATACCTTGAAAAGAAGAAGAAAGGGTGTGGAATGTGAGAAAACATGTAGACAAGTCCTTAATGGTTCTTCCCATCGGAATGTGATATATGGGGTACCTGTTTTTATCGCAATAACAATAGTGATACAATCTTTACATGATTCCATCTTTCATTGTTTTCTGGTTGCAAAAAAGAAATTAAAGCATAGACATCAATGATACGATCAAATAAGAAATGCCACAGGGAAAACTAGATCCCCTTGAACACCAATGAAGGTGAAAGTATAATAATGTCACCAAATACACATGCTTCGAAGGGGAAAGTTTTTATACATTTAAACCACCTGAATATGGAAAACTCTAGCAAACTAACCATCACTTCAACAATCATAAGTGGGAGAAAGATTAATTTTACCAAGCAACTGACATCCAACTAGCTGGTGAAAGATCTACACTTCTCAATGACATTAATCCAGGGTGTCTTTCAGCTAAGCTACTAATCTGAAAGCAAAATGGATTGTTAGATTCAAAAGTTACAAAATATTGCATCATATTCTTAAGAAATTCAAACCGCTGTTTCCCCGGAATACTTTATTCTAATATAGTAAAGAAGCATTGGATAATTCTAATGCAGAAAGGAAGAATAAATGCTAATTATACCAGAGGCGCATGCATAAAGAGCAAGGAATGTAACTGCCGCGATAATACGAGAGAGAATCAAATCAAGATGATACAGTATGCATAGCATCAAATAGCAATAGCAGTAATAGATAAGAAATGCAAAAAAAGGAGTGAGCATCCATAGAATTCTGTCATTAACCATTACCATTTTTCGTTCTATCAGAAATCGTGTAATGCTTAATACAAGGTCTCAAAGAAGAAACAAGTAAACAGCGGAAACTGGAATAAAAGACAGCACAAGTTAGAAAGAATACAACTAGCTTATATGCTTCTATTGTACACGAATACCTGCTAATACCACAAATTATGGGTTAAAAAGATCGTAAGAAGCAGAGGAATACGAATTAGTGGAATCAATGCCATATTCGACAATCACAAATAGCTTTTTTTAGTACAAAAGAGTGACATAAATTTGAGCAGACAAATACCTTACCTTATCCACCAGAGGAACTCTTCCATATGGAGAAGAACTCTCAAAGTATTGAGAATAAAGGTAACCCAATCTATTATTCATTTGCAAGTGATTATCTTGCTCAAATTGACCTTCATCTGATGAACATCCATCAGATCTCGAAAGCTTTTCACTCTCACTCTCATCACTGAATAAATCACTGAAAGAATCCCTTATCTCCCACGCAGACTCAGTCTCCTCCCTAAAGAAGAATCGTAAAGTTTCACCAGTTCAAATTCAAGAAAGGCTTTATACCACCATCACAAACTTCTACTAACCCAAAGTTGTTGCACAACAAATATGCTTTTCAGTTACAAAAGTTAGAACTTTTTTAGTAAAGGAAAGAGCCCCATTAGTTTGAGATACAAACAATGCAATATACAAAATACAACAACATATTGTGTAATTCAACAAGTGTAGTCTTGGAAGATTAGAGTGTATGTAGACCTTACCCCTACCTCGTAGAGACAGAGAGGCTGTTTCCAATAGACCTTCGGCTTAAAAGAACGGTAACAACTAAGTAATGTGTAATGGAAAACAATACACCAGTCACCACGCATACTGATGTAACATACAAAATGGTACCTTAAAATGCTTCCAGATGAACTGCTGCTGAAAATTTGAATTGCTGAAAGATAAGGCACATAATATTGTACTAAAGTTTCACCAGAATCCAATCTGATAGGAACTCCAGCACCATAAGCACTCCATTCATCAAAACAATTCCAAAGATCAGCCAATGTGAAGTATTCAATTTCCTCCCTTTCCTTAGGATGCCAAAGCCTATTAAGGTTTCTAATTTCACTCTGCAAACGAGACAATAAACAATCATATCATACAAAATTACAAATGTTCATCCATTAAAACGGCAGCCCAGTGCACTGAAATTCCCGCTATATGCAGGTTCGGGAAAGGACTAGACCATAATGGTCGTCTCTACGCAACTTTACATTGCATCCATTCAAAGGGAAGCCCAGTGCACTAAAGCTCCCGCTATATACCGGTTCCAGAAAAGGACCAGACCACAAAGTTCTATTGCCCGCAAACTATGCATTTTTGCAAGAGGCACAAGTACTCATCCATTAAAGGGCAGGTCAGTGCACTAAACCTCCAGCTATACACAGGTCCGGAAAGGACTACATGTCAAAAGTCTATTCTATGCAGCCTTACGATTGCATTTCTACAAGAGGCACGTATACTCATCCATTGAGAAGGGAAAAAGAACAAACCTTGGCAAGAAAATGAGATGCTACAAATGGTGTTGTGGTATCCAAAAAAAACTCAAGATTTGATCGCATTGAGCCTTTATCCATTGTACAAAAGGGGAAAGATGAACAAAACACAAAGAGAGCAAAGAGAGAAAGAGGAATGAAACTGTTTCTCTACTCCTCTTATAACTCTATGATGTGAAAAGAAGATACCCCACAAAGTAAAACAAAGACAAAACAGAAGAAAAGCAAATATAGAGAAGAAAAGCAAATATAGAGAGGGGAAAGAGACAATAACAGGATTTTATTAAAAGACCTTTTTGGACTTTTAAAAAAAATTACTACTGCTAACAAAGAAAACTAATAAAAGGAAACGGAAATCTTTTTATTCCTAAAATGAGACCCCACAATCAAGTCTACCAAGATATGTGAGTTTGAATTTTGGATATGGAGAAAATCTTAGAGGATCACTCCATTCTCTCGATGCATGATCAGCTTAATTATGATTAGTTGGGGCTTTAATATTAATATCAACCATCGGATGGAAAAAAAAAACTAGCAAGAAACCAAACAAGCCAAGAATTTCAAACCCCAAAATTCAAAAGTTCAAGACAACAAAAGACCCTTTTTTTAATTCAATGGAAATTCAAGAAAGCATAAAAACTTTTCAATTTTTGGCAAAAATGACAATACCCTTAGACAAAAAAATCCAACAAAACTACCCCTTGTTTCACGCAGGAAGAAAGAAAAAAGAAAAATCAAGAAAACTACGAGAAAAAGTTTGAACTTTTGGAAGTTATTAGTGTCACGTCAAGAAAATACCCTTTTTTCTCAAACAAACTTCCATGGTTTCTGGGATGAAAAAAAAAAGGAATCAATTTTGTTTTTCACACTGTAGAAAAGGAAAAAAACTACAAAGATTGAGTTGTTGATCGATCACTAGATTTTTTGTGAGCTAATGAAGAGGGCGAGGTGGTTGGATAGAGACAAAGAAGACAGAGGAAGTGGCGGGGCTATAATTAAGGCATTAGGATAGAAGATACTCCTCCGGTTCATATTTGCTGACATATTGGCACACTCATTAAAAAATATTAATTAAGAGTTTTATTTTAATAAATTATTTTTATTAATTATATTTTAAAAATATAAATTTAAATAAATACACTTTATTTAGTCATTTAATATTAAGAATAATAAAATCCTTTTGATTTCATCAAAGGAATAATTAAATTAAAATAAATATTTTTAGAAAGAGAACCAGCTAAAATGAAACGAAAAGAATATTACTAATATTTCACTTTAGGTAATTTTTTTCTAATGCATCACATCTTGTCTAATTATCTCATTCTGATACTTTTGTGTTCTATCTTTATCTCTCCAAAATCGTTTAAAGCCAACCTCTGACACCTCTGTATTAGGACATTTTTACATATCCCTTTCATATGTCCGAATAATTTCAGACTTATTTTTTGTATCTTGCCTTTCACCGAAGTTATTCTGACTTTATCCTCAATATTTTCATTTTTAATCATATTTCCCTTGCTATGTCTACATATCCATTGCAACATCTTCATTTTTGCAATCTTTAGTTTTTGAACGTGAGAGTCCTTGACTAGTCAAACACTTTGTCTCATACTACATAATTGACCTAACTATCACTCTGTGACACCTTCTTATCATACAAGACTCTAAATGCGAGCTTTCACTTCACTCGGGTGCATCAATACAGTGAATAATAATCCTTGTCAATCTTTCCATTTCCTTAAGATAATAGATCCAAGATACTTGATACTTCTTCTCTTTTAGACAATTTATCTATCAAGCCTCACTTCCATATCAGTCTCATGTGTTATGTCATTAGTGAACTTGTACTCCATATATTCTATTTCGTCATGCTCAACTTGAATTCTTTTAAATCCGAAATTTGCTTTCAAACCTCCAATTTAGCATTAACCCGATCATGAGTCCCATAAATTAGAACTATCTCATAAATAACTTATATTATGACACCTCAGCTTGGCTTTATCGTGTCAATCCATCTATCACCAGGCAAATAGAAACGGGCTAACTTTTGGTGCAATCCCACATCAATTGGAAAATGGTTTAGATTTTCCTGTCCTTAAATGTCTTGACTCCATCATACATATCCTTGATCATGCTAGAGTATGTCACAGATACATGTCTAGCCTCCAAGCATTTTCATAGAACCTCTCTTGAAAAGTTGCATGCCTTTTCTAAGTTGATGACCACTATTTGTAATGACCTAATTTTTTTGATATTTTTTGTGAAATATTCATTTTTGTGTGATTTGATCATTTTACCCCTCCCCGTGATTATTTTGTGGTATTTTTGGGGTGTGGAGATGATTGACATGGTTTTCGATGCAAAACAGATTGATCTATGCATCGTATGGCAAAACAGATTCGAAACATCGATTTTAGGTTGGTAACATGGTTGGTGTGATTTTATGACTTTTAAATCTCATTTCGTTCCTCGATTCGAAAAGTTGTGAAATTGAATTTCGAGGGTCAACTTTATGAAAATGATAGTCTTTTAAAAATTTGATATCGTCAATGAGTGTAGAGCATTGAATTTGATAGGATATCATATTTCATTTGCATTCACGGGATTCCAGATGAATTTTGAGGGGTCCACGGAGACTTGGATCCTATATATACCCATGTTTCACTTTTTTTCCAATTTTTGAGACTTGGAGCTTAAGGTTTCTCAGTTTTAAGCAATTTCTTCCATTTCTAGGCTTGGGTAAGCTTCAAAACACCTATTTCAACTACTTTACTCTAATCTTATCATCTAGTTCTTATTTTAACGCGGACTAAAGTGAAAAATTAAATTTTTTGGCCCGGAATGCCTAAAACTTGTACTTCTTCAATTCAAATCCTGTTACACTTGGGTAAGTTTCTAATCTTATAATTATCAGTTTTCTCTTACTTCCATTCAAAACATCTTCAGATTCTTAATTTCAAAAAGGATTTTGGGGGATTTTATCGGTAAAGCTTGAACATAGTTTTTCTTCAATTTAGACCTCGTTTTTAACTCATTTTTGCTTGGATTTTCAGATGTAGACTCCTAAAAATCTCAAAGATAGAATTACGATTTTGTCCTTTTTCAAAAATCCATTTTGGGGGTCCGTTTTGACCCTGACTTGAAAATACGCAATATGGGTATAGTTGGCTTTATTTTGATGCATAGATTCTATATTTTCATGTTTTAGCTGATCCTGAATCCGTTCAGGAGGAGTAAGGATTTGAAGTAAAGGCTTGCGGACCAATTTTTGACATTTGAAATATCTTATGACTTAACTTTCTTCAGTCTGGACTGGGTAGTGAATGTTAATACAAAATTATGTTAAGAGTGTTGAAACTAATCATGAAAATTGATTTATTATTGTATTATGCCCATGTGAGGACCTATATAATGATGTTATTTGATGATCTTGGTATACTATTTGCTAAGTGTGATCGTGTAAGATCCTATATGATATTATTGTCCTTGTGTACATGAAATTAGTTATGTCTTGATTGATGAAAAAGCCTAATGTGGTATCTATGGTGTATTTTTATATGTTTCATTCTGTTGGCATACGATTTATGTTGAAATTCATGGATGGTTGGAAACATTAAGTGGATTGTTGGCTCACTTAGTTGGTTTATTGGTTGGATATGGAAATACTTATTTTAGTTGGTTATGAGAATTACATCCTTATATCATATACATTCATGAAACATTGGAACCACCGTGAAAATATTGGACACACTAGATTTTTCTGACAGAAAATATGACATCTTTAAAACCTTCTACCGAAGGATGTGTCAGAAAGGAAAGATGGATATGGATATGGATTGTATACGGGTTAACAAACCTTCTACGAGTCCTACGTCTGAAAGCTTTAGCTCAGTAGTTGTATACGGAGGATGTGCGACAGCCTTGTGCATCACATCATCATTACCATCATTATCATCATCATCATCATTGCATTTGTGTTACATTGTGCCTTTATTTGTGTTGTATTATCTATCTTGATGTATACTTATCTTGTGTAATGCCTTTCTGGTACTTGTATAGATATTGGTTTACTTGTATTCCTTCCTCATATCTGTTATGATGTATATGAATATTATAAACCTGTTAGTGAAAATGGTGTGGGCTACCATTGTGGGATATTTTTTATCGCAGGTGACGTGCCCTTAGTATGTATTTTGTATGCTTTATTTTCTACTTTGCTCAGTTGTATCATGGTACCTACTAAGTACAAGTGAACCATACTCTTCCCTATTACGCCCTTTTGGTGAAGATCATAGTTTGAGTGTGCCTCATGGTGGTTGATTTAGGCTACCTTTGGAGCTATTTGAGGTAGCGGTTGAATTCTTGCTTCCGTAATTAACTACTACCTTTCTTTATTTAGACTATGTCTTTATTCATATTCAGAGACAATGCATTCCTATTTTGGATATCTTATGTATTTAATACCGAGTTATACTAGTGTTATTCTTACACCGTGACACCAAGATTTGAATTATGGATTTATTAGTTATGTCTTTCCGCTTTACTATATTATGTGGTCCGACTTCATTCAAGAAGTCTTACTTGGGTTATTACTATTATTTTCTCTTTTATATCAGTTTGTGTGATAGACTTACTTGTCAAGGTATGCCATGACAAGTGACATCATAACCGTTAATTTTTGGATCGTGACAAATTGATATCAGAGTAGCCAAGTTCATTAGTCTTAACAGTGTAAAAATGGGATCTTATAGATTCTTGTGGATCGATACGTAGACATTCGTATCTATTTTTTAGAGGCTATAGGATGTCTTTAGGAAATTTTTCTCATTTTATTCCTTATCGTATGGATTTTCTTCATACCTTGTGTTCTAAGTCATATTTCACTCTTTTCGACGTAAATATTGATAACTAGATCTCGTGAGGTTAGAGATCCACAGCCTTCCGAGGAGAAAGCCCAGTCTAGAGGGTGAGTTACGAATCATGGACAGACTCGAGGTAGTGGATGAGCATATGGATCTACTTCGTCTAAGAGTAATGCTAGGGGACTCTCCCCTAAGCCTCATGTTGAGAGTGTTATAGATATGAGTCTTACTTCAGTTCCACCGAGTTTTTCTACCCCAGTCTTAAAGGGGTTGTTGATTCTTTTGTTGACCCGTTCGGAAGGTGCTCGTTCGAGTACATTTTGTGTTCCCCTAGCTCTAAGTATTGCACCTCTGTCTGTGCTAGAATCTTCTTATAGTGTTTCTCCAGTCCTGAGTGTGGATCCTCCGGTGGTACCTACTTCTGCTTTTGGTACTCCACAGATTTCGAGTGTTATTTCTCCTTTAGTGCTTGCATTTGAGTATGGTATTCTAAGATCAGGAGTTCAACTTTTGTCTATGTTACCTCCCCAGGTGGGAGCTCATCCTGCCAGATTCACCATGCCTCATTTTGTTACGAGTACAGTTATATTTTTTGAAGATCAGAAGAGGTTTGAAAGATTCACTCATTTGGGTCCTCCTAGGTTCAGCAGTGCCATAGGCGAGGATGTCTATGAGTTCTTGATTGACTGTCGTGAGAATTTTCATAACCTAGGTTCGCTTGAGTCACATAGTATTACGTATACTACTTGTCAGTTGAGGGATACCGCTAGAGATTACTGGAGGTCATTTGTTGGATGCAGGCCTCTTGATTCTCTTGAGATATCTTGGGATCAGTTTGATGAAGCCTTTTTAGAGAGGTTCATACCTTACAGTCTGAGAGATCAGATGAGTAATAAGTTTGATTACTTTGAGCAGGGCTCATAACTATTGCAGAGTATGAGGCACACTTGCATGCCTTGTTTAGGTATTCCTATGCCAGTATTACCACCAAATCTTAAAAAATTTGGAAGTTCATAAAGGGGTTGGATGTTTCACTTCAGTTATTTATATCTCAAATAGTAGTGTTTAGAGCATCATTTTAGAGTATTATGGACCATGCTAAGACAAGTAAGGGTATTCTTTAAGCATTTCAGGGAGGCACGAAGAAAGTGTATCGTATGGGAGAATTTAGAGGTCACACTTCTCGAGGTAAAAATTCTAAAAGTTTTCGTGGATATCATGGTAGACTAGTGCAAGTGTCCTTGCAGAGCTCAGGTAGTGGATCTTCTGGTTCAAAAGTTCAGGGTGGTCGTTCCAGTCCAGTCATACCTTCTCTTATTAAGTCGGGTCGTAGAGCTTGCTATATGTGTAATGAGACTGGCCATTTGGCCAAAAACTGTCCTCATCGTGTGTTTAAAGCTACTCCTATTTCAGTTGTAAGAGGTGGAGGTTCTACTAGAGGTGCACAAGGTAGAGGTAGTGGTGCCCCCGGTGGTGGTAGCGGGACTACTCAAGTAGTTGATGGTCATGGACAGTGCTATACTATACCCGTCAGACCAGAGATAGAGGCTTTCAATACTATTATCACAGGTATCGTCCCCATTTATTTCAGATTTGCATCTGTGTTATCTGATTCGAGATTGACTTTCTCTTATATGGCTGCATATTTTGCTTTGAGATTTAATTCTACTAGTGAGCCCTTTGCCATGCCTATTCGTGTATCTACCCCTGTAGGAGATTCTTTAGTCGTGGATTAGGTGTATCGATCTTTTATTGTAACTTTTGCTAGGTGTGAGAGTTGGGTAGATTTTCTTGTCTTAGATAAGGTTGATTTCGGCATCATTTTGGGTATGAATTGGTTGGCGCCTTATCATGTTGTCCTAGATTGTTATGCTAAGACCGTTACTTTAGATCCGTTGGGTATTTCAAGAATAGCTTGGAAGGGTACACTTCAGTCGGGTCCCAAGAGGGTTATATCCTATGTTCAGGCTCGTCGCTTGGGTGAAAGAGGATGTTTGTCCTATTAGGCTCATATTTATGATACTAGTGTTGCCACGCCTCCTTCTTTGGATTTTGTTTGTGTTATTCATGAGTTCATGGATGTGTTCCCTATGGATTGGCCTGGTATGTCTTTGAATCGTGATATTGACTTTGCCTTTGATATTGAATCGTGCCCCAAGCCCATCTCTATTCTTACTTATAGGATGGCCCCAACCGAGTTGAAGGAATTAAGGACCATTTGCAGGAGTTTTTGGATAAGAAATTTATCCGACCTAGTGTATCACCTTAAGGTGTGCCTATTTTGTTTTTTGAAGAAAAAGAATGGGTCTATGCATATGTGTATTGATTATCGGTTGTTGAACAAGGTGACTGTTAAGAATAACTATCCTCTTCTTCGTGTTAATGATTTGTTCGACCAGCTTCAGGGTGCTTTGGTGTTTTCAAAGATTAATTTGAGATCAGTATATCACTAGTTGAGGATTAGAGCTTTAAATATTCTGAAGATAGTTTTTCAGAATCGATACAGTTATTATGAGTTCTTGGTCATGTCATTTGGGTTGACTAATGCCCCAGCTGTGTTCATGGAGTTGATGAACCGGGTATTTTGACTGTATCTCAACTCTTTTTTTATTGTATTTATAGATATATCTTGGTTTATTCCAAGAGTGAGACCGATCGTTGGGAGCATTTTCAGATTATGCTTCAGAGATTGGGGGATGAGAAGTTGTATGCGAAGTTCTCCAAGTGTGAGTTTTGGTTGGAGTCTGTCTCTTTTTGGGTTATGCGGTGACTAAGGATGGTATTATGATTGATCCATCCAAGATTACAGCGGTTTGTGATTGGGCTAGACCTGCTTTGCCCACCGATATTCAGAGTTTTATTGGCTTGGCGGGTTACTATTGGTGTTTTATTAAGGGTTTTTCATCTATTGCAGCCTCATTGACCAAGTTGACTCAGAAAAAGATTTTCTTTTAGTGGTCTAATGCTTGTGAGACGAGCTTCCAAAAGCTTAAGGATTTGTTAATATCAGCTCCTATCTTGACCTTTTCTAAGGAAGACGTGGGTTTTATCGTCTTTTGTGATGCTTTAGGTGTTGGATTGATGCAAGAGGTAATGTGATTGCATATGTTTCTCGTTAGTAGAAGCCCCATAAGAAGAATTACCCTACCCATGATTTAGAGTTGTGCGTGATTATTTTTGCTTTGAAGTTGTGGAGGCACTACTTGTATAAAGTTAGTTGTGAGATTTTCTCAGATCATCGTAGCCTTTAGTATTTCTTCACCTAGCGAAATCTTAATATAAGGCAGCATCATTGGCTTGAGTTGCTTAAGAATTATGACTTGACTATTCTCTATCATCCGGGTAAGGCTAATACGGTTGCAGATGCCTTGAGCCAAAAATTGACTAGCATGGGTTTCTTGGCGCATCTTTTGACTCAGGAGATTCATTGGCCTTAGAGGTTCAGTCCTTAGCTAACCAGATAGTTAGGCTTGATGTTCGACACCTGGCATGTTTTAGCATTTATGGAGGTTAGTTCTTTTTTAATGAAACAGATTTGAGCTCATCGGTTTGATAATGTGGGATTGAGGTTAATTCGAAATAAGGTGTTGAGCGGTGAGACTAAGGAAACCTCACTTGATTCAAATGGTGTTTTGAGTATTGGAGGCTGAGTTTGTGTACAAAGAATAGGTGGTCGGATTAGATTAATTTTGTAGGAGGCTCATGTTCCAAGTATTCAATTTATCCGGGCGTGATTAAGATGTATATGATTTGAGGCAACATTACCAGTGGGGTGGTATGAGGAGAGATGTAGTAGATTTTATTATTCATTGCTTATGTTACCACCAAGTGAAAGCCGAGTATTTTAGGCTGGGTGGTTTGCTTTAGAGATTACCTATTCTCAAGTGAAAATATAAACAGATCACTATGGATTTCGTGACTGGATTGCCACGTACTTCTCTTGTATGGGTCATCATGGATCAACTGACCAAATATTATTATTTCATTCTGATTCAGGTTTCTTTCAGTGCTGAGAGGTTGGGTCGGATCAATATTCATGAGATTATGCATCTTCATGATGTGCCAGTGTCTGTCATCTCAGACCGAGATTCAGTGTTCATATCTTACTCTTAGAAGACTTTTCAGGACGAGTTGGGTACTCGAAATGATCTTAGTACGGCTTTTCACCCCAGACTGATGGCTAATCAGAGCGGACTATTTAAGTTTTGGAGGATATGCTCCACACTTATGTGATGGAGTTTGGTGGTCAGTGGGAGCAGCATTTAGCCTAGGTAGAGTTTGTGTATAATAATAGCTATTATTTTAGTATTGATATAGCTTCTTTTGAGGCTTTATATGATAGGAGATGTCACTCTTTTGTTGGTTGGTTTGACGTTTCTGAGATTAGACCTCAAGGTACAGATTTGCTTTGTGAGTTCTTGGATGGAGTTCAGATCATTCAGGATAGGCTTCGAGCAGCTCAGAGTAGGCAGAAGTATTATGCAGACTGTAGACTTTGTGCCTTAATATTGGAGTTGGTAATGGAGTTTTCCTTCGAGTTTCGCCATGAAGGATGTGATGATTTTCGGGAAGAGGGGCAAGCTTATCCCCAGGTATATTGGCCCATTTAAGATTCTTTAAACTGTTGGTGATGTGACTTATGAGTTGGCCTTGCCTCTTGATTTATCAGTTGTTCATCCAGTTTTTTATGTTTCCATGCTTCACCGTTATAGTCCGGATGAGTCTCACATCATTCGTTAGGAGTTAGTTCAGTTAGATGAGAGATTGTCTTTTGTTGAGGAGCCTGTCTCTCCTGGCTAGAGATGTTAGGCGATTGCGTTCTAGAGTTATTCTAGTGGTTAAGGTCCAGTGGCACCACGAGCTTCCTGAGAGAGTTTGAATGCCAAACAATGAAAATAAATGAAAATAAAAGAGGGTAAAGAGTCATAACCTAAGCCTTCTACTATGCACTAACTTGTACATGAGGCTACTTGAGAGGTCGAGTCTGATATGTGTGGTTCCTCCCCTCATCTATTTGTTGGTTCAGGTATTTCTCTTAATTTTAGTTCGAGAATGAACTAGATTTTAGTGGTGGATGATGTAACGTTCAGATTTTTTGATGATATTTTGTGAAATATTTATTTTTGTGTAATTTGATCATTTTACCCCTCCTTGTGGTTTCTTTGTGGTATTTCTGGGGCATGAGGATGATTGGCATAGTTCCCGATGCATTTTTGACGTGATTTATGTGAAATTGTGGTTTTTGGTGATTTTGAGAGCATTGTAATTGACTTTGGTCAACATTTATTGATTTGTACATCAGATGAAAAATAGACTACGTCAGCAGATCCAGAACGTCGATTTTAGGTTGGTAACATGGTTGGTATGGTTTTATAGCTTTTATATATCATTTCGATCCTCGATTGAAAAAGTTGTGAAATTGAGTTTTGGGAGTCAACTTTCTGAAAATGATATTTTTTCAAAAATCTGATAGCATCATTGAGTCTGGAGAGTCAAATTTGATAGGATAGCACATTTCGTTTGCGTTCTCGAATGAATTTTGAGGGGTCTGCAGAGACTTGGACCCTCTATATACCCATATGTCACCTTTTTTCCCCTATTTTTGAGACTTGGAGCTTAAAGTCACACTTTTGAGCAATTTCTTTCATTTCTAAGCTTGAGTAAGCTTCTAAACACCTATTTCAACTACTTTACTCCATTTTATCATCTAATTCTTGTTTTAACCGGATTAAAATGGAAAATTAGATATTTTGGCTCGAAAGGCCTAAAATTTGTATTTCTTCGATTCAAACCCCATTTTCATTTAGGTAAATTTCTAATCTTATACTCCCCCCATTTAAAAAAGAATGGCCTAATTTGTCTGGGCATAGAGTTTAAGAAAATAAAAAAGACTTTTGAATCTTGTGGTCTTAAATTAAAGATATGTCAAATGTACCAAAATGCCCTTCAATCTTGTGGTTTTAAACATGTCACATGGAAAGTTGAAATTAAAAAATTATCAAAAAAGGAAATAAGACATTCTTTTTGAAACAGACTAAAAAGAAAAGTAGGTCATTCTTTTTTAAACGAAGGGAACAATTATCAATTTTTTCTCAATTTTATCTTCAAATAACTTCAGATTCTTGATTTCAAAAATTTTTTTTTGAGATTTTATCGGTAAAGTTTAAACATGTTCTCTTCAATTTGAACCTCTTTTTTAATTCATTTTCGCTTGATTTTTCAGCTGTAGAATCCTTAAAAATATGACGAACATGTTTCAAAGATAAAATTATGATTTTGCGCTGCTTTTTTAAAAATTCATTTCGGAGGTCCGTTTTGAACCCGACTTGAAAATAGACAATATGAATATTGTTGGCTTTATTTTGACGCATAGATTCTATATCTCCATGTTTTAGTTGATCCCGAGTCCTTTTGGAAGGAAGAAGGCTTCAGAGCGAAGACTTGCGGATCAATTTTCGACATTTGAGGTAGGTTATGGCTTAACTTTCTTCAAACTGGGTTGGATAGTGAATGTTGATGCAAAATCATATTAAGGGTGTGGGAACTAATTATGAAAATAGATTTATTAGCTTGTTGTGTCCGTTGAGGGCCTATATAATGATGTTATTTGATGGTCTTGGTATACTATTTGCTATGTATGATCACGTGGGGTCCTAGATGATATTGTTGGCCTTGTGTACATGAAATTAGTTATGTTATGATTGATAAAGAAGACTAATGTGGTATCAATTGTGTATTTTTATATGTTTCATTTTGTTGGCATACGATTAATGTTAAATTCATGAATGGTTGAAAACATTGAGTGGATTGTTGGCTCACTTAATTGGTATATTGGTTGGACATGAAAATACACATTATGGTTGGTTGTGAGCATTACATCCTTATATCATATACATTCATGAAACATTGGTACCACCGTGGAAATACTGAAAACACTAGCTTTTTCTGAAAGCAAATGTGACATCTTTAAAACTTTTTACCGAAGTATGTGCCAGAGAGGATATATGAATATAGATTGTATACGGATTGATGAAGCCCCATAAATTCTACATCGAAAACCTTTAGCTCCGTAGGTGTATACGAAGGTTGTGTGACAACTCGTACATTATATCATCATTATCATCATTACCAGCATCATCATCATCATCATCTTCTTCTTCTTCTTCATTGCATTTGTGTTACATTGTGCCTTTATTTGTGTTGTATTATCTCTCTTGATGTATACTTGTCTGTGTAATACCTTCCCTAGTACTTGTATGTGTGATATTGATTTACTTGTATTTCTTTCTCGTATTTGCTATGATTTATGTGAATATTATAGAACTATTAGTGAAAACAATGTGGGCTACCATTGTGGGACATTTTCTGATTGCAAGTGACGTGCCCTTAGTATGTATTTTGTATGATTTATTTTCTACTTTGCTCAGTCGGCCTATGATACCTACTGAGTACAAGTGGACCGTACTCACCCCTACTACGCCCTTTCAATGCAGATCCTGATTTGAATACGCCTCACGGTGGTTGATTCGGGCTATCTTTAGAGCTATTCGAGGTAGCGGTTGGATTCTTACTTTCAGAGTTAACTACTACCTTTCTTTATTTAGATTATGTTTTTATTCGTATTCAGAGACAGAGTATTCCTCTTTTGGATATCTTGGGCATTTGATCTCGAACTGTACTAGTGATGTTCTTACACTGTGACACTAGGTTTTGGGATTATGGTATTGTTGGTAATGTCTTTTCGCTTTACTATATTATGTGATCCGACTTCATTGTAGAAGCCTTACTTGGGTTATTGCTATTATTTTTCCTTTTGTATCAATTTGTGTGATAGACTTACTTATCAAGATTCGCCGCAAAAAGTGTCATCATGACCCTTAAATTTTTGGGTTGTGACACCATTTGTAAGTCCTTCCTCTCCCTATACGACTCTACCATTCTCCTTACGAGATAGATGGTTCTTGAAGTTGCGAGCCCCGACATAAATACAAATAGGTTCTCGAAAATCTACACGCCCTTCTTCATCTCCCAAAATTTCATAATGTGATTTAATAACTTGATATCTTTATAATTATTATAATTTTAAATATCACCTTTTTTTCTGTATAGCAAAATTGTTGTACTCCATTCCATTAGTCGGACATTTATTATGTCCTAAAAGATTATTAAAGAACTCAGTCAACTATTCCATACCGGTTGTACTTGCAGCTTAATTAGATGAAAACCTATTCAACCTTTTTTTCCCCTCAATATCCAAATAATTAACCCAAAATATCCATAAAACTTCTGCATATAAAATAAACAAATTTTCATGTAACTTCCCTAATGTTTTGAGGTAAGGATGTGATATCTATTCAAAACAATGTAAAATGACGCAATTTTGTCTCAAGTTAAAATCAAGCAAATAAAATTATGCAAAATGAGTAATTTTATTATTGCTTTATTTTTTTTATTTTTGCAACTTTTAAGGATAGAGTTAAGGTAGAACTACTACCGAATCTCCGCGTTGCAGGACGTGATCCCATGTGATAGGTTTGCAGGCGAGAAGCATGAAGATTTTGATATGTCCCTACACCAATTATTTAATTTAATTAATGATATTAAAGTTGGTGGTTGGGTGGATTTTATTTTAGAATTTTCTGATGGAAAAGAAAATTACTTGATTGAACAGCAAAGTGCATCAATTAATATGAGAAAAATCCTTCAAAGTTTTAAAAAAAGAGAATTTCACACAACCTATTTGTTCTAGATCTTTATTATAAGGGAAAGTAATTAAATTTTAATGTATTAATTAATGCTTCAGACTAAAATTATTTTCCAACCGATAGCCTGCATCATTAGTAGTTTTCATTTGTAAATAGTGAAATTGTTTGGATACTGTTTCTAATCGAACTGACTCACCAAAAATTGTATGGTGGAATATCTCATAATTAAGTTTTAAATTAAATTTATATTTTTTTTAAGGACAATGAAGTAATTGTTGTGTTCATTGATCTTTTTTAAGGACCAATAAAAGCATCACTAAGTGTTGTAGTGGTTTTCTAGAAAATAAAAATTAACTAAAGATTTTGGTGATTGAACTTCGAAAATTAAATTAGTTTTTTAAGGACCAATGAAAGCATCAGTAAGTGTTAGTAGTGGTTTTCTATAAAAGAAGAAATTTAATTAAAGATTTCGTGATTGAACTTCGAGAATTAACTTTTCCTATAAAGCACTTTCCCTTTTAATTAACATTACATCATACAAATTTAAAATAATCAAAACCTTAAAACGAATACGGAATAAAAAATAAAAGGGGAACATGAAAGTAATTTAACTTTGACTTTATACTTGATAGTATTTATTTGAATTGATTTATTTTAAGTATTTTTAATCTAAAATAATTTTAAATCAAAAGATATAAATTAGGATTTTTAATTTATGATTTTTACTTTGTTTGTTCGTTTTTACTTGTCACTTATTTTCTAATTAAATTTTTATTTATTATTTTTGACATATAAAAAAAGATAATTTTTTCTTATCTTTACCCTTAGTATTAATTGTTTATTCTCCAATTTTAAAACACAATAGTAAACCACAATTAATATAGATATTAAGGTGAAAATAAGGAGAAAATGTGTGAATACTTGTACCTAAGTGAAATTTGCAGTTACGCATCCTGAACTTTGCGGGTCCTATGAGCCCCCAGACAATTTTTTTTTTATCGTATTTAACTGACATATATTTGTCCACTTGAACCACATAGTCAGTCCATCAAAAATGGGTGATTTACACGCATTAATTAGCACCCCTCAGCATTTAAATTAATTACTGCAATCGTTGTTTCTTCTTCTTCTCCTCCTTTTTTTCTTTGACTTTTATTTAATTCATAGTATTTTTTTAAAAAAAGTAAATAAATAACCCCCATCGCAGATCTGAATATCGGATTTGATAAACTATTCACATTTTCTCCCCAAAAATTCGAACCCTAATCTTCTTTCACCAAATTTCAAATTCAAATCGAAAACTTTTTCCGACGTCAGCTCCAGCCTCCATAAACTCCGAAATAGCCCTTTCTTGACATGGTCTGTAATAAAAAATTAACATTGAATTGCACTTCCGCATTCAACATTGAATCTTCTTTTTCTAAATAAATGTTATTCAAATCCATTTTTACATCTTCCATGGTTAATCTTAATTTCAAAAATTAGAAATTAAAAATTAGTGAGAAGAAATTAGAAATAGTGAGAAGAAGTTTTAACAAAGGGAAAACCAAGAAAGATATCAGAATTTTTGAGGACGAAAAAATCTTCCCTTCAATAATGAAGATGAGATTGGGAGAAGAGTAGAAGAAAAGAGGTTTACACCTCTCTTTGATAAATTATATTAAAGATTAAAGAAATTTAATGAAAAATATATAAAATAAAGAAAATTGAGGGGTTATGTGGCAAAAAATAGGTTTATAATGATTTTTTAACACTCTTATGAATTTAATGTGCGTGAAATACACGCAGTGATCAACAACAACAACAACAAACTCAGTGTATTCCAAGTGGTCAAATATATGCCAGTTAAATATGATAAAAAATAGTTTAGGAGAACCTCCCCCTCCTCTCCCCCCCAAAAGAAAAAATAAATTAGGGTGCGTAATTACAAATTTCATCAAAATATAGATATTTTCACACTTTTTTTCCTAAAAATAATCATGTCAATAATTATTTTTAAAAGTCAAACTAAACATGCTTTAACAATTTTTGACTTATAAGCAAAAGTCATAAGTTAAGGGATCATTTGGTGTGACGGATAAGAAGAGTAGTCCTAGGATCACTTTTTAGTACCCATTAATCCCTTGTTTGGTTACAAAGTGTGGGATAACTTATCCCAAAATTAATTATTTATTCTTGGATAAATTATCCCTACCTTTGAGTGGTATAGTAATATCGGAATAACTTATTCCAGGTTAAGATGTGTAAACTAACAAAAATGTTCCCCTTAAACCCTCTTTTATACATTACTTTTCACATTCATGTATATTCTCATATTTTTTAATACCATTTTCTTCACTATTTGTTATTTTTTAATAATATATTTTTTATTAAAAAACACACTATAAATATAATTTTTATTTATGAATATATTATGAATTTGTTTGCCTAATTCTTATGTTTATTTGTAATTTGATTTCTCTTATAAAAATGCTAACTCCACTACTTAATTACATATTTCTAATTAAATAGTCTTTTTGTCACTTAAAAAATTAAATTTTATATATAAATTAAAATAAAGATAAATTTAATATTTTATAATATAAGAGTGATATGTGCTTAAATGAAGTGACAGAAACAATAAAATATCTTTTACTTTAACAAATTTAAGATGAAAGTTTTATTTTAAAAGAACACACGACACAATTATGAGTATACACACACAAAATATTTAAGTTAAATAAGATGGAATTTTTTTATTTTTTTAGAATGAATAAATAAAGTTTGTTTTGAAATCATAAAAAAATAAAGTGAAGGATATCTTTGTAAACAAATAATTTAGACATAAAATGATCATCGAAGTTGTTTTGAATTTGCAAAAAGACACTTAAACTTTGCGCCCTATTACATCACAAAACTTGTATAGACCCTTGTAAATAGATCATTTTGAACGATTTTGAGCCTATGTGTGTGGTCACGCCTATGACACGTGTGATGAAGAAAATTGCCAGCAATCAACAATTAGAAAATGCCACGTGTAATTAAATTTAAAAATTATTTTAAAAATTCTTCTTCTTCTTTTTGAAAATTCGATTTACCCCAACCTCCATTGTTATAGCCTTGGAGATTGATTTCAATAAAAAAGTCATTCCCTTCTCAATCTAATCTCAACAAAATCATCCTTAAAAGATACAATTTTTTCATTTATTTTCTAAATTTTTCTTACATTTTTTTTTGCAGCTTTAATTTCGTCTTAATTTGCTTAAAATTTTTGAAATCAAGTTTTATATTTTGATTAGAATTTGAGGGAAAAAATTCAAGCAATTTCTCTTTCCTATTTGGTTGTTATACTTGATCTTAGTAATAGAAATTAAGATTTTATAATTATCCGATCAAAATCGAAAGGACAATTTTTAGATTTTATTTGGCTATATTGAATCGATTGTTACAGATTTGTTTTGAAAAAAAAAATGTTAATTTCTCATTTTTCTTATTTTTTCAAATATAAAAAAAATTATTTCAATGTTTCTTTTTCTTCTATAAAAATAGAGATTGAGCTGTAAAAGATGGTGATTTCAATTTCAAGTTTAGTTTGGTGGTCACTTGGGTATTCTAATTTTGATTAATTGATGGTAATTTGAGTATTCACATTTTGATTATTCAATGAGTTTAATTTTCATAAATTAATTAGTGGTAGTTTGATAACTATTTTGTCACCCCTCAATAGAATTGGTGACTATTTTAGTGAAAGTGAAAATCAGAGGGCTATGATGGGGAAGTTGAGGGGAAGAAGCAAGGTGTCACACCCCCGGTTTTCCACCTCATCCGACCCCGCTAGGGAGTTGGTTTTAGAGAAAATAGGTTTTTCCAATTAAAGTGACGTTTTGAAAAGGAATTATTTTATTTACAGAGTCGCCACTTGGAATTGAGTTTGGGTGTTCCAAGTCACCTTATTGAATCCCTATTCAAAAGAAAATGACTCTTTATTTTTTTATTTTTGGTCTGCGAACTAGGAATCCGGATAAGAGATTCTGTTGACCGAGGGGAAGGTGTTAGGCACCCCTCGAGTCCCGTGGTTCTAGCACGGTCGCTTTAATGACTTATGTCCGGCTTAAATTATTTTTTTATTTTGGATTTATAATATTTGTTAACCTAACAGTTGTTTGCCTCCCGATTTTAATATTGACGTGTGGCTTACCGATAGTAGTACTTTTCGGCCTCACCACAAATTTTGAATATATTTTTCGCGCCTTCGTTGCCCTTATGGAGCGTCCCATATTTTCAAAATCTAAATAAGCACCTAATAGGTTTAAAATCTACCCAACCCAATCCAATCGGCTTCAAACGGTAGGTTAATTTATTATAACGAATGGTCGGTAGCAGGGCTTTCCAACTTCATCGTTAATTTTCACTTGTATATTAAATCTTAATTATTTAGAGGTTAAGAAACTAACTCATTATTTTATAATTTCACTCTCTCACCAACAAAAACAAAAAAAAAAGAATAAATTTTTTATTTTATTTTTAAGAAAAATAAAACATTCAGATCTATCAAATAACAAAATAAATCAACTGCCAGTCGAACAATAGAATTACTAGAAACATAACTTTGTTCATAGAGAATGTAACCAGATATTACATGCGTCTAGACCATAAGAACAAAACTAAACAGAACCGACCAACGTAATCACAAAAGCATCAGAAACTAAAGACTACAGTTACTACCTACTACTCATTTCCCCAGAGCTAAAAACCCCAAATCTACCCGTTTCTCTTAATTTTTAACTTATCTTATTCTTTAATTTGTCATTCCATAAAAATATTATTCTGATACTTTAGAATCTTTCATTGTCCAAGATATCAGAAACATGACAAGTTAAACGATAACATGAGATAGAGTGACATATTACAGTTTTGACCTAATTGTAGTTTTTCTTTAAAAAAAAATGCTTAGATCATGCAAACCCTTTAGAATACTACCCTAATGAATATACAATATATACACATGAAACACAAACAACCCTAGTATACAAACCTACACGTTACATTCACGAATCTTACCCCAACTAATAATAAAAAAAATATTGACTTGAACATACAATAATATATAGAACATGACAATAATTTTACTAAATCTGGTGATAGTAATTCTGACATGCTTTATACATTACATCAAGGTTAAATGCAAGTTAGATAGATACGTGATAAAAAAGACTTTATAATATATTGAAATCGAGTCTCGAATAATTGTAATATTGAATTATACAAGGGTGATTGAGATATACCTTTGAGAAGATCGATTCCAAACGATAAAATTATTAGAATCTACTGATTCTAGGAGTCACGAACTTGAAACCGTGGACCATAAACTCGAAGTTTAACTTGTCTGCTTGTTTTTTTTTCTTGGTTTTCTTTTCTTCCGTTGTTTTTCTCTTCTCTGTGGCTTTCTTTTGTTTTTTTTTTCTTTTGTTTTCTCCGTATATGTTCTTTTGTTTCTTTTGGTTTCTGTTTTTTCTTCTCTTTTTTTCTTTTGTGCATGTGTTATATATACCGTGTATGTGTGTGTTTGTGTCGTGTGTGTGTTATAGGAAAATGGGGGAGAGATTTTGTGAGAGTGGGACTTGTGGGGTGGTTTGGGTAGTTTAGGTTTCTACTTTTTTTTTAAATTAATATTTTAGAATAAAATAAAAAAAAAAAATCTACTAAAAAATACAAAATAAGTTAATTAGCTAGTCTTAGGAATATGACTAAGAAATATTAATATCACATTCTTTATTAAAGTTGAAAATTTAGAAAAAAAATTCTTTTTTTTCTAAAAATAAATAAACGAATAAATAAACAATAAAATAAAAACTTATTTAAAAATGTGACTCTATTTTTGTAGTTTTCAAAATTTTTAATGAACCTCAAAAATAAGATAAATTTAAAATACCTAAAAATAAAAATAAAATAAAATAAAATAAAAATTAATTGAACATTAAAATGGTATAAAAATATTAGATTTGGGTCAAAAATTAGGTGTTTACAGAATGCCCCTCATTGCTTGGAAATATGAGAATTTCCAAGCAAAGAAGTAAACATGACTAATTTTGGCTCAACCATTTATTCACTAGTAAATAAGTAGAAAAGCGGTGTGACCGAGCCTTGGTTTTAGACATCCTACATATCTCGGGTTATAAGAGAATCAAGTCACATGTAGTTCAAGTGGGTGTAGGAATGAGTGGATGAATTGGAGAGTCGAGTTGAGGTCCCGTCGAGTTGACGGTTCGTTGCTCCTTTGATTACATAAAAATGAAACTAGAAATAAAAGTACAAGATCCTATTTATCCTATTTGTCTTGATCCCCTTGCTTCAGACTCTTCTCTTGGATCTTCAGTTATCGCCTCACCTTCTTCTGGTGGGTACCTTGATCTCAAGATTTAATCTTGAAGTTAGGATTTGAGATTTGAACTTGCAACTTGGATTGAGTCATTGACACTCTACCAAAGAACAGTTCATAGAATACTTTGGATGCTTATTCTCCTTATCAGAAGCTAAAAAGATATCTCTTGAGATGTTGGGCCGCTACAGATACAGAGCTGACTCTAGCTATCTTCAACCTGATCATTCTTCTATATTCTGACCGGAGATGAAATTCCATTCTCGGCATCAAACCTGTGCTTTGCAGAAAAACCTGCTAGCCATCAAAGAAAACAAAATAGAACGAACAAAATATTTCTGCCCTAGTTTGCACTAGGAAAATTTTGTGAACAATTATAAATAAATGATAGGAATCTAGGCTAGGTACGCGATAAAATAAGAACCCTATTCTCAATAATGCAACCAAAAGAAGTTATGCCTAATGAATGGATGAAAAAGAATTAAGATTTTTGCTTGTAAAATTGTGACTAGGGATTATCATACCCTATGAAGACATAAAGAAGAAAAATAGGAAGGTTTATTTCCTAGAATGTCAACTAGGCGCCCTATAAAGACGAAATAAAATGTCAACTGGGGGATGATGCCCTATAAAGACGAGATAAGATGTCAACTAGGGGATGGCTCCCTATGAAGATGAATAAGATGTCAAATAAGGGATGACGCCCTATAAAGACGAGATAAAATGTCAACTAGGGGATGACGCCCTGTGAAGACGAGAAAGATGTCAACTAGGGGACGACACCCTATGAAGACGAATAAGATGTCAACTAGGGTATGTCGCCCTATGAAGACGAATAAGATGTCAACTAAGGGATGGCACCCTATGAAAACGAATAAGATGTCAACTAGGGGATGACGCCCTATGAAGACGAGATAAGATGTCAACTAGGGGATGACGCCCTATGAAGACGAGATAAGATGTCAACTAGGGGATGACGCCCTATGAAGACGAGATAAGATGTCAACTAGGGGATGGGGCCCTATGAAGACGAGATAGATGTCAACTAGGGGATGATGCCCTATGAAGACGAATAAGATGTCAACTAGGGGATGGTGCCCTATCAAGACGAATAAGATGTCAACTAGGGGATGGCGCTCTATGAAGACGAATAAGATGTCAACTAGGGGATGACGCCCTATAAAGACGAAATAAGATGTCAACTAGGGGATAACGCCCTATAAAGATGAGATAAGATGTTAACTAGAGGATGGCACCCTATGAAGACGAATAAGATGTCAACTAGGGGATGGCGCCCTATGAAGATGATATAAGATGTCAACTAGGGGATGACGCCCTATGAAGACGAGAAAGATGTCAACTAGGGGATGACGCCCTATGAAGACGAATAAGATGTCAACTAGGGGATGACGTCCTATAAAGATGAATAAGATGTCAACTAGGGGATGGCGCCCTATGAAGACGAATAAGATGTCAACTAGGGGATGACACC
This sequence comes from Capsicum baccatum var. pendulum, assembly GCA_030864225.1. NCBI lineage: Eukaryota > Viridiplantae > Streptophyta > Magnoliopsida > Solanales > Solanaceae > Capsicum > Capsicum baccatum. Next base: position 268,323,022 of record CM061552.1, read on the forward strand.
CTATGAAGACAAGGAAGATGTCAACTAGGGAATGGCGTCCTATGAAGACGAGAAAGATGTCAACTAGGGAATGGTGCCCTATGAAGACGAATAAGATGTCAACTAGGGGATGGCGCCCTATAAAGACGAATAAGAGGTCAACGGGTATGGCGCCCTATGAAGACGAGAAAGATGTCAACTAGGGGATGGCACCCTATGAAGACGAATAAGATGTCAACTAGGGGATGGCGCCCTATGAAGACGAATAAGATTTAGGATTTTTTTTTGTTAGAAAAGAAAAAAAATGCCCCAGTCTTGGATATGAGGGGTTTTATTATTATTATTATAATTATATTGATACGAACTTAGAATTATAGGAGTATAACAAAAAGGAGAAAATTCAAGAAAACCTAACTTTGCTATACTTTTTTTTTCACTAAACTTCACAGGATTGCTTTGCCCCTGTTCAAGCAAAGAGGAAAAAAAATTGTGAGTTTTAAAAATTGTAGTTGGTTTGTGGCCTTGAATTCTTTAGAGGTTTTCCTTATCTCTGCCCAACTTGATACAGTTGAATCGACTAATTGGTTGGCGAGGTTGGTTCTTTGTCTTTCAAATTCTGTTGCATCTCTGTTTGTTTCAGTACGATTCTGCTCTTCATTTTCAAATGCTTCACTCGTAACACTTATCTTAACTGGCTCCCTGTCCTTGTCAAAGTAGTGAATGCCCAATACTCTGCTCGATTCCATTGGGATCCATGGTCAATTTTGCGCGTCTTTCTTTATTTTGCATTTGATGCAAGATTTACGCATAAAAACAAAACGTGTAAAATGAAATAAGGAAAAATTGAAAGAAGGAATAAAAGAGTTATGTTTGAATAGAAGGTATTTCTACCAGTAAAGTAAGAAAGCTTATTTGGGGGTGTATATTGACTTCAATAACGCATGACACACAATTTGGAGCAGATATTTGATCCTTCAAAACTGTCTAATCTCAAATTAGGCTGCACCTTTCAATCAAATCAAATCATCCTTATTGATCTTTGCCCTGTCATGATAAACTTTGTATGACTAAAGTTATTCCTTCTAGGATTTTCTCAATTGACTTCTCTAATTTTGAGTGTCTCGTTCATCCTTGTCTTATGGCGCCCTGAGGGTTTTCACCAATAAGATATTTTTTTTTGATATCTTGTGGTGCCTCCATGGGTTTTCACCTACAAGATTTTATATATATATATATATACATATATGTATGTATATATACAACACACAAGGCTTGACATTCTCAAAAATTGATCGGAAGGTCTTTAATGGACAAAGGGAAAGGAATTTTTAGGATAGATTACAACTTGAGAGCCATATAAAAGTGACGATAGGATATATATCTCATCTTTTTTTTTATACCAAGATTTTCTTTTCTTTTGTCGGACCGAACCCCAAGATAGGGCTGCCTACGTATCCATTTAGGAATCAGGTCGAACGTAGTTCAATGCTAACGTATTATCTATTTATTTTTTTTTACTCCAAAGAGGGTAAGCAAGGAAAGGTAAATAAGGCTCGAAGGGCTGGCAAGGGATTAATGACATTTAGTTAAGTAGAATGATGGCCTTTCGTCATCTCAACTTGATAATGTTAAGCACAAGTGTGTCAAATATAATATCTCTTGACTGAATCGGCATTGATATCTTTTTCTGTCATTTTCCCGTCCAGATCTGTAAGTTGCAAAGCTCCATTTGATAATACTTGTTTAACTATGTATGGACCTTGCCAGTTTGGAGCAAACTTTTCTTTAGCCTCTTCTTGGTGTGGAAGGATGCATTTTACAACAAGTTGTCCGGACTCGAATTTTCTAGGACGTACCTTTTTATTATAAGCTCGCTCCATCCTCTACTGGTATAATTGACCAAAGCAAATTGACGTCAACCTTTTTTCATCTATTAGCGATAATTGTTCTAGTCTAGACTTGACCCATTAAGTATCATCAATTTCAGCTTCACTGATGATTCAAAGCGAGGGAATTTCGACTTTTGCAGGTATCACGGCTTCAGTCCCATAGACTAGTAAATAAGGAGTTTCGCCAGTCGATGTACGGATAGTTGTACGATATCCTAAAAGAACAAACAGTAATTTATCATGCCACTGTCGAGATCCTTGGACCATTTTCCTAAGAATCTTCTTAATATTCTTGTTTGCTGCTTCAACGGCTCCATTTTCTTTAGGATGGTAAGGGGTAGAATGGTGATGCACGATCTTGAATTGCTCACAAACCTCCTTTATTAGATGACTATTGAGATTGGTTGCATTGTCTGTGATAATGGACTTTGGTATACCAAAACGACATATGATGTTTGAATGAACAAAATCCACTACTATTTTCTTCATGATTGATTTGAAAGTAGCAGCTTCTACCCATTTGGTGAAATAGTCAATAGCGACCAGTATGAATCAATGCCCATTAGAAGCTTTTGGTTATATTGGACCGATTACAACCATGCCCAAAGCAACGAATGGCCAAGGAGCAGACATAGGAAGCAGCTTTGAAGGTGGCGAGTGAATCAAATCACCATGAATTTGACACTGATGACACTTGCGAACAAAGCGAAAGCAATCTCGCTCCATATTTAACCAATAATATCCTGCTCGCATAATCTTCTTCTCTAAAACATAGCCATTCATATGCGAACCACATACCCCCGAATGTATCTCATTCATGATTCTTTCAGCTTCCTGAATATTAACATATCTCAAAAAGTTCAAGTCTGGGGTTCGTTTGTACAGAATCTCCCCACTTAATAAGAAACCATTAGCAAGTCTCCTAATGGTCCTTTTTTTATCTTCATTGACGTGTATTGGATATTATTTTGACTTTAGAAAGCTTTTGATGTCACAGTACCAAGGTTCATTAGCTGGTTCTGCATCAATTATATTGCAGTAACCATGTTGATCTCGTATCTGTATCTCTAATGGTCGAGTTGCGTATTTCCTAGGTATGGGAGCATGGAAGCTAGGGTAGCCAGGGCATCAGCCAGCTCATTATGGGATCTGGGGATATGTCTAAACTCGATAGACTTGAACCTTTTGCTAAGGTCCTCTAAGAACTGTTTGTATGGAATGATCTTGATGTATGGAATGAGCTTGATATCTCTCATTTTCCATTCACCTTGAATTTGTCAAATGAGTAATTTGGAATCTCCCAACACCACTAGCTTATGTACATCTAGATTTATTGCCATATTTAACCCCATGATGCAAACTTCATATTCTGCTGTATTATTAGTGCAAAAAAAATGGAGTCGTGCTATGGCGGGATGATGATGCCCGGTTGGTGAGATAAGAATCGCCCCAATTCCTACTCCTTTGACATTGACTGCCCCATCAAAATATAATTTCCACGCATACATATCATCTTGAACTTCTTATTCAATTGAATTTATCTCTTCATTAGGAAAGTAAGTTCGCAAAGGCTCATACTCATTGTCAACTGGGTTCTCTGCCAAATGGTCGGCCATTGCTTGTGCTTTCATAGCTGTACGAGTAACATACACAATGTCGAATTCTATAAGTAAAATCTGCCACTTCGCCAATCTGCCTGTGGGCATAGGTTTTTGAAAAATATACTTTAAAGGATCCATTCGAGATATGAGGTAGGTTGTGTAGAACGAAAGGCAGTGCTTCAACTTCTGAGCAGTCCAAGTTAGGGCGCAACATGTCTTTTCTAAAAGAGTATATTTTACCTCGTAACTCGTGAACGTTTTGCTCAAATAATAGATTGCTTGTTCCTTTTTGCCTTTGATATCATGCTGTCCTAAAACACAACCAAAAGAACTATTCATCACTGACAGATATAGAAATAAAGGCCTACCAGGTTTCGGTGGGACCAGTACTGGAGGATTTGCCAAATATTCTTTAATCTTATCAAATGATTCTTAATATTCATCTGTCCATTGGATATCAACATCCTTTTTTAGTAACTTAAATATCCGTTCACATGTAGTGCTTAGCTGAGCAATGAATCTGCTTATATAATTCAGCCTTCCAAGAAAACTCATGACCTCAGTTTTATTCTTCGGAGGCGGCAATTCTCGAATGGATTTTACCTTGGCGGGGTCCAATTCAATGCCTCTGCGGCTAATTATGAAACCTAAAAGTTTTCCGGATGGAACTCCAAATGCGCACTTGGCTGGATTGAGCTTAAGATTATACTTTCGCAACCTTTCGAAGAATTTCCTCAAGTCATCTACGTGATCGACTCGTGTCTTGGACTTGATAATGACATTATCAACATATACTTCTACTTCCTTATACATCATGTCATGAAAAATAGTAGTCATGGCTCTCATGTACGTAGCTCCCGCATTCTTTAAGCCAAATGGCATGACCCTGTAGCAATAAGTACCCCACGGGGTGGTGAAAGTAGTCTTTTCTGCATCTGTTTCATCCATCAAGATCTGGTATCCGGCATAACAATCCACGAAATATTGGATCTCATGTTTAGCATAATTATCAACAAGGATATGAATATTGGGTAGCAGAAAGTTATCTTTAGGGCTTGCTTTGTTCAAATCCCTATAATCAACGGAAACTCTGATTTTGCCATCTTTCTTTGGTACGGGAACCACATTAGCCAACTATGTGGTGTACTGAACGACCCTGATCATGTTCGCATTCAATTGCTTCATGATTTCCTCTTTGATTTTATTGCTCACGTCAGTTTTAAAATTTCTTTGGTTTTGCTGGACCGGTGGAAAATCAGGGTATGTAGGCAGTTTGTGGACCACCAAATCCGTTCTTAGACCCGGCGTATCATCATAAGACCAAGCAAAAACATCCTTATACTCGATCAAAATATGAACAATATCATTCCTGATATTCCGATCCGCATGAATACTTATTTTTATTTCTCTAACCTCCTCACTCGTTCCCAAATTTATTATCTCAGTGTCATTTAAATTGGGTTTGGGATTATCCTCAAATTGATCCGATCCTTTCTTGACTTCCTTATCAGCTTCACTTTCATCGTATTTATCTGCCGTTTGGTTTGCTGATTCAAGATTAGACAACTTCTTAGGATCTAAATGTGAACTCCACGTACATGCCATGTTATCGGAGCCAGTATTAACAAAACTGAAATAAGATAAAAATAATAAAAATTAAAAGAGGGAAGAAAAGATAAATTTACTATAAAACTTGAATTTCATTTAGTTGAATCGGAAAAGATAGGAGGGTTAACATGAAAGCAGAGAAACTAAACTATGTGGACTACAACCCTGAGAATAGTCCAAAATACAAAAGAAAGAAAAATGAAACAACAAAATAAACTACCAAGACTCCTTCCTTGTGGGGAGAAGAGTGGCTTCCCAGTTAGTGAGCCTGATATTTGGCCCGACGAATTGCACATCTGCATGGCTAGGGCCTTCACCCATCTGAACCATGTTTATTTGATAAAACATTTCCTTGAGACCTTGACATATTTCATCCACATCCTTGTTAGCATATGGGTATTGATTTTCTTCCTTTTGAGCTTTCACGAAATATTGGCTAATGTGTGGAACTGGACTTGTCAATTTCCAAGCCTTTTTTTTTGCACGTTTTCCCATTTTCTGTCTGCTTCGGTAGGCTTAAAGCCTAAGCCAAAGGAGTTATGGCTACCATATAGATCTACGGGGTTTATAATTCCTTGCAGCGAAGCCCCTAATCCTTTTCCCAGTTCATAACCATTTTGTAGCATTTGGCTAGCCACCATGATTGAAGTAGAAGAAAGATGAGGCCCTGGAATCGGCGTGCCTTCCACGACTTGATCAGCTATCACAATTTCAAAGGCTTGATAAATGGAAGATTCACAACCCCCTTCTGTTTCGATACAGGGTACAGAAGGATCTCGATGTATGGGAAGGTCATCCTCCCCATGTACAATGATTTCCTGATTGTCGTGTTCAAACTTAACTACTTGATGCAAAGTAGAAGGTATGGCTCTGGCCATGTGGATCCATGGTCTTCCTAAAAGTAGGTTGTAGGAAGTATCCATGTCTATTACTTGAAAGGTGATTGTAAACTCAACTGGTCCAATAACCAAAGCAAGATCTACCTCACCAATTGTGTCTCGTTTTGTACCATCAAAAGCTCGAACACATACATTATTGGACTGAATCCTATCTGGGCTGATTTATAACTTTTGCAAAGTTGAGAGAGGACAGATATCTACTCCTAAACCTCCATCGATCATTACCCCTTTTATGTAGTATCTTTCGTATTTGATAGTCAGATGCAAAGCTTTGTTGTGACCAGAACCTTCTGTGGGTAACTCATCATCAGTGAAAGTGATTCTATTTGCTTCAAATATTCTACGAACCATCCTTTCTATTTGACATACCGTAGTTTACTTTGGGACGTATGCTTTGTTCAGCAACTTAATCAATACCTTACAATGTTCTTTAGAATGTAGCAGCAGGGACAATAATGAGATTTGAGCCGGGGTTTTCCTCAATTGATCGACAATGGAATAGTCTTGGGTTTTTATTTTCTTTAGAAATTCCTCAGCCTCCTCATTTGTGATGGGTTTTTTCATTGGCCCTTGACTATCTTTAAACTGTTTTGGTCTCCTTAATTCTTCTAGAACATAGCATCTTCCTGATCGAGTCAACCCCCCCATTTCGTTTGTTTCTTCCATGACCTCTTTTCCTTTGTACATCACCGTGGTTTTGTTATAGTTCCATGGGATGGTTTTCAAGATTGTCACTGGGAGCTGTGCTGTGTGTCTTATGACAATTAGCTCTGTTATCTCTCTCATGTTGCGCTGTTGGTTAAACCCTGCGGGACCACTCGAAACATATAGTTTTGGCCCATCTCGTGCTATTCCCTTTAGCTTTGCAGGAACATACAATACCATCTTTTCTGAATCTCAGGGATAGAACTCGCTCCTTTCATGATCAGTGGTTCTCTTTGCATATACTTCAGTGCTTCACCCGAGTTTTCCTTCAAGGAATCTATTTCTATCATTGCTTGGCTTGTTGGCCTGCAGTCTCTATCATTAAAAATCATCCCCACGATGTGTGTGTTACTGTGATTAGGAAGTGGATTGTCGATGACATTCGGTGCTTCTTTTTTTTGTATTACGATTGCCTTGCTTTCGATTAACTTTTCAATGGCTCTCTTCAGACTTCAACAATTTTCGGTACTGTGACCTTGGACATTGGAATGGTAATCACACCTTACATTAGGATCAAACCAACTTGCATTTGGATCCACTTTGAAAGGTAAAATAGGTTCAATCCATCCTAATTTGACCAATCTCCACAACAGGCTCGTATATGATTCTCCAATTGGGGTAAAGTTTTTCTTTGGCCTCTGTTCTCTTGTATAGTCTGCCAGAACATATGGATTACGAGGGGCTTGTAAATTTGGCTGTGGTGGACGAAAACCTTGTGGCGTAGGTGCCCTCTATTATGGACGCTGAAGAGGTCAGGCATACGCTTGAGCATTAAGAACAGCAGGTTGAGGTGTATAATAATGTTGCGGAGTGTTGGGTTGTCCCTGTTGGACATGAACGTAAGGGGAGTTTCATCCCCTTTAGGCATTGCCTGGTCCTGATGCCATCATGGATCATTCCCCCTTCTTCTTCCGATTTCCGAAACTACCTGATCCACTCTGAATGGCTTGTGTAGTGTCCCTGAGGGCGGTTTAGCTCATGATTTTTCCTGATTTGATGCCATTCTCCACCATTTACCCAATTTTTATTGCTTCGGCGAAAGGTTTACACCGCAGCTAGTAAATGATGAAAATAATCGAACTCTTGAGTTTGGAGAAAAATGTTAATCAATTCCTGGTCCTTTAGTGGCGGCTTGACTCTAGATGCCTGTTCTCTCCATTTTATGGCAAACTCTCAAAAACTTTCAGATGTTTTTTTCTTCATATTAGCGAGAGAAGTGCAGTCAAGGATAATATCGAGATTGTATTGAAATTGTTGTACAAAATTTCACTGGCGAAGATACTTAGAATAAATATTAATCAAGGTTTCACTGAGCTGAAGTACTTCCCCCTGGCCTCGATCATACTCTCATGGCAGTTTTGCACCCAATGTTGCATAGTGCGGACGGTATGATTTAGGTCTTCTTCTCGTTCATGAAGGTCGTCGATCTGAAAGTGAACCGCCTGTCGTTCGGTCATCCACTGGTTTTTCTTAACTTCAACTTTCTTCTGAAAAGTCGTGAAGCGTCTCGCTATTTCTCTTTCCCGTTCCATGGAAGCTTTTAGCTGAGCTCGAAGCTTCGACTGTGTACCTGTCAGCAAGGCCTTCTCTTTCTCAAAATCACTCGATTACTGCTCCATAGCACCGGTGACAATATCCAGGTCTTCTTGTAGGGAATGTATGGCAACACGGTTCTCTCTTTCAATCTCCTTACGAACCGACCTAATTTTGGCCTCAAATTTTGCCTCATGGTGAACCAATTCTTCTCTAGCCCTTTCCAAATCATTATTTAAGACATGTAGAGTAGACTGATAGTTCTCTTCTACCTCTCGTCGAGCCTTCTTAATTCTGACTTCGATCTCCACTTCTCGATCCACTGGCTCTCTGGCTGACCTTTCTGGCATAGCTTTAGGAGGAGACTGGTCATGAAACCATGGCAGATACCAATAGTCTACCTCGCCCTTGTCGCGGTCTTCCACCATGTGATCGAAACCTGAAAGTACACACCCTCCCCAAATCTTAAGTATCTCAGTCTTCCTTAGAGGGATGTCAGGGAAGAATTCGTACATAAACTCTTTCATATCCTCGACTGGCGGTATATACTGACGTTGACCGAATTGTCGCATGACTCTTAGTGGCACGTAGGGCTGAACACCTCGGAGACCCATTAAGACGATGAAGGTTCGGAAAGTAGACATATATCACCTCTTTTGAGGGGAACCAATGATAATTCCATACTATCTTGTCCGCCGTCAACCCCTCCAAGTATTCCCTCCAAGCTCTTATTCCTTCGGGAAAGTTTTGGTCCTCCATCCTCTTCTCATGGTCCTTGATATAATCATTCCACCCGACTCGAAAATCCACAACAAATGGATGGTAGCGAACATGCTCAAGCATCCATAATTGCAATAGAATGTTACATTCTTCAAAATAGTCCACTCCATTTTTGCACATCGTCAAGGCCTGATAAATGTCTGCCAAAATCATGGGCACGAGGGTGACCTTAGCATTCTTCTCAAAAGCAGTAATAAACACAGCTAGATTGGTGCTGATTTTTCCTCCTCTCTTTGGAAATACCATGATTCCCAAAAAAGCCACTATGAATGCTTCAGAACTGTGCTTTTTCCAGGTTTGGTAGCATCCCCCGTTGTTAAGTTCTGATTTAAACAACTCAAATCCCCTTTCCTGACCATATCTTTCGTATAAAAATTCTAGACGAACCCATCCATTTTTTAGGCAGCCTCCTATGTTCTTCTTTTTCATGTGCAATAGCTCAAAAAATCTTTCGGAAGTGACATGCTTCGGTATCATGGGCTCTCCTCGGTGAAGGTTCTTTCCCTTTCCAATAAATGCTCCTATTTCCTCCAGTGTGGGAGCAAGCTCAAAGTCGGAGAATCGAAATACGTTGTTTGAAGGATCCCAAAACTGTATCAAAGATTCTATCACGTCTCTTCGTGGTTCAACATTCAACAGACTCCTTAAAAATACCAAGTGTTTATATACTTCTCCCTGTCCATAGTCAGTCATATTGTTATACCATATCCGCAATAGATTTGGAACTTTATCTAACACCATGAAATGGGGTACTTCATCATCCCTCGGCCTCTTGTCACTTCTTCCGACTGAGTTCATATTGCCCTATAGGATAATGATGACAAATAAGAATCCTATTTTAAACATCCTAAAGCAGGATAAAGATAATTTTCGAAAAAGGTTGATGGAACGACACAGAATAGGATTTCAGCATGAGAAAACAATAACTGACAAAAGAAGAAGTATCTAGAACATCCTAGAGTAGAGACAATAATTTGATGACGTTTGAACCAGACATATCAGAAATAATTAAATTATTAAAACAAAATAGTGGACCAAATTATTTAACAAAATTTTAATTGTGTTTGACAAAAATGGGCTCTATGATATTCCTAAGAAAGATTTAAAAACCAAAGAAAACGGATATAACGAGACCACGACGTTAAAAATAACTTATTCTTTACAAAAAATAAAGATTCTATGTAAAATATTATATATTTTCTTAAATAAATCCTTAAAAATTTTTATTTAACCCCTTTTTTCAGATCAATTAATTCGTTTAAAAGCCGGTCAACATTCGATATGGCATTTCCTATAATGCAACAAGTAGCACATAAAATACACATGATGATCTCAAGAGGTGACACCTGACCTAGACGGGCCCGACCCCTGGGTCGAGCCCGACTAAGTCAAAAATACACGTGATACAAGTAAAACGTAGTTTATTAGGGATAGCCATGTCTAAGTTCCAGTTATGTTAGGTTGAACCTGGTGGAGTTAGATATCTAGACTTTTTATGAAACGAGCGGACAACTCGAGTCGGCAAGGGATAGCTTTACCGGTAGCAGGGCTTTCCGACCTCACTGTTGGTCCCTTTCCGTCCTAAATCATGGGTGACTACAGATCCTTCCCAGAAGCGCTGTCGCATCTCTGGTATCTCAAGCTTGGGAGCGTATACCGCATCTCCGAATATATAGTATCTCAGAAGACTCAGATGGGTTCGCGATAGAAGACAATTTATATTGCAATTCAAATAATATCAAAGCGATAAACATATAGGAAAAGAACACATTTAGGCCAACAATATACAATATCAAAATGAAATAAAGCCAATTAAGTCAATATAAAAGCTCAAATTCTAGTTATATCCCCAGCAGAGTATCCATCTGTCACACCCCCGATTTTCAACCGCATTCGACCCCGCTAGGGAGTTGGTTTTAGAGAAAATAGGTTTTTCCAATTAAAGTGACGTTTTGAAAAGGGATTATTTTATTTACAGAGCCGCCACTTGGAATTGAGTTTGGTTGTTCCAAGTCACCTTATTGAATCCCTATTCAAAAGGAAATGACTCTTTATTTTTTTTATTTTTGATCTGCGAACTAGGAATTCGGATAAGGAATTTTGTTGACCGAGGGAAAGGTGTTAGGCACCCCTCGAGTCCCGTGGTTCTAGCACGGTCGCTTTAATGACTTATGTCTGGCTTAAATTAATTTTTTATTTTGGATTTATAATATTTGTTAACCTAACAGTTATTTGCCTCCTGATTTTAATTTATTTTGAAATTATTTATTATATTGACGTGTGGCTTACCGATACTAGTACTTTTCGGCCTCACCACAAATTTTGAATATATTTCTCGCGCCTTCGTGGCCCTTATGGAGCGTCCCATATTTTCAAAATCTAAATAAGCACCTAATAGGTTTAAAATCTACCCAACCCAATCCAATCGGCTTCAAACGGTAGGTTAATTTATTATAACGAATGGTCGGTAGCAGGGCTTTCCAACTTCATCGTTAATTTTCACTTGTATATTAAATCTTAATTATTTAGAGGTTAAGAAACTAACTCATTATTTTATAAGTTCACTCTCTCACCAACGAAAAAAAAAAAACAATAAATTTTTTATTTTTTTTTAAGAAAAATAAAACATTCAGATCTATCAAATAACAAAATAAATCAACTGCCAGTCGAACAATAGAATTACTAGAAACATAACTCTGTTCATAGAGAATGTAACCAGATATTACTTGCGTCTAGACCATTAGAAAACACTAAACAGAATCGACCAACGTAATCACCAAAGCATCAGAAACTAAAGACTACAGTTACTACCTACTACTCATTTCCCCAGAGCTAAAAACCCCAAATCTACCTGTTTCTCTTAATTTTTAACTTATCTTATTCTTTAATTTGTCATTCCATAAAAATAATATTCTGATACTTTAGAATCTTTCTTTGTCCAAGATATCAGAAACATGACAAGTTAAACGATAACATGAGATAGAGTGACATATTACAGTTTTGACCTAATTGTAGTTTTTCTTTCAAAAAAAAATACTTAGATCAAGCAAACCCTTTAGAATACTACCCTAATTAATACACAATATATACACATGAAACACAAACAACCCTAGTATACAAACCTACACGTCACATTCACGAAGCTTACCCCAACTAATAATAAGAAAAATATTGACTTGAACATACAATAATATATAGAACATGACAATAATTTTACTAAATCTGGTGATAGTAATTCTGACATGCTTTATACATTACATCAAGGTTAAATGCAAGTTAGATAGATACGTGATAAAAAAGACTTTATAATATATTGAAATCGAGTCTCGAATAATTGTAATATTGAATTATACAAGGGTGATTGAGATATACCTTTGAGAAGATCGATTCCCAACGATAAAATTATTAGAATCTACTGATTCTAGGAGCCACGAACTTGAAACCATGGATGATAAACTCGAAGTTTAACTTGTCTGCTTGTTTTTTTTTTCTTGGTTTTTTTTTCTTCCATTGTTTTTCTCTTCTCTCTGGCTTTCTTTTGGTTTTTTTTCTTTTGTTTTCTCCGTATATGTTCTTTTGTTTCTTTTGGTTTCTATTTTTTCTTCTCTTTTTTCTTTTGTGCATGTGTTATATATACCGTGTATGTGTGTGTTTGTGTCGTGTGTGTGTTATGGGAAAATGGGGGAAAGGTTTTGTGAGAGTGGGACTTGTGGGGTGGTTTGGGTAGTTTAGGTTTCTACTTTTTTTTTAATTAATATTTTAGAAAAAAAATAAAAAAATAATAAACTCTACTAAAAAATACAAAATAAGTTAATTAGATAGTCTTAGGAATATGACTAAAAAATATTAATATCACATTCTTTATTAAAGTTGAAAATTTAGAACAAAAATTTCTTTTTTTCTAAAAATAAATAAATGAATAAATAAACGATAAAATAAAAACTTATTTAAAAATGTGAATCTATTTTCGTCGTTTTTAAAATTTTTAACGAACCTCAAAAATAAGATAAATTTAAAATTCCTAAAAATAAAAATAAAATAAAAAAAAATAAAAATTAATTGAACATTAAAATGATATAAAAATATTAGGTTTGGGTCAAAAATTAGGTGTTTACACGAGGAAAAAAATATCTTTATTAAATAGGTTAAATTTAAATAAATAAATAAATAATAATATATAAATGAAAATTAATTACATTTGGTGACGTTGAAAGTAAAGCTGTTGAAAAAATAGGTCAAAAGGAGGTATTTGTAATAGTTTTAACTAGTTTTGTGGGGTAATAGAATATCCGCAAACTTTAAGTGTCTTTTTAACTCAGTGATGTCTTTATGTCTTTTCTCCTCTTAGAAATTAGGCAATGCTTACTATTTTGAATATGACAAACCAAACACTCAATAAAAATAATTCTAACATAATTAATCTCAACATAACTTATCGCAATATAATTTATCTCAGTATAATTAATCACAACATAACTTATTTTCAAACCAAACGGCCCCTAAGAATTCTAATTTATGATTTTTGACTAATTTTTTTTTGTGACAAAAAATATCTCAACTAAATTTTTTAACTTATCAATAGTAAGTTATAAGTCCATCGATGTAGGCTCTAAGAAGCTTGACTTGTAATTCTATTATTCTGCCTAGAAAGTTTGGCTTGTAGTGTCTCTTCCACCATTATTGTTATTTTATCCTGCCAAACGAGTTGTATAATTAGCAATAGCTTGTCACTAAGGCGGGTAACTGACCGGTTCTTTTTTGTCTAAACGAACAGTCAAAATTTTTGCACCGATATCGATGCTCGATAACAGGAATTCATCCGGAATTGGGCCTGCCAAAAAAAACTCATGACCATATCGGTTCGTTGGCGGGCCGAACCAAACCATGAACCGGATTCCTGTCCAAACTCTTTTTTACTTTTAATTTATAATTTAGAATCAAAAAAGAATTATTGAAATTACTTTTAAAGAATTTTTTTAAAGCTATTTTTTATTTTTTTTTATTTTAAGTTCTACAATATCTTTTTGAACACATTTAATAACTTTGATTTTGAAATTTAAAGTTTACGTTTAAAATTTTCAACTTTTAAAACTTTAATTTTTTTAAAGTTGCAACAACAACAACAACAAACCCAGTGTATTCCCACCTGGTAGGGTCTGGGGGGGTAAGATGTACGCAGTCCATACCTCTACCTCTGAAGAAGTAGAAAGGCTGTTTCCGATAGACCCCCGGCTCAAGACACGAGATACCACACAAATATATTAAAAACATTAATTTTTTTGTACTTGAAACTTTAGAGTTTAAATTTAAAGTTTCCACTTTGAAATTTAAATTTTCAAATTTAAGTTTTAAAGTTTATATTTAAATTTTCCACTTTAATTTAAAGTTTAATTTAATTATTTTTGAATTCTTTAAAGTGTAAACAAAAGGTAAATTTAAAAAGAAAGTCGAGGCAAATAGCCTAAGTTTATTCAAATTAATAAAGACGTATATGTATTACAAATATAAAAAATGGTCAGAATACCTTTTAAGTATTGAAATTGGTTCAAAAATACCCTTCGTTTACCTATTAGACCAAAAATATCCCTCCATCTACCTTCATGACTCAAATATACTCTTAAAACTAGCAATTTTTTTAAACCATATTAAAAATTTTATTAAATATGTGATAACTTCTATTGGTTGTAAATGAAATTAATTAAAATGTTAAATCAAATTCAAATCTAACTAAAACTACTCGACCCAAATCATTAAACCGCCCCAACCTATTAAACAAAAAGGGAATTTTGAAGCCTAAACCTAATTTCATCAATCAAATTGTTGGAAAGCAATTTTGAAGCCACGATTTAAGACGAAAGTGACAGTGAAGAAGCTGATGCTCGACTTTGGTGAAGAAGCTTAAGAAGCCATGATGCAAATATATGAGAGTGACAGGACGTCTTGGATGTCATATGATTTCCATAATAGAGCAACTTTGTGGATTCATCCCAATAATAGAAATCATGCCATAAACAAACAAGGCAATCAGATTGTGTCCTCAAACCATTAGATATGTTGTTCTGCACACACCCTTATTTTTTTGTATTAACTCAAACAGAAGCTCCAGTCCTTATGGGGGAAGAGACTTACTTCCAAGAACCTCATATGCTTAAGCAGTAGTGCAGCACCATATGAAGTATTCAATTTCAATACTTTCTCAGTCTAGGAAACTTGAGCACTACATATTCACTTATGAATGGACTGTCATTTGTATGTTAGCAAAATAAAATAAGACCATACATTTTCACCATTTTAATCCAAAGACACCATTCATAACAGGGTTAACATAATTATGCAATCAACTCCTAACACGATATCAGACTTACAGACCAGCCTTTTGGATTTGAGGCAGATATCTTGCATCATAAAAGTAAGGGATAAGCCTTTGGACTTTCGTTAATCAACCCTAGTTGGAACAAACAGAAACGGACTTCAGTTTACAAACACTTGAATAAGATTTTCTGCAGAAATAGATCAAAAATACATGACAGCAAATACCTTACATCTTTTGATTCACAAGATCAGACATGGCAGTAACAACAACAACAACAACAACATACCTAGTGAAATCTTATAAGTGGGGTCTTAAGAGGGTAAAGTATACGCAGACCTTACCCCTCTCCTGCGGAGGTAGAGAGGCATTCTCAGAATGACCCTCGACTCGAATACACCAAACCAAAGTAGGTATAGGGAGGGAAAGCATCAGTGAAGAAAATATAGGAACTAATATGGAAACATTAACAATAACAAAATAGTGCGACAATCGAAATACCATATACAGCAGATGATGAGATTGACATGCTATAACACTAAACTATAAAACCAATTATTTATCATTATGCAATTTTCAAACCAGCAATATATATGAAATCATGTCTTTTTTTTCTAAAACACCAAGTTAACAGATCTTCTTTCCACATCCTCTTTTTTTTACCCTTACTCTAGTTCAATGGTTTTCTCAAACTCACGCTACCAATTCAAGACTCCAAAAACCAAATTCACTTGAAACCAAACCCGCATATTACAGAAAAGTATCATCAGAATCAACTGATCTTTCAAGAGAATAAGTCAACCAACTTTCTTAATCTAAAGTAACTATAAATTAGAATTATAAATTGAGGACAAGCCTTCTCATAATTGTTCAAACAAAAAAACAAGGACAATGTAACAACCATAGTTAAGAAAGCCCAGGTCCCTCCTCAAACAAACAATTTTTCTACAACCAATACAAGGAAGCTGGAAAACCAATTATGCAAGGTATGGCAGTAAATTAGAAAACAGAGATCCTCGTTCTTCCAGAGTTAGACAATATGCCAACCAAACTATCCTGTAGAAGGCAAATAATTGCAGTAATGTTAGGTACATGCGCTAAAACAATAATATGGAAGCAAGAACAAGGTTGATATAACTGAATTGCAACTAGCTCATTTTAAGGAAAGGGAAGAGATTTTCTTGAGTCTCTACTAATCTCTCCTTTCAAAAACATATCCAGCGTAATCCCACAAGCGGGATCTAGAGAGGGTACAATGTATGTAGACCTTTATAGCACTTAAAAAAACTGTTCATAGCTTTTCTAATAAGCGACTTATAGATTAAAGTGAGTACTTGATGGAAAAATCAAATGGGAAAACAACTTACGTTCACATTTTTTTCTAATTCAAAGGCAAATAAACACGCATTAATCAAACGGGAAAACTTGTGTTTGTCACACCCCTTTTTCGACTCCAAAAAAATGGTTATATTTTAATGTTCGAAAAGGGTTTTATTATTTAAGTGACAAGAAATGAAAATTTATTTCGGAAAAGGATTATTAACATTTTTTATTCAGAGTCGCCACTTGGCATAATCCGGTGTGCCAAGTCACCTTTGGAAAATCCTTTTCGAAACCATTTGACTCTTAAACTAGTTTGCGAACAGAGATTCCGGCTAAGGAATTCTGTTGACTGAGGGAAAGGTGTTAGGCACCCCTCGATCCCATGGTTCAACCACGGTCGCTTGGGTAAAGTGTATCAACTATTTTGGCATTACAAAATGTATAAACCACATGAAAGCACGCAAAAATAATCGAACAATAAACAAAACAAAAACAATCCAAAAATGTGAAGTCCAGTCCAAAAATAAATAATGCGGAAATATAAATCTATTCTACCCTAGACTAATCCTATACTACGCTCTATCGCTTCACCCGACGACTGGGGACTTCACCACGAACATCTTCCAAGTACAAGGTACTTCGGACATTCCCCGATGAATAAATATATACAGATACTTTAGGGCATTCCCCGGCTAAATTAATACAATAGATGTCAATGTATAAATCAAAACCATTCCACAAACATTTCACCATTCAACAATCACAAATCCTAAATCTTGCCTACCCAACCTACCTTTGCCTAAACCAATCGGCATATCACGATACTACCAAGTTCAATTAGCGCTCGTTTCAAGTTAAACACACAATGAAATCAACTAATCCAAATATCCAATTATATCAAATTTTAATTCTCACCCCCAAGTCCATTTTTAACCACATGATTAGTGTATGCTTCGATTTTCCAATCACATCTCATAATCCGAAACCAACATCAAACACAACACAAACGACGAAGATTCAGACCAAACACACAACAAATAAATCATCCACACCCACAACATCAATAAAGAGTCAAGATAAAATAAATATCGGTAGAAGAAATGGACCTCGATGAAACTGATCCTTGTCGATAATAAAGAAATCCAAAGACCAAAATACTCGACCAGAGAACCTCAACAGCAACAACTCCAATTTCGATTCCAAACTGACCTCAATAGATAGGTCAATACGAATGAAAATCAAACCCAAAACCCAAAATGAGAGTTGATGAACCCCGCAACCTCAATATCTTTCGACAGAATCCGCGCGCCAAAGAACCTCAAATCGAACTTCAACAATGAGAAAGATCCAATTCGATATCGCTAATCCCAGTCCAAACAAATTTGAACCAGGGAACACAAACTCAATTATAAACTACCAAATCAACAACTTTGAACAGCAATAATAAAACCCCGAAGTTGAAACTGATCTCGAAACCCAAGAGCAGAATAGACCCAAATCGAAAACAACCGATGATGAACAACAATTCGACACTAGATGGACAACAAGATCAATACGAATGACTAATTTTCATTTGAAATTGGACGGAAAGGGGGAGGGACTGGTGGTTCCTTCACTGACAGTTGTTGGAATAGGGTATTTCGGCGAGCTTGACTGGATTTTTAAGAATGGGTCATTTTCGGTAGTTTTCCGGTCAAACTACGGTCGCACGAACAGTGCAAACGGCGAATGTAGAAGGGAGGTTTGGTCGCCGATCTCCCTTTTCTCTTTTTAAATCACAACTCTCTTTGTCTTTTCTCTCACGCTCAAGTCTCTCTCGATCCGATCTCACTGTTTTTCTGATCTCACTGTTTCCCCCTCCGACGATGTAGACAACGACGGAGGAAGCCGGATCTGAACGGCGGCTGAAGGAGAATAGAGGAAGGCATCGGGAGAGGTTTTTGAGAGAGAGAGTGAGAGTCTAGAGCGAGGGAGAGAGTGAGAGAGTTCGGCGGCGCCGGCGCTGTTGTCGCCGATGGGGGAAGCGTCGGGAGAGGGGTCGTCGGCGAAGAGAGAGAGAGTCTTTTTCTTTTTCTGTATGCTCAGGTCCCTCTTTGTTTTTGTGTGTATGTGTTCTATAGATCCTTTTCCAAAAATAGAAAATGTTCTTTTTTCCTTCCTTCTTTCCTGGAAGTTTCCCAATGTTTATTTCTTTTTGCCAAAGAAAATAAGGGATCCACATGGAGGTAAGGGTATGGTAGGTAGGTAGAGGGTGATTTGTCATTTTCTTATTGGAGAGGGTTGTTAGGATGTTAAAGGAATAAAAGTTTATTAGGGATTTTGATGAGTTTACTTCTTTTTTTGTATTTTTGTGGGATGTAATCACGTGGGTGAGGGTACATGATATGATAAGGTAAAAATGAATAAGATCAAACTTTTGAGGGAGAAAAAATTATGTGTCTACATCATGCCCCCTTTGAATGTAAACACGCAGTGTTTTCAGACAAAGAAGGAGACAACGAGACAGAATTTTGTCCCGACCATTATTCAAAGGAAGAAACAGAAGAAAGAAGGACTACCGGGTCTTGAACCTACCTACCCAAGTTATGAGGGAACCAAGTCACGAGTATTTCAAAGGACTATACCGAGTTGGAGAGTCGAGTGAGGTTCCGTCGAGGTTCCGGTCCGCGGCTCAGTCATTACATCAAAATGAAAATTACAAGTTAAAATATAAATGAAATTACAAAAGTCCTATCTATACAACTTATGTTGGCTCTTGACTCGACTTTTATCACCCTATTCTTCAGGTGGGTTCCTGACTTGTAATTTCTTCCAACTTGTTGCTTGGCTTTCAATTGCTTCGCTTTGTTGCTTGACTTTTCATTTCTTCACTTCGTTCTCCAGGAGGGCTCCTGACTTGTTATTTCATCACCTTGTTTTCCAGGCAGGCTCCTGACTTGCTATTTTATCACCCTGTTCTTCAGGCGGGCTCCTGAAACTCAAAATTATAGTAAAGTAGTATTTCATTTTTGAAAACGTTGTCCCATTTTCCAGGAGGGTCCTGAACATAAAGTAAAGTTCCCATTTTTCAGGAGGGTACTGAACATAAAGTAAAATCCCATTTTTTAGGAGGGTCCTGAACAGAAAGTAAAATCCTATTTTTCTTGAGGGTCCTGAACATAAAGTAAAATCCCATTTTTCAGGAGTGTCCTGAACATAAAGTAAAATCCCATTTTCCAGGAGGTTCCTGAACAGAAAGTAAAATCCCATTTTTCAGGAGGGTCCTGAACAGAAAATAAAATCTCATTTTTTCAGAAGGTCCTGAACATAAAGTAAAATCCCATTTTTCAGGAGGGTACTGAACATAAAGTAAAATCCCAGGGATGTGCATTTCCAATGGTAGCTGAATTAAGTGAAGCGAATTTGCCCCTATATCAACAAAGAAAATTTGTCTGTTAAAAACTTAGTGGTGGCTTGCAGATCTTGGCTTCTCAGGTATCTGCCCAACACTCGTTCCTTTCATCTTTGTTCCAAATTGCTAACACTTGCCCTGTCTTGCCGCATCATTGACCCGGACCCAGATTGAGAGAAATGAGTTCTGACTCAAACAACGGGTTTTCATTTTACCATGCCCCTGAGGTACACTCTTTTCCCAAATCTGAATGTTTCTACGAATCCAATAGCCTGTCGGTTGATAGACATCCTTTGCTTCGTGTTGAATTATGATCATATTTCTTCCTGTGTTGTTCCTTGGCTTTTCCTCATATAATTGGAAAGACTGGTAGTGAATTTTGAAATCCTTTCTCGCTTGTTTTGACACAAACTTGACTTAAAATGTAAAGAAATTATGGTGATTTTTATTTTGATAAATGACATAAAAATACCAAAAAGCATGAATATGTAAATGAAAGAAAAAGGCAATGTGTGACGTCCCGCGTCACTACCCATTAAATTCATCCCTTTTTGGCACAATTCCGAGCGTTTCGGGTACGTTTCGGGGTCCAACGGGGCTTCCACATCGTCTATTGACAAGGCCAACGTGGGGGCATCTTTGGGAGGTCAAATTGCAAGCTCGGGTCAATATTTATGGGGCTTTGAAGCCTTGACCAGCAGCTGGACAGAATCTGCACAAGCAAAATCAGGATAGTAGACAAGGGTCTTTCCACTAGTTCTTGGATTGCATGGCCAAATGTAGTAATTGTTGACTAGCATTTATTGTATCCCTTGACTAAGGGCATTATAAATATCTTGTAAATCCCTCTTGGGCAGATCATCACATAGCATTTTCATACTTGTTTTACTCAAGAAATATAATCAGAAAATTGGCTTTCGGGCCTCCCAAATCGAGTCTCTCTCTGCTGTTTTTGTTACGTTTTTGTGTGCGTGTTCAAAGCTTCTTGGGGACGAATTTAGAGCAGGTTAGGACTGAAGTTTAGCATTGATATTAAGAGTGTTAAGCTGTCCACACGTGGCTAAAAATAGGCCCGTGACAAGTGGTATCAAAGCAGCACTTTGAACATGGCTTACGACGGAGACGAGGAGGTTCACGGTGGAGACAATTTGGGCAAAACCAAGACCCGAAAATGTGACAAGAGTAGGAACAAGGATGAGGCCTAACTTCCAGTTAGTGAGGCTGTCACAAACGTGGAAGATGGTGAAGGTTCAGCTTCCGGTTCTCTCGACGAGAGAATCATTAGTACGGAGGCTGGCTTAGCGGTTTTGGGCCATCGCTTCAAGACCCTTGAGTCCAACGTTGGTACCCTTGAGGCTACTGCTCTTAAAGGACTGGACGAAGTCAAGGCCGACTTGTCCGAGCAAAATGAAGAGCACAAGAAGGGGCTGACCAGCTTGGAACTCAAGCTTACGGAAGCGTTATCGGCGCTACATAAGGAGTTCAGGTCAAAACTGTCAGAGATGATGTTGGGGCAGTCCGCTTTGCAGTAGGAAGTTGCTGATTTGAAGCAACATTTGGAAGCAGCCCGTGTTGGTGGAAATCATGGTTCCGTGGCTTACCATGATGCTCGTATTGAGGCTCCTAAACCCAACGTGTTCAAGGGTGAAAGGAATGCTCAAGACGTAGAAAATTTCATATGGCAATTAGAGTCATATTTTGAGCACGTCAAGATTGTTGACGGGGCAGCAAGGATCTGGATTGCAACCATGTACTTTAGTGACGTCGCAATGTTGTGGTGGCGTAGAAAAAAAGTGGACATGGAGAGGGGTCTTTGCACCATAGCTGATGGGGATCAATTTAAGGATGAGTTGAAGGAGCAATTTTACCCTCAAAACGTCGTAGATGAAGCTCGACGAAAGTTGAGGGATCTTAAGCAAACTTCTTCCATTCATAACTACGTGAGGGAGTTTACGAAGCTCTCACTTCTTCTGACGAGTTTCGGCAGTGAGTACTTGCTAATCTTCTTTCTTGATGGCCTCCAAAATTGGGCCAAACAAGAGTTGATGAGGCGCAACGTCAAGACCGTGGATGAGGCCATTAAAGTGGTGGAATCCTTGACTGATTTTCATGTCGATTATGCCAAGGCGAAGGATGGTAGGAACAGGCCCGTTGCTACCAAAGGAGACCGTGGGGACAAGGGCAAAGACAATTTTATTCCCAACAAAAATCGTGAGCTCAAAGGCGAACGCAACCAGCCATCGACATTCCGCAAAAACTACGAGGAGAAGAAGAAAGGTGTAGCTCACCGCGATAGCGGCTGCTACCTTTGTGGGGATACATCTCACTTTGCGAGATCTTGTCCTCCATTGAGTAATCTGGGAGCTATGATTGCAGCAACACGGAAGGATCAAGCTAGTGCGCAAGTCGGAAGTTCCGGGGAGCAAGAAGCACAAGCCGCCACTTCGGAGAAAGGAAAGGGACATGTCGTTGGTTTGTTCAACCACATGGCTTTGTTCAACCACATGACGCTTGCTGACCTTACCGTATAGAAGAATAGCGTTAGAGCTCGTGATTCATTATTTGTTGATGGAGAAGTGAATGGCCGAGCAGTCCACATTATGGTGGACACCGGAGCAACGCACAACTTTGTTACGGAGGAAAAGGCTAAAGAACTTGGCCTTGCTTTCGTGACCAGCGATTCCATGTTAAAGACCGTTAATTATTTTCCTACCATTGTCAATGGCCTCGCTTCTCAGGTGAGTCTCACCTTGGGAGGTTGGAAGAGATAAACGGACTTTTCGGTTGTTCCAATGGACGTCTTCGATATTGTATTGGGGCTGGATTTTTGGTATAAGATTAACGCGTTTATTTCGCCACGTCTCAACCAGCTATCCATTTGTGATGAAGGTGGTTCTTGCATTGTTCCACTTATTCGTGTCGCTCAAAATGGCACACGTTTGTCGGCGATGCAGCTTATTAAAGGTTTCACGAAAGGGGAACCAACCTTTCTTGCGATGTTGATGGAGATAGTTGACTGCCAAGAAGCTGAATTAGTGCCCTCATGTGTCCAACGCGTTCTTGAAGAGAACAAAGATGTAATGCCGGAGGAGCTGCCCAAACGGCTACCTCCGCGAAGGGAAGTTGATCACGAGATCGAGCTGGTACCCGGGGCAAAGCCACCAGCTATGACCCCGTATCGGATGTCGCCTCCGGAGCTTGAGGAACTTAGAAAACAACTGAAAGAGCTGCTAGAATCAGGCCATATCCGACCATCTAAGGCACTCTTTGGAGCTCTGGTCTTGTTTCAAAAGAAGAAGGAAGGGACGTTGCGGTTGTGTATCGATTACCGTGATCTCAACAAAGTCACGGTGAAAAAAAAATATCCCATTCCTTTGATAGCTGATTTGTTTGATCGATTGGGGCAAGCCAAAGTGTTCACGAAGATGGATTTGAGGAAGGGCTATTATCAAGTTCGCATAGCCGAAGGAGATGAAGCCAAGACGACTTGTGTGACTCGTTATGGATCCTACGAGTGGCTGGTCATGCCTTTGGGACTGACCAACACACCAGACATGTTTTGCACACTAATGAACAAGATCTTCCAGCCATACTTAGATCAATTCGTGGTCATATACTTGGACGACATTGTTGTTTATAGTAGCATTGGAAGAGCACGTTAGACACCTTCAAATCGTGATTAATGTGCTACGGGAGAACGAGCTATGCGTCAAATGGGAGAAGTTCACCTTTGCACAACCGAAGGTACAATTCTTGGGCCATACGATCAGACAAGGGCAGATTCAAATGGATAGCGACAAGGTCGAAGCGATCCGGGATTGGGAGGTTCCAACGAAGGTGCCCGAATTGAGGTCCTGCCTTGGCCTTGCTAATTATTACCGGAGATTTATTCTTGGATACTCGGATATTGCTGCTCCACTCATGTATTTGTTGAAGAAAAATCGTGTTTGGGAGTGGAATAGTTCATGTGAAGGGGCATTCAACAACCTCAAGGCAGCCATCATCAAGGAACAAGTTTTGGCTTTACCAGACTTCACGAATCTGTTTGAGGTGCAAACGGATGCATCCGACTTTGCTATTGGTGACGTCCTAATACAAGAGTGCCATACGATAGCGTTTGAAAGCAGAAATTTGAATGATGCAGAGCGACGCTATACAGTCCACGAAAGGGAGATGACGGCCATCGTCCATTGCCTAAGGACATGGCGTCATTACTTGTTGGGGGCTCATTTCATCGTCAAGATGGATAATGTAGCGACCAGCTACATCCAAACACAAAAAAAACTCTCGCCGAAGCAGGATCGATGGCAAGATTTCTTGGCAGAGTTTGATTACTCGTTGGAGTATAAATCGAGAAAGGCAAACGTCGTAGCCGATGCGTTAAGTCGTAAGGCTATTTTGGCAACTCTGTTGAGCACGACCAACTGTGGTATGCGTGATACCATCAAGGAAGGGATGGAACATGACCCCGTTGCCAAACAACTTCTTGATTTGGCGCGCAAAGGCAATACCCAAAGGTTTTGGGAAGAGGACGGAATGTTATACACCACCGGAAGGCGAGTGTATGTGCCTAGATGGAAAAATCTTAGGCGCTTGTTGATCAAGGAGGGCCATGACACAATGTGGGCTGGTCATCCGGGACAGAAACGCACCATGTCTTTGTTAGAAGCAGCTTATTATTAGCCTCGCATGAGGGACTACATAGAGGTATACGTTCGCACTTGCCTTGTTTGCCAACAAGACAAGGTGGAACACAAGGCGCCCGGTGGATTACTTGAGCCGCTGCCCACCGCGGAGAAACCATGGGACAGTGTCACCATGGATTTTATCACATGTATGCCTAACTCGGAGGGTTGCAGAACAATCATGGTTGTCGTTGATCGCTTCTCCAAATATGCAATATTCTCAGCTGCCACGTCGAATTGCAAAGCCAAGGAGACAGCCCGATTGTTTCTCAAAGATGTAGTTAAACTTTGGGGCGTGCCTAGGCATATCATTAGTGATCGAGACCCGCAATTCACGGGAGCATTTTGGAAGGAGCTATTCAGTTTGTTGGGGTCGGAGCTGCACTTTTCAATCAGCTTCCATCCCCAAACCGAGGGACAAACGGAGTGAGTAAATGGTTTACTCGAGTGCTACTTGAGGCACTTTGTTAGTGCCAATCAAAGGGACTGGTCACGGTTGCTCGACACAGCCCAATTCTCATATAATTTGCAACGAAGTGAGGCAACGGGTCGTAGTCCATTCGAACTTGCAACGGGGCAGCAACCAAACACTCCACAATCCTTACCGATCAACGCCGGAATGAGGAATCCGGGTGCTTATCATATGGCAAAGGCTTGGGAGGAACAAGTCGATATGGCAAGGTCGTATCTTGATAAAGCAGCTCGCAAAATGAAGAATTTCACTGATCGCAGTAGTCGTCTAGTCCACTACCGAATTGGAGACAAAGTGATGGTCAAGTTTAATCCGAGGCAATTCAAGTCATTGAGGAGCGTGAATCAAAGTTTGATCCGAAGGTACGAGGGTCCATTCGAGATTGTTGCCAAGGTTGGAAAAGTTTTCATATAAGCTGGACATGCCATCGCATTTAAAGATTTATCCCGTCTTCCACGCAAGCAAATTGAAACCGTATTTCGAAGACAAGGAAGACGTAGAGCGGGGTAAGTCTAGTCGGGCCCAAATCTTCATGACGTCCGCTGCCATGGATAAGCAAGTTGAGGAAATAATTGATCATCAATTGATTTGAGGAAAAGGTTGGGGCAATTCAAGTGCCCAATTCTTAGTTCATTGGAAGGGGCAATCACCCGAGGAGGCATCGTGGGAAAAATATGAGGACTTGTGGCCTTTCAAGGAGAAAGTCCACAAATATTTGCAGCTATGTGGCACCGCGGTCATCGCCAAATCAAGTGGGGGAGAGTGTGACGTCCCGCGTCACTACCCATTAAATTCATCCCGTTTTTGAAACAATTCCGAGCGTTTCGGGTACGTTTCGAGGTCCAACGGGGCTTCCACATCGTCTATTGACAAGGCCAACGTGGGGGCATCTTTGGGAGGTCAAAATGCAAGCTCGGGTCAACATTTATGGGGCTTTGAAGCCTTGACCAGCAGCTGGATAGAATCTGCACAAGCAAAATCAGGATAGTAGACAAGGGCCTTTCCACTAGTTCTTGGATTGCATGGCCAAATCTAGTAATTGTTGACTAGCATTTATTGTATCCCTTGACTAAGGGCATTATAAATATCTTGTAAAGCCCTCTTGGGCAGATCATCACATAGCATTTTCATACTTGTTTTACTCAAGAAATATAATCAGAAAATTGGCTTTCGGGCCTCCCAAATTGAGTGTCTCTCTTTGCTATTTTCCTTACATTTTTGTGTGCGTGTTCAAAGCTTCTTGGGGACGAATTTAGAGCAGGTTAGGACTGAATTTTAGCATTGATATTAAGAGTGTTCAGCTGTAAACACATGGCTAAAAATAGGCCCGTGACAAATGTCCCATATTCAAAAAGAAAACTGATCTGAATACGACAACCAATTCCAATGAGTATGACATGCATTTTGGATTGAGCTGTCTGATCTTCCTATTCAAACTCCCCATTTGTTGTTGACTTCATGCCTTTTGTCGCTGAGCCGTTTCTTCAAATCCATTGAACTCATACATCAAATTCGATTGATGGTATCTTGAAAGACTTTCGCTAACAAATCTCTTTCTTTTCACTTTTCACTTTTCTCTTGAACTCTCCATCGCCTTACGGTGCCCGTGAGGGTTTTCACCAATAAGACACTCTCATTTTTATTTCTCTCCACTCACCATCACCTTATGGTGCCTGCAAAGGTTTTTACCAATAAGACTCTCTCATTTTGTATTCTTTCCTGATTTCTCATGCTGAGGGAGACAAGTGATACTTCACAATGTATCATCATATCCATTGCATGCTTAGCCTTAACATTATCAAAATTGATCTGAAGGACTTTCTTTGGTTCTAACTTGGCTTTTGGTTAAGGTTAGAAAAAATAGTAAGAGACTCAAACGATACTTGAAATGGGGGTGGGACTTACAACTTTTGGAATCGACTCAAACAACACATTAACTCATGCCCCAGTTTTGTTGACTGGGTGAATCTTAAATCTTCATTTGGTTGGACCGAGCCCGAACTTAGGAAAGCCTATGTGTCTCGCTCCTGGGAGAGGAGAATCAGGTCGGACGTAGTTCCATCAGCTTGTTCTTTGATTTGATTTTGATTTTCTTTTTCGAACTCTTTGTTTTATTCTTATTTCCTTGACATTTATCTTTGACTCTATTTTGATTCCAAAAGAGGGATATGAAAGAAAAATAAAACGAAGCTCAAACGGGTAAACAAGGGATGACGTAATATTTGGATAGAAGAATAAAATGCCTTCATCATATCAATCTTCAAAAATGTAAGTACTAAACATGCAATAAACTCAACAAAGGATCAAATATCATACACAGTATCTTTTGACCGCATCAACATTGATAGCCATTTCTGCCATTTTGCCCTCAATATCTGTCAAACATAAGGCTCCATTGGGCAATACTTTCTTCACAACAAAGGGACCTTGCCAGTTAGGGGAGAACTTCCTTTCGCTTCAACCCGGTGAGGAAGGATACGTCTCAATACCAACTGACCAACTTTAAAATTCCTAGGACAGACCTTTTTGTTATACGCTCGAGCTATCCTCCTTTGATACAATTGGCCATGACATACATACGTTAGCCTTTTTTCCTCAATCAAACTCAAATGTTCCAGTCGGGTTTTTACCCATTCATCATCATCAATCTTTGCTTCTACAATGACTCGAAGAGAGGGAATTTCAACTTCTGTAGGGATGATTGCTTCTGTCCTATACACCAATAAATATGGAGTTGCCCCTGTTGAAGTGCGAACAGTGGTGCGGTAACCTAGCAATGCAAACGGCAACTTTTCATGCCACTGTCTAGACCCTTGTACCATTTTTAGCAGTATCTTTTTTTATATTCTTATTGGCGGCTTCTACAGCACCATTGGCCTTTGGGCAATATGGAGTAGAATTTCGATGCGCGATCTTAAACTGTTGGCATACTTCTTGCATCAAATGACTATTGAGATTGGCAGCATTGTCTGGAATGATCATCTTAGGAATTCCAAATCTACAAATGATATTGGCATGAACAAAATCTACCACAGCTTTCTTTTTCACTGACTTGAAAGTTACTTCTTCTACCCACTTTGTGAAGTAGTCAATGGCTACCAAAATGAATCTATGTCCATTTGATGCCTTCGGCTCAATCGGTCCAATCACATTCATTCCCCAAGCCACAAACGACCATGGAGCGGCCATTGCATGCAACTCAACAGGAGGGGAAAGTATCAGATCATCGTGTACCTGACATTGATGACACTTTCGAACAAATTGAATAGAATCCCTTTTCATAGTAAGCCAGTAATAACCTGCTCGAAGAATTTTTTTTGACAAGAAATGACCGTTCATATGCGACCCGCATACTCCAGAGTGTATTTCAACCATGATTGCCGAGGCTTCTTTTGCGTCTACACACCTCAAAAGTCCCAGATCTAGGGTTCTCTTATACAAGATTACCCCACTTAAGAAAAATCCACAAGCCAAACGCCTAATAGTCCTCTTTTGATCGTTGGTGGCATATGATGGGTATTCTCCTAACTGAATGTACCGCTTGATATCCAAGAACCAAGGTTCTCCATCGAGCTCTTCTTCAACCATATTACAGTAAGCATGCTGATCATGACTCTGTATATGCACTGGATCGATGTAGGCTTTGTCAGGATGTTAGAGCATTGAAGACAGAATGGCTAAAGCATCAGCAATTTCATTACGAATCCTTGGAATATGCCTAAATTTTACCAACACAAATCGTTGACATAGCTCCTGCAAGCATTTTTGATAAATGATGAGCTTCAAATCTCGTGTCTCCCAATCGCCTTGAATTTGATGGACGAGCAAATTCGAATCTCCCAACACCAATAATTCTTGGACTCCCATATCAACAGCTAACCTCAAACCAAGAATGCAGGCTTCATACTCTGTCATATTGTTAGTATAGTAGAATCAAAGTTGTGCTGTTATCGGGAAATGTTGTCCCGATTCAGAGATAAAAACCGCACCTATTCCGACTCCTTTCATATTGACAGCTCCATCGAAAAATAACCTTCAACCAGGATCAGCATCTATAACGACTTCATCGACACACGACACTTCTTCGTTAGGAAAATATGTCTTTAATGTCTTGTACTCTTCAACGATGGGATTCTCAGCAAAATGATCTGCCAAGGCTTGGGATTTCATGGCGGTTCGAGTTACATATACAATGTCGAACTCGGTAAGCAATATTTGCCACTTAGCCAATCGACCCGTCGGCATAGGCTTCTGAAAGATATACTTCAAAGGATCCATGCGGGAGATGAGATAAGTAGTATAGGAAGAGAGATAATGCTTCAACTTTTGTGCTACCCAGGTTAGGGCACAACACGTCCTTTTAAGAAGAGTATACCTGGCCTCATATGCGGTGAACTTCTTGCTAAGATAATAAATAGCTTGCTCCTTTTTGCCTGTGACATCATGTTGACCCAGGACACAACCGAAAGAATTGTCCATGACTGATAAATATAAGATCAAAGGCCTACCAGGCTCTAGGGGTATCAGCACGGTCGGATTTGACAAATATCTTTTGATTCGATCGAACGCTTCCTGACATTCTTCAGTCCATTTTACCGCAACACTCTTTTTCAGCAACTTGAATATGGGCTCACAAGTGGTTGTGAGTTGAGCAATAAACCTGCTAATATAGTTCAGTATACCAAGCAAACTCATCACCTCCATTCTATTCTTGGGCGGGGGCAAATCCTGAATGGCTTTGATTTTTGAGGGATCCAATTCAATTCCCCGACGGCTGACTACAAACCCCAATAGCTTTCCAGATGGAACTCTAAATACACATTTTGTCAGGTTGAGTTTAAGATTATACTTGCGAAGCCTTTCAAAGAACTTTCTTAAATCTTTAACATGGTCGGCCTGACTTTTGGACTTAATAATCACATCATGCACGTAGACCTCAATCTCCTTATGCATCATGTCATGAAACATAGTGGTCATGGCTCTCATATATGTTGCTCCGGCATTCTTCAAACCGAACGGCATCACTCGATAACAATAAGTTCCCCATGGTGTGATAAAAGATGTCTTCTCCGCGTCTTCATCATCCATAATGATCTGGTGATATCCGGCATAGCAATCCACAAAAGAGGCAACCTCGTGTTTAGCATAGTTGTCTAGAAAAATGTGGATATTGGGCAGTGGAAAATCATCTTTCAGACTTGCTCTATTTAAATCACGGTAATCAACACACACTCAAATTTTGCCATCTTTCTTTGGTACGGGAATAACATTGGATAACCATATGGGATAGCGAGCTACTCGAATTACTTTGGCTTCAAGTTGCTTCATGATATTATCTTTAATTTTAATACTTACATCCGTTTTAAACTTCCTCAACTTATGTTTGACAGGAGGGAACGCGGGATCAGTTGGCAATTTGTGAGCCACTAATCAGTGCTTAAACTAGGCATATCATCATAAGACCATGGAAAAACATCCTTGTAATTAATTAATGCTTGACTCATTCCATCTTTTAGCTGTGGCAAAACATGTACACTGATTTTAGTTTCCCTAACATCTTCTTGATCCCCTAGATTTATTGGCTCAGTCTCATTCAAATTAGGATTCAGTTTGTCTTCGAACTATTCCAACTTTTTGCTTATTTCTTCTAGTGCTTCTTCTTCATCATATTCCCCATCCTGCTTCATTACATCTTGATTAATTTGTATTTTAAGGTCAGGCTAAAAATTCCGCATGCATGTTATGTCATTAGAATCAGCATAAAGAGAACTATGTAAGAAAAGAAAAGAAAATATATTAGACACAAACAAAAGGGACATTGCATTTCATTAAATAAAAAGATATAAGAGTTTAAACATAGATGCCAACATAACATAAACAAACTAAAATCCGAATTACAACCCTGAAATAACTCGGATAAACAGAAATAAAAATAAAATAAATTACCAAAACTCCCTCCTGACGGGGAGAGGCGTGACTTTCCAATTATTGAGCCGGACATCTGGACCTATGAATTGCACGTCTGCCATACTGGTACCTTCTCCTGCTTCGACCATATCAACTTTAATAAAAAGGTTTTGGAAGTCATCAACCAATTCAACTTCAGATTCCACATGCTTCATGACACCGCTCTTAACAAATGATTCACTGAGTAATGGCATTGGGCGAGGGAGTGACCATGTTTCCTTTTTCCTTTCCTTGGCTTTCTTCAAATCTTCAGTCATAGGCTCAAATCCTAGACCAAACGTGCCCACGTTCTCACTCGGACATATGGGATGAACTATACCGTGCAAAGACGCTCCCAAACCCTTTCCTGGCTCAAATCCGTATTTCCAAAGTTCACTCACCATCATGATAGAAGAAGAAGACAATTGCGGTTCCGGTATAACCTGACATTCAAGGATATAATTCACTGGCCTGTATCAAAAATTTGATATACGAATGTCTCGTCTACGTTATTTGCTTCAATAAGAGACAAGGGAGAATCTTCATAGGAGGACAAATCTCCTTCACCGTGAATAACTAGTTCTTGCCTGACATGCTCAAACTTAATCATTTGGTGCAGTGTAGATGCAACCACCTTCGCCTTATGGATCCACGGCCTTCCCAACAACAGATTGTAAGAGGAGTCTATATTCAAAACTTGAAACTCTATGGCGAACTCAACAGGCCCTATGGTCAACATTAGTTCTATTTCGTCAATGGAATTTGATTTTGCACCATCGAAAGCCCTAACGCATACATTGTTTGGCCTGATCCTGTCAGCACCAATATTCAACTTTTGCAAAGTAGAAATAGGGAAAATATTTGCACCTGAACCTCCATCAATCATAACATGAGTGACGTAGAAATCTTCACACTTCATTGTAATGTAAAGGCCCCGGTTATGCCATGTACCTTCAACAGGCAATTCATCGTCAAAAAAGCTGATCCGATTGACCTCAAAGATTTTTCCAACCATTTTCTTAAGTTGGTTGATTGTAATCTCCCTTGGAACATATGCTTTATTTAATACCTTCAGTAAGACATCACAATGCTCCTTGGAGTGCAACAGCAAAGATAAAAGGGAAATTTGAGCAGGGGTCTTCTTCAACTAATCTAACATTGAATACTCTGGAAATTTCACCTTTTTCAAAAATTCTTCGACTTCTTCTTCAGTGATAGGTTTTTTGATAGATGACGGTCCACTCACCGTTGGCTTGGGCTTTCTTAAGCTTTCAGGCACGAAGCATCTTCCTGACCTAGTCAAACCCCCTACCTCGTCTACATCTTCCACTACTTCTTTCCCATGATATATCATCACAGTCCGCCCATAATTCCAGGGAACCCTTTTCGTATCGACTATCGGAGGTTGGGTCACCGGTTTGAGGACAATAGACGCTGCCAGTGCTCCTTTCACCGTCAAGATGGGCTGACTCAGAGCTCCCACTACCGTCAACTTGGGTTTATCCTGACTTAAGTCAACATACCTTCTGGCGCCCTGTACTATGATCAGGGGTTTCTTTGTGCTTTCTTGGGCTTTATCTTCTCTCATTCCTTTCCGGCTCAATGACATTACTTTCAAAGACTCCGCTACATTCACCGATTTCTCCACAATGGACTGTATCTTGACAATAGGCTTATAAACCCTCGAAGACTCTTTCCCGTCATATATCAATTCTAACATATTGGCTTCAGCATGGGCTGGAAACGGATTCTGGTTAATGTTTGGACCCTCCGAGGCCTGGACCAGCATCTGATTTGTGTTAGTTAAATCTTGGACAGCTCTCTTTAAATGCCAGCATTTCCCGATATCGTGTCCTGGCATATCAGAACAGTACGCACACCTTAAAGAGGTGTGATTTGATTTTTGACAGCCTTATCCTTCTTATACTTGGGCCTAGGCTGAAAACTGGGTCTGGAGGGGTTTTGGTAATTTGGTGGAGCGAATAGGTGATTTTGTGGAGCTTGCGCGCGCCACTGCGGATAAGAAGGGGTTTGGGCATATAGTTGAGTGCTATATAATGGGTACGGGGGTGGTGTAATAGAATATAAAGGGTTTTGTGGAGGGTACTAATGGTAGGGAGGAATATATGGAGCTTGGGAGTAGACTTAGGCTTGGGATTAGGGATAGGGGTGAGGTGGTTTTTTGGGATAGGAATGGGTTCCAGCTACGGCAATCGCCACATCCCCTTTCTTCTTTTTAACTCTGAATGCGCCATCTCCACCTTGAATCGCTTGTGTAGTGGCTTTTAATGCGGCAAAACTCACTATTCGGCCAGTCTTAATTCCGTCCTCTGTCATCTCCCCTATTTTAAGGACTTCCATAAAAGACTTTCCCATTGCTGTAAGTAAATGTTGAAAATAGGTCTCATCCTGCGCCTGAATGAAACCTTCTACCAACTTACTTTCTTTCATTGGAGGCTTTACCCTGGAGTACTGTTCACGCCACCTTATCGCGTATTCCCTAAAACCTTCAGTGCTCTTTTTCTTCATGTTGACCAAGGATTTTTCATCCGAAATTAGGTCGATGTTGTACTGAAAATGTTGAACAAATTCAGAAGCCAAATCATCCCAGTTGTTCCATTTATCGATATCTCAATCGATAAATCATTCTGAGGCCAGATCTGAAAGACTCTCGCCAAAGAAGGCCATGAGCAGTTCTTCCTTACCTCCTACAACCCTCAACTGGTTGCAATAACGTATCAAGTGTGCAACAGGATCACCGTGTCCTGCATACTTCTCAAACTTAGGCATCTTAAAACTGGGGGGAAGATTGATGTCTGGGAACATGCAAAGATCTTTATAGGAAACACTCCTATAATCTCCGATCCCTTGAAAATTTCTCATAGCCTGCTCTAAAATCTTCAGTTTCCAGGCTATGATATCCTGTTCCTCTGTTGCGACAGGTTTCTCTATATCAAATGGAAATGCAAGCGGCTGAGTGTACCCATACGGTTCATTCATTTGCAAAGTAGGCTCCGGGGCATAATACTGACCATTTGAAACCTTCAGTACTGGCTCACTGGCAGACCTGGGAAGCCTCATTATGGGACGCACAGCATATATGGGAGTTTCATGTGGTGGCGGAGCCACGAATACCGGTGTGATCGGTGGCACTGGCTGAGCAGCGGGTCTTGATTGGGGAGCTGCCAAGGGCACAACAGAACTGCCAGGATAATAATGTCGCGAAGTGAATCCTGGCGCGTGCTGAGGTGACTCCGTAGGAGCAGAGAAATGCGCCTGAGAGAGCGGTGGGCAATTAGAGATATTTTCAAGACCTTCAGGGAGAGGAGAAGGAGGCATTCCGCTGGCCCATGCCCGATGTAAATCTATCAATTGTTGCCTGAGCCTTACTACCTCATCATTGTGTTCAGAACTTTCTTCCCTGTGATCCTAATCCGGGTCAATGAGCGAATTTTCAATCTCCCTACTAGCCATGGCGAGCTTTGCTTTGGATCTAGTGAAGTATAGGTGACCAGCCAGAGTGCTGCAAACCTACCACTATTATCTAAAAGAACATGCTCATCAAAGACGACATCCGTTAGGATTAGGGCACACAACAAGCAAGGGAATCACATTGGTAAAATTGTCCAAACTTCATATTCATTTCTACCAGCTTTTGAGGGTAGCGAGGTCATTTTAACATCATCCTAATTTTGTCTACACTTCTTTTTATCTACACTTATTATTATTATATTATTATATTTTTCCCCTATCCATCTCTGCTCTTTTCTTTTCTCTCGTTATCTACCTTTATTTTATCATTCTTTATGGCTTTTGTTTTTCTTTAAAAGAGGAGAAATAACGAAAAACAATAAAACAAAATAATTAGATCAAACCCAAAAGTAGGTTTCCTACGTATCACGTCGTACATGGATCAGATCTTGCGTAGTTCGGGCAGTCTTGCCAAGATGACCAATTAAACTCTTTTTTCATTTTTTTCCTTGAAAATTTAAGAAGAAAAGAAAATAACAATTTGTCAAAAGAATTGACGAAAATCTTTTTTTTTTTTGCGAAAATAAAAATAAAAAAACCAAGGAAAGACATAGCATCATAACATTTTGAAGAAAGAAAATAACAAAATCGTACAAAAGTTTGGGACCACTTTAAAACTAAACAACAAATACGAAACAACATTATAGACCCCTAAGACGACATAGGCGAAATTACTAATAAAGACTCTAATACCAAAAACAACTTGACTTCGTCTTAAAACAGACACCACCCTGCAATGACAGACACATAAAAGACTCAAACTGAATAAAGATAAGAAGTGTTTTTTCAGACTGGTGCTCTGTGTGATGACCCTGACTGATATGGACCTACCTCTGAGGTTGTCTTTCTACCATTTAAACTTTGTAGAATATCCTGTAAAGACACCCTAATACCTGGGAGGAAGCTTCGGGCCCGTATTCCTGCTTCATGAAGAGTGCACTTGGAAAGATTATTTCGACACCTTTCTACCGTCTTAAACAAATCTGCTAACTGAACTCTCAGTGTTTTGACTTTGGACCCTAGACTTCCATCCTGATGATCGTCTACTATGCATTCTTCCTGTATTCTCCCTTTAAGCTGCACTGGTAAGGGTTGACTGATACTCCGAGGGATAGATTGAAGCCACACCCCATATCCCTGAGTGTACCCCGAATTATCCAAACTTTCTTTAAGTGTGTCCACACCTAGGTTTGTCGCATGCTTCCAAAACTGCTCGTACTTTCTCTCACCTAAGGCTTGGTCCTTGAAGTACTCAACATCTTTCAGAAGATCCACTGCTGGTGGCACGTCCTGCAGCCTACCCAATTGGCGCATTACCCTAGAAGGATTGTATGGTCTAGTGCAATTGAGCCCTAACATGACTAAAGGGAGCTGCGTCTGACAATCCCACAATACTATCTTTGGGCGAAGCCACAGATAAGTCCACAAAATGTTATCCCTGGTTCTTGACTCAAGAAATTCAATCCAAGCGTCAACTCCTACGGGTAACGACAATTTATCCAAACGCAACCTGGAGTCCATGGCTTTCACTCGATTGGGAATGCAACGATCCAACACGTCTGGTCTAACTAAAGCAGGCGCATGCAAATGCTCCATCATCCATAACTGCAATATCAGGTTACTGCCCTCAAAATATCTCCTTTCCCCCTTCACTTCAGTTAAAGCCTTATATATTTCCATTAAGATCATGGGTATGAGAGTGAACCTTCCCTCTTGATTAAAGCCCTTGTCGTTTTAATCCTTATGAAATAGGGCCATCACCACAGATTGCAAACGAGTATTAATACGTCTTTCTTCTAGTGGAAACACTAAAGTACCTAACAAAGCGAGGGTGAAGACTTCAAGACGCTTTCTCTCCCACTTCTCCTTAGTCACATAAAATTCATCCCAAAAGCAATGAAAACCTTCCGAGGGCCCGAATCTAGCGAACAAAAAATCTAAGGAAACCCACAAATCACTTAAACAATCCAAATGGATACCCTTACTTTTTAAACCACAAGACTTGAAAAATCTCACGCCAGTATGATTTCGTGCTCGGATCATATCCTTCTCGATATAGGGCAAATGCAACAAACCGGATATTTCTGCCAAAGTAGGAGTCATTTCACATTCCCCAAACCTGAATACCAAACCACTCGGATCCCAAAAGGTCAACAAAGCCTCTATTAAATCTGGACGAGGGGTAACATGCAGAAGTTCTGTAAGATCACCTAATATTTTAACCAGTTTCTGCAGATCAACATAGTTAAACATTTCCCACCATTTGATTAACTTTTTGGGCACCTTCACAACCATCAGAACTCTACACTTAGTGGACAAATCCATCCTATAATAACACACA
Organism: Capsicum baccatum var. pendulum; assembly: GCA_030864225.1. Taxonomy (NCBI): domain Eukaryota; kingdom Viridiplantae; phylum Streptophyta; class Magnoliopsida; order Solanales; family Solanaceae; genus Capsicum; species Capsicum baccatum. Next base: position 268,360,015 of record CM061552.1, read on the forward strand.
AGACGTTATCTCAAAATTCGACAGGAGTAGAAGATTCCCAACCCTTGAAATTTTTGGACGCAAACATATGTCGATGGGACAGACCACATCCATGACTCCAATTTGCCGAACAGAAGTACTGAGCGAAATCAGTCTACTTCGCAAACAACTCTAGATTATGGGGCGAGAGACCTAGGCTAATACTAAGACAAAGGCCGACACAAAAATTACCGGACCCACCGAGGTTTGCCTATGTATCCCAACCCAAGGGAAGGGAATCAGGTATGCGTAGTGCATCCAGATTGAATAATTAACGATTAACTAATAAATTGACCCTAACTTAAGAGACACTACCAAAACCAACGAAAAAAAACTTTTGAATTTTCAGCTAGACACTGACACCACCAATTATGAAGAAAAATCTTTTTGGTAATTTTGTTTTTGACAAATAAGTAGAAAAGACAACCAAACCCTTTTTTTTTTTAGAATTTACGGTACTTTGAGAAGACAAATGTAAAACGTAAAAAAAAATATTTTTGACAATTTTAGTTATAGAATTTCTCTTTCCTATCTGGTTGTTACACTTGATCTTAGTAATAGAAATTAAGATTTTATAATTATCCGATCAAAATCGAAAGGACAATTTTCAGATTTTATTTGGCTATATTGAATCGGTTGTTATAGATTTGTTTTGAAAAAAAAAAGTTAATTTCTCATTTTCTTATTTTTTAAAATATAAAAAAATTATTTCAATGTTTCTTTTTCTTCTATAAAAATAGAGATTGAGCTGTAAAAGATGGTGATTTCAATTTCAAGTTTAGCTTGGTGGTCACTTGAGTATTCTAATTTTGATTAATTGATAGTAATTTGAGTATTCACATTTTGATTATTCAATGAGTTTAATTTTCATAAATTAATTAGTGGTAGTTTGATAACTATTTTGTCACCCCTCAATAGAATTGGTGACTATTTTAGTGAAAGTGAAAATCAGAGGGCTATGGTGGGTAACTATTTAATTTAATTTTTCAAATTTAAAGTTTAAATTTAATTTTCAACTTTAAAGTTAATTTTTTTTTTTGAATCATGAATTTGAAGAGGTAAAAACATTAATTTTTTTTGTACTTGAAACTTGAAAGTTTAAATTTAAAGTTTCAACTTTGAAGTTTAAATTTTCAAATTTAAGTTTTAAAGTTTAAATTTAAATTTAAATTTTCCACTTTAATTTAAAGTTTAATTTAATTATTTTTGAATTCTTTAAAGTGTAAACAAAAGGCAAATTTAAAAAGAAAGTCGAGGCAAATAGCCTATAAGTTTATTCAAATTAATAAAGACGTATATGTATTACAAATACAAAAAATGACTAAAATACCTTTCAAGTATTGAAATTGGTTAAAAAATACCCTTCGTTTACCTATTAGACCAAAAATATCCCTCCATCTACCTTCATGACTCAAATATACTCTTAAAACTACCAAATATTTTTAAACCATAATTAAAATTTTTATTAAATATGTGACAACTTCTATTGGTTGTAAATGAAATTAATTAAAATGTTAAATCAAATTCAAATCTAACTAAAACTAATCGACCCAAATCATTATAAACCGCCCCAACCTATTAAACAAAAAGGAAATTTTGAAGCCTAAACCTAATTTCATCGATCAAATTGTTCAAAAGCAATTTTGAAGCCATGATTTTAGACGAAAGTGACGGTGAAGAAGATGATGCTCGACTCTGGTGAAGAAGCTTAAGAAGCCATGATGCAAATATATGAGAGTGACAGGACGTCTTGGATGTCATATCATTTCCATAATAGAGCAACTTTGTGGATTCATCCCAATAAGCTTGGAAAAAATGAAAAAGCAAAAAAAAAGTAACATTAAGTAAAACAACGATGGCAAAAAATGTGCTAAGTCTTTGAGAAGCAGCTTCATCCAAATTACAAATATTCATAGTCCCTGTCAACTGATATCGTTGGGTTGAAGCAATTTAATTATTTTTTTTACCAAATTCGATGTTAATATTTGAAGCAACTTAATTAGTTTTTCATCAAACTGAGGCATATCCACCGGGGATCGGAGCATTTTAAATTGAAGTTGAGCATCGGCTTCTTTACTGTCATTTTTATCTAAAATTATGGCTTCAAATTCTCTTTTCAATGGTTTGATTGATGAAATTAGGTTTAGGCTTCAAAAAGAACGATTTTAATGGTTTGGGTCGAATAATTTAGTTGGATCCGAATTTGATTTAACATTTTAATTAATTTAATTTACAATCTATAGAAAGTTGCCACATATTTAGTGAAATTTTTAATTATGTTTTTAAAAAAGGTTGTTAGTTGTAACGGTATATTTGAGTCATAAAGTTGGATGGAGGAATATTTTTTGCCCAATATGTAAATGAAGGGTATTTTTGAACCAATTTTAATACTTAAAGGGTATTTGTGGCCCTTGTTCATTACAAATATTAGAAATGCATCTAATCTACACAGTCACCTTGTATGAACGGGGAATCTTAGTAGTTTAATTGGTTAGTTACCTGAACTTCCACCTTTTTGGTGTGGGTTCGATTCCCCACATTGTAATCCCCTCTCCCATTTTCCTTTCCTTACCACCAATTTTTTTTAAAAAAAAACCTTGTAGGAAGAGTTCTGCTTGAATTAGGTCTCGATTATCATACTAATATCTATAATTTTCAAAATATATTTTTTGTAACTTGTCTATCTATTCCTTGGAAACATAATCGAAAATTTGTATTTGATTTTCTTCATCTATTGCTTCCGTGTCATCATTAGTATTTTCTCCAAGTATTTTATCTATCATGATTTTGACTTGATGAGATAAATTTGACGGTTTAATATTTATTTATTCGGCATTGGTCTAATCTCTGAACAGCACTGATATTTTCAAACTATCTTTTGTTAATGAATATCTATGGTCTCCAATAACAAATCTCCTCGAGTTGAAAACTTGCTCCGAAGTTTCAAAGAAGCTTGCATAGCTAGCACATCTCGAACCATCCTTGAAAGATATGAAAATTGTTTTGTCTGTTCTTCCACCAAGTTATAAGTTGAGGATCTCCATTTTCATCCCTAATATTTTTTCATGCCTAATTAATATATTTATCAAAATCATTATTGTTAGCAGAATTAAGACCAATTTCTTCATCTATAATTTCATCAAAATCATTAAATTTATTCTTATGACATGGAGGTTCATTCGTAATTTTGTAGCTGGACTCTATAAAAGTCATACACATGTCTAGCTTTAGTTGCTATACTATCCTTATATGATTCAACAAATGAAACTTCGTCACTTGTAATTTCTAAATTTTTATAAATATTTTTAATCATTTTTTCACACCATATTCTTTGTAAATTGGGTTGATAAAAGTAAAAGTAAAAAATATTTGAGGAACAGAGGAAAATATTTTCTAAAATTTTCAACCATATATGTAACACTATTTTAAAATGTTCACAATCTTTATAGTTAACAAGTTGAGATGAAATAACACAAACATTACAAAAGGCAAATAAATAATAAGATAATATTGGCTAGATATAATATTTGTAGCACTATAAAAGATTCTCAAAAAGTTAATAAGATTCTCGTCGGTGGTTCTTGCACTCATCCGCATTACAACAAGTGCACGATATCAATAGCAACATTTGTAAAGACGCACGATATCAATAACAACAACAAGCATTTCAAATAACGAATTCCATCTAGTAGGCAATCTTTTAAATTTTTTCTAAATGACATTTCAAATAAAGTATAAGTTTTTTCAAACTCTCTAATTCTAACCTTTATTTTAATTTTAAAAATTCATGCACAAGCAATTCTAATTTTAACACAAAAATCACCAAAAAAAATTCTTTTTATAGGGGGAGAGGGCTGGAGGACCGGGGGGATGGGGGTGGGGAGGGGTGTTGGGAAGCTTGATGGGGGCCACTAACGGCTCACAATGGCTAGTGGGATGGTGGAAATAATTGTTTTAAGAAAAAAATTTAAATGTAGTCGTATACCGGGCAGGTCAAATGACCCTTGTCCGCCCCCGGTCTGTGTTTTGGAGTCAAGAGCAGCAATCTTCTATGGGGCATACTGGACAAGGGCTACCGAAATTGGAATCGGCGCCGGAATCAGTTCGAAACGGGCCAGTCCGGTCCGTCTACTAACCTTACTTGTCACTTTACTATAATACTGGATTTTTTGGGGTTTAATTTTGTGTGCATAGAATATTTTGATTACTATAAATTTAATTACAACAATTGTTAGTAAAATATCTTTTTCTTAATTTTTTTCTTTTTGTTTTTTGGGTAGGAAGTGAACCAAATATCAATGGAAAAAGGGGTAGGTTTCTTCTAAACTACCTACTAAATCAATTATGTAAATACTGGTACGATAGGACATAAATTGAAGTTATAAAGGTTTTGATTATTTTCAAAATATGTGTAGGGTTATTACCTTTGACAGTTCCTTTTGATTAGCTGATTGAAGCACGTGGACCAAATGCTTTTCTTTTTTAAAGCTAGAAAGATATTAATAATACCATTCATCAACTAGTGCAATTGACACTTTCTACGAGGAAATGCTCTCTTATGACTAGGGTGAATATATTTTGATTTAAATCGAAAATTTAAATCGAAATTTAATTTTGATTTTGATTTTTTAGATCGAATTTGATTTGTAATTTTAAAATTTTAATTTTTGGCTTCGTTTTTCATTTTTTTTTAAATCGGTTAAACTGAAAAACCAAAATTTTATAAATATATAAATAATATTTAATAATTCACATTCACAATTAACATTTAACAGTAAATTCGCATACACCGCAGGCTGTTTATGGATTATTTTAGTGACTTAAATATTTTATGGACTATTTTCGTGACTTTGGATTGTTTTATAGACTATTTATGTAAGGTTATATTATATGTAATGATTAATGACGTTATGTATTATGTTAAGCTTATGATTATTTCATTCCGTTTCATCCATGTTGAGTTATTTACAGTTATTTATATTTGGAAATGAAAAACAGGTTTGAAAAAAATATTTTTCTAAAAAAGTCTATCAATTTTAAATGCTCAGTTACGAAAAAGAGAGGCTAACTACTTTAATAACCAAACCGAATATATTTTGGTTTGATTACGGATGCCATTTTTGTCAATCCGAAAATAAATAAATCGAATCGATATTAAAAAATCAGACTGAATGCCCACTCCTACTTATGATCGATAGATGAGTTGGGGTAGATTGAATAACATTTCTTGACAGATGGATGAGTTGGGGTAGATTGAATAAGATTTCTTCAAGCTTAACAAGAGGTTTTGAGTTTATTCCCTAAATATAAAATGGTCGTATATAGCGTGAATTTAGATTATTCAAGTCCCAATGAGAAAATCAAATATCGAGTAGAAAAATTTAACAAAAGGGTCTCCTGCGGCATTAACAAATTTGAATAGAATAAACGGATATTATCATATCTCTCGTGTGTTATTTTTAATGTTTTATGCGAAAAATAATTTTTTTTGATAAAAAAAAGCATATAAAATAAAAAATCAATTTATAAAGGAACAAAAATTAATGACCGTTATTTAAGGATAATACCCACATATAAGTTCAAGGCAAATTCATATGATTTTTAAGGATAAATTACATAAATCACATAGACTATATTACCTAATATTCCTTAATTTTTTAAAATTTACATAAAATTCCAATTTTTAACTTTACTCTTGATACATATCAATAAAACTCTACATCCTATTTTTACTCCACCATTAACTCATTCAAGCTATTTTTTTTCAAAGATTTCCTTCCCTAAAATATCTCTCTAATTATTAACAATTAAATCATCTTCCTTCATGATTTTTTCTCTTCTATTAATGCTTAAATCATCTTCCTTCCTATTTTTCTCCTCCATTAACTCATGCAACTTTTTTTTCCCCTCCTAAAATCTCTCCCATTTTTTTTTTTAAACCTATTAATACATATATAAATTTTTTTAGTTATTCATACATGTTTCTTCTTTTAATGGTGATTCATATGAATGATAAATATGATATCATTATATGGGTATTATGTTGATTCATACGATAGATACATTTTGTATGATTTTAACGGGTGATACATATGATTTTCATGGGTGATACATATTGTATTATGGTGCTTCATATATGGTAGATACAGTTATTTATTTCAATTATTGGGTGATTTATATTATATTAATGGGTGATATATATGCTATTGTGGTGATTCATATGATAGATACAATTATTTATTTCAATTATTGGGTGATTCATATATATGGTATTATGGTGATTCATATGGTAGATACAATCATTTTATTTCAATTATTGGGTGATTCATATGATATTAATGGGGATATATAGATTCATATGGTAGATACAATTATTTATTTCAATTATTGGGTGATTCTTATGTTATTAATGAAAGGTAATGGTGTAGTCAGTGTAGAAAACAAAAGTAATAATATTTTTTTTTATAAAAAAGACTAGAAGCAGAATTGAAACATAATTAAAATTAAATCTACAAAAAATAGACTAAAATTAAAGACGAAAAAAGAGAAAAAAGACGAAAAAAACATATCTTTCATAATTAAAGACGAAAAAAGAGAAACATAATTAAAACACCTAAACTAAATCTAAAAAAAAAAAAGAAAAATTAGATATCTTTCCTTAAATAAAAGAGAATCTATTATTTCCTTAAATAAATATCTTTGTCAGTTACAAATGTATCAATTTTTTATATGTATCACCTTATAACATATGTATCACCATTTCAAAAATCGGGATAAAATGTAATTAACAAAATAGTCGAGATTTTATGTAATATCATTTAAAGATTCAGGGATTTATGTAAGTTACCCATTATTTAATAACTTATATTACACTAACATGGTGAGTTCATATTATAGCAATATAAGCACGGAAAAGGGCCTAAAATGTCCTTCAATTATGTAAAATGGTGGAAAAACATCCTCCGTCTGCCTATTGAGCCCAAAATGATCTTTTCATTTAGGTCTAAAGTTCTTTTCTCACCTACCTATTGGGCCTAAAACGCCTTTCTCGTCTACCTATTGGTCCTACTTTGTCCTTTTATTTAGGTAATTACATGAAAAAATCATCCTTAAAACTTAATTATATAAATAATAGTACTTTTTTAATATTACAATTTTTTTTATATATATAGCCATTTAAAAAAATCAGAAAAGATAACTTTAATTCCTAATTTAATGCTATAACTAATTATCAATTCACCTTAATTTAAGAGATATATTTTCAATCTTCAAATTAAAAGTGGAAAAAATAATCCCTGCTTTCAAATCTCTCTCTTATATTCAAAATTCAAATATTTAAAATAAACTAAGTATTTTATTATTTGTTGGTGTGTGTTTCATTTGGTTTTCATGTATGTTAATCATCTAGTATTATTTCATTATCGTGTATTTTTAATTCTAATGTAATGGGTTAACCATAATTTTTTATGGATAAATATTTATGGAATAAAAATCATTATGTTGGAAGTACATACATATCATGTATTTTTATTGTATAAAAATAATTTATGTCAAAGTTAGATTATTATTATATTTTTTATATAATAAATATTCATTGTATATCTCATTATGTCGGAAGTACTTTTCTTGTTAAAAATTATTTATTAAATATAAATATATATTTTCAATAGTACATGGTATAAACTTTTTATATCTAAAATATACTATGTATGTTTGTGATATAAATATAATTTATATGATATAAATATAATTTGTATGGTATAAATATACCATGTATTTTTATGATATAACTATAATTTGTATAATATATAAATATATCATGATTCTTTATAGTATAAATATACCATATATTTTTATGGAGACATTGCGAAAGCAAACAATAAAAATAAAAAAACATAAAATTTTGATATATTATATAAAAAATGAATGCATAAAGCTTCTATAAATATAAGCAATAAATAAGAAATGTGAAAATTTAATATATAATTATTTCTCTATATATTAGAATCTATTATAAAAGTAAATATTTTCTATGCTATATTTGACAACCAACTAACATGGCTATAAATATGTAGTTGTTATAAATGTACCATATATAGTGAATGTCTACTTTACCATATATAGTGAATACGTACTTTATCATACATTGTATATGTTTATTTATGGAAAAGTTACAAACCCAAGGTTAGTTTTTTTCCTATAAATAAAGGGATTTTCTTTTATTGTAATTCATCCCTCAATAGTCCCTCAAGGGAAATAATAATTACTCTCTCTATTCTCTTGACTCTTCTTCTTTATTCTTTATTATTTTTTAACACGTTATCAGCACGAGACTCTGCCAAACAAGATGAGATTATAAATCTAAAGGTAATTTCAAGGTTAGTAATTCCTTATGTTATATGTCTTTTATTACTAATAATATAATTATTGTCGAATTTGAGAAAAAATAATTGATTTGGAACCATTTATGTTTTAAATTTGTTCCTCAAGAACAATATTATCAAAAGGGATGACAATATGTTGGGTTTAAGTCCCACCAATTTTTGCCTAAGACGCCTTTATATGAGTAAGACGTTGAGTTTGAATCTTAATGCATCATATTGATGATATTATGATGGTTGAAGCAAAATAATGTATTTTTAATGAAAAATCATGAAATATGTCCCATTGAATATGCTTCATTCCATGAAGTGAATGTGGTAGCAATATATGATAAGTCTGAAATATGATAACTTACTTCATTGTTAAAGTGTATATGATATCAGTGCATAATATGTCTGAAAGAAGACAAGTGATTGAATGCATGAATATACTCGTGGAGGGACAATATGATAATGATCATCAAAAGTGATGATATTTTCACACACGTATTATGATCATAAGATATGTTAGAGAAAAATTCTCTAGATCAAATATATGCCTTGATTTTCTCCTGAAGTAGCAATATCATTAAAAAGGTTATAAGCTATCAATTTGATAGACTTAAGACACTATTATATTTTATTCATGGGAATGAGATTTTTAATTGTTATAAGCATAGGTCCATTCTCTAGGTGAATGTGATGATATTTAGTGAAGCTTATTAACAAACATGAATTTGATTGTGATGGCTTCACAACTCACCTCCGAATGAGGCAGAATAACCGAGAAGAGTTATTTCGAAATCTACTTCTAAAGTAGTAAATTTGAAATTTATTTATGTAATAGTAAATCTTAAATTTACTAAAGTAAAAAGGTACATGTCATGGTAAACTTGGAGTTTACTAGAATAAAAGTTCATAAGTTGACATGAACGATTATGACATCCCCAAGATATGCATATTGAGTATTAGACATGTAATGAAGAATTAGAAAATTCTTCAAGAATTATTCATGTTGTTTGTTCTTGTGATAAGTTGGTTCGACCAACTAATTATTGGATTGGATCCCTCAAAATCTGAAAAATATAAAAGGTGAATAAGGCCCCGTTCACCTTTCATGTGATATGTTGAAAAGATGCACCAATAACATAATCACATGTACATTTATTGTCAACATGTAGTTTGACATTCATAAAGTTGCTTGCTCAATAAAATAGAGTTAAAAGCATAATTTTCAGATTGTGCAATCAAGATAATTCATCTTGATGAAAATGGTTTGGCATTGAATGCCTTCAGTAAATAGCTAAACCATTGCTGATGAGAACAAAGCTTCATGTGTTGGTCTGAAATATGATATGTTACATAAAATAACACTTGTGTTCATTAGACTAATAAATTATGATTATTTCTTCCCTCTTAATTGGTTCAAGGTCAAGAACCAACTATTCCATCTAATAGTTTTAATGTGCGACATATGATTAATGAATATACCATGATGCACAAAAATGGAGGATGTATGTTAGTTTTCCTAACATAAGGGGGAGATTATAAGCAACTATGAAATATATTAGGAATTATCATCAGATCCTCATTCAAAAGATAATTCAAGTTGAATGCCGAAGCATCTCATATTTAAGATGCAACTGCTCTTATTTTGTGTTCATAAAGGACAAAGTCTATGCATGCATGAAGCATGATAGATTAATCGGTTCCAAATGAAATAACTTTTGAAAAATAAGTAGCAAATAATCATAATAATAAGGTAATGTGCTCTTGAAGAGCCTACGACATAACACTTCATGAAATCTTATGAGAGGTTCAGGTACCTGAAAATAATGAAGTGATGAGATCTCAAAATGTTATGTCATACTGTGAATCGATACAAAATGAAATATCATCAATGATGTCTTTGATACAATATTGGCGCAATATTATAAAAGATTATGAGGATCTAAATTCTACGTTTATTTAAGCATACTGATGTAGTAACTTTTATCAAGCGACATGAAGGGGTGCATCTTGGTAAGTGAAAACTTATTTGATTTGCAATTCAAACACTTGAAGATGTCACTTATGAAATGTTGAATATGGTCACTTGACAAAATTTACATGAAAACTTTTAAGGATTCAAAATGTTTGAAGCATATAAAAGTTTCTGGAAAACTTATTTATAATCCTTATATTGTATAAGCTTATAACTTGAAAATTATTGAAACTCTTGGACAGTTTTCAAAAGCAATAGGATATTTGCTTAAATGAGAAACATGTATAATTGAATAAGGGTTCATTCGGACCTCAATAAAAGAATGAGGAACTCCTTGGTTATGAAGTACCATATCTTAATGTAATTGGTGCACTAATGTATCTTGCAAATACCACAAGGCATGACATAGCCTTTTTTGGTTAATTTGTTAGCAAGGTATATCGAGTTCCGCTCCTATTAGGAGACATCGAAAATGTGATAAAATATATGAGCTTATTTTATTCTAAAGATTGTAGTCCCGTTCTTGTTGGTTATGCTGATGTTGGGTACTTATCTGACCAGTATAAAGCTCGATCTCAAATAAGCTATATGTTCACATGTGGGGATACTGCCATATCTTGGAGATATACAAAATAGTCTATCTAGCCATTTTATTAAATCATGCTGAGATAATAGTTATTTATGAAGAAAGCCAAGAACAAGTATGGTTGAGATCCATGATACATCTTAGTCGAGAAAAATGTGGTGTGAAATGAGATAGTGTATCCACAATTTTATACGGAGATAATGCAGCATTCATAGCACAACTTAAGAGAGGATTCATAAAAGGAGATAGAACGAAACACATTTCGCCAAACCTTTTTTATACACATGAGCTCCAAAAGAATGGTGATATTAACGTGCAATAGATTCGTTCAAGTGACAATGGGGTTGATTTATTCACCAAGTCTCTTCCAACTGCAACTTTTAAGAAGATGGTGCGTAAGATCGAAATGCAAAGGTTCAAGGATGTTCTTATTAGGGGGAGTTAATACGCGTTGTACTCTTTTTTTCTTACGAGTTTTTATCCCACTGGGTTTTCCTTGTAAGGTTTTTAACGAGGCAACATTTATGTGTATTATTTATCAATTAGACATTCAAGGGGGAGTGTTATAAATGTACCATATATAGTGAATGTCTACTTTACCATATATAGTGAATACCTACTTTATCCTATCTTGTATATGTCTATTTATGAAAAGTTACAAACCCCAAGGTTGGTTTTCTCCTATAAATAGAGGGGTTTTCCTTCATTGTAATTCATCCCTCAATATTCCCTTAAGAAAAATAACAATTACTCTCTCTATTCTCTCTACTCTTCTTCTTTATTCTCTCTTGCTTTATAACAGTAGTAATTTTTTTAAAAATGACTATTTATGTTGTTTTTCTTTTTCTTTTTCTTTTTTTCAGATTAATTTAGAATGGCGAAAAATTGATATTGTACACTATTTATTTGATTAATATTAATAAATATGATAAGAATTTTATGTATTTTAATAAAGATAAGTTGTGGTATTATATATTTTTTTCTTTATAAGAGTAAAATAGTCTCAATAGGTAGACAGAAAGGGTATTTTAGGCCCAATAGATAGATAAAAAAAGACCCAATAAATAGACGGAGAACATTTTTACACCATTTTACATGATTGAAGGACTTTTTAATCTCTTTTCCAATATAAGAAAAATGAGTAGCAAAAAGGTAAGTAATCATTTTTCACTTTGAATAAAAAAACATGATATGAAAAAATAGTTTGAAGAATCTTAACATAATAGGAGGAAGGAAAAATGTGTGAAATCTTTTCTAAACAAAGGTCAAAGTAATCATATTCAAAAGACTGAGTTATTGTTAAATTTAGTTAGGTTTTGTTTTGGTTTGATCCAAAAGATTAATAAAAAAATAAAATAAAATGACGCTTTGTTTTTTCTGAATTTTTAAATGTTTTGGACTCTTGGTTGGATTATCTTTTTATTCCAGTAAACCAAGTTTCCAATTTTGGGAAAGCATTTTTGCAAAATTTATAGAACCAAACATGGCATATTTGTTAATTTTGGACCCTTTTTCAGGACGTCTCACAAAATTAAATTCATTAATTTATGTTTTCACGAATGCTTTACATACACTTTTTATCTTTCACGTCCATCATGACATGTGTTTTAATAAATTATTTATGTTTGAATTTTGACATTAAAGTAATTTTGTATAATCATACTTCAAAATTTAGTTAGAAAAGAAAATCTCACGAAGAACATTAACACAATGAAATTATCTACTTAATATTTTGTATAATCATACTTCAAATCTGTTGGAAAACCGAATCTATCAATATTGAGCTAAGAAAGGAAGAATAAAAGTAATTTGTATAATCACACTTCAAAATTTAGCTAAAAAAGAAAATCTCACGAAGAATTATAACATAATGAAATTATCTACTTAATATTTTGTATGATCATACTTCAAATCTGTTGGAAAATCGAATCTATTAATACTGAGTTAAGAGAGGAAGAAAAGAGGATGCAAGGCAACGGTTTAACCTCTGTCATCGAGGGGTCGTTTGGTAGAGTGTATTAGAAAATATAATGCAAGCATTATTTTTATGTACAACTAGTACCTTTTTATTACATATTTTTAGCCTACATATTACTAATGATTGCATTACTTATACACTTTAGGGGTCATTTGGTAGAGTGTATTGAAATGTTAATGCACGCATTAGTTTAATGTATATTAGTAGTACCTTGTTTGGTATACCTTTTTATCCTATGTATAACTAATGCAAACATTAGTTATACACTCTATTGTGTATTGAGGTGTGTATTACTAATACCTCAAAATCCATGACATTAGTAATGCAATGGATCTAATGCATGCATTAACATGCTTAAAGACCCTATTAGCCCTCAAAAAGTTTCCCGCATCATTTTCCAACATATATATTAAGGGTATTATGTAAAATTTTTTTTTTTAGAAATTATGTAATTCATATTTTTTTTAATACATCGAACCAAACACTGCATAAGAATAATACAAGCATAACTAATACAAACATAACTAACACAAACATTACTAATATAAGCATTACTAATATACTATATTTTGCATTATTTTTATACGCTCTACAAACGACCCCTTATTGTGTGTTATACTATGTATTATTAATACCATCATTTTTCCATGTTAGCAATACAAAGGAATTTAATATATGCATTAGCCTGAGTAATGACAAAATTACTCCTCAAATTCCTACCAGAACATTTTTCAAATCCTTTTTTCATTACTTTGTCTATTACTTTGTCTCTCTCCTCTGTGCTTTGCCACATTCTGCATTTAAAATCGTGATCATAAATAAAAAAAATTCATTGAAATGCAAATCACTCAATTGTCTGGAGGAACTAAAAAGGAAAAAATGTTGCAAAATTAACCATTCTCTAATCAAATTAAGCTTGGACTCTTTATTATATAATAGGTGAGTCTCTTTTCTCTTCTGTCTCTGCTGTTGATAATTTGAAGTTCAAATTTTGAACAATTCAACAAACAATAGACATGGCTACATCGGTAAAAAATTGTTGGTTCTCCTCAAGTAGCTGGAATTCATGTCGTTGCAAAGAAGTGTAAAGAGTATATTTGTAAACAAACATTTTTATAATAAAAATTATACAAGACATATTATTTCTAGCACATCAAATCAAACAGTGTATAAGAAATAATGTCAGCATAACTAATGCAAGTGTACCTAATACCAGCATTACTACTGCAAGTATTATTAATACACCCTATCCAACATTATTCTTATTCACTCTATCAAACGAACCTGAGAGAAATCAGTCACTGGCAATACAAAGGATAATGGAGATTGAGCTAACTCTTCTTTCTTATATACATGTGCTATTTTACACCACTTATACAGTGATGCACCAACTATATAATTAATCAGCTAAACTAATGTTGTTTTTCTAGGGTTTAGTAAAATCTCTATTTTTCAACAAAAAACTTCAAGTACACGTTTAAATAATCATATGAACAATCAAATAAAGTTTAAACTCTGTATTTATAACTTTAAACTTTTAACAATAAGTTCAACCCAACTTCTGAACATCAACAAAATAAAGTTCAAACTATTTTCTGAAAAATAGCAAAACCAAATGTTAAGAACTTCAATACAAGTTCAACCAACTTATAAACTATCAAAATGAAGTTTCCAAAACTTCAAACACAAGTTCAAACAATTGAAGAACTATCAATATGAAGTTCAATCTATTTTCTGGAAAAATAGTAAAACCAACTTTAAGAAAAAGAGATGAAACAACAAGATTCAAGTCTACTAAATTCACGGTGTGTCCTTAAGGAAATTATTCTCCTCAAGTATACGAGGTTATGGAATATATCCTCACAGGATAAAATGAATCACTTCGATAGAATAGCGGTACCTCAAATTGTGTCGAACTACGAACACACCCAATGACAGCAAATCACACTAGAGTTTTTTCAAAAAAGAGGATTGTTTTTTTTCAAAATTTCATGTCAATATCTAAGGAAAAATTTAGGTAATTATAGACATCAAGGTGAGAAGCAATGGTTTAGAAAGGTGCACCCATTCATAAAGGTGCAACTCTTCGAAAAGGTACAACTCTTCAAAAAAGTCACAACCCATTGAAAATGTCATAACTATCCAAACCAAAAAGGTGTCTATTCAAATTGCATCATTTCTCTTGGTGTCTTTTCGAAAAAATCACGTATTCATTTTTCATTCACACCTCTTAAAACCCAATAATCTCCCATATGAATGGAGAATGACTATTTTATAAAAATTTACAGACAAATTTGTGATTTACAAGCAAAGACTAGTTGCATCTGGATA
Source organism: Capsicum baccatum var. pendulum (assembly GCA_030864225.1). Lineage (NCBI taxonomy): Eukaryota > Viridiplantae > Streptophyta > Magnoliopsida > Solanales > Solanaceae > Capsicum > Capsicum baccatum. The sequence goes on from CM061552.1 coordinate 268,375,272, forward strand.
AGTGGATTTTTCTTTGAACTTTTCGTAGTGAACATGCATCAAATGCACTCGGTCAATAAGTAGATTTGATATCTTTGAACTGCCAAATTTTGTACACCTAGGCAACACAATACACACAACCAACCTTTGATCATTGATGGTTCTCACTATTTTGTCCATTTCAGCCATGAACATACCCTTATTTTATGAGAGTGTAGAGAATAGGACTTTAGTAACATTCTTCTTGAAGCGGCTTTCACTTCACCCTTACATAGGTGATTACTAAATGTTTAATCCTATAGATCAAACTTTTTGGTCAACTCTGCCAAACTTCAAAACCATTAAAAAGCTTCAAACCATAAGCCTTATTCTTGTTTTCTGAACATTCTTCATCATGAGAATAAGTTGACTATATTGACAATGTTGAAGCGTCAGTAACAATTTTGTTTGATCTCCTTGAACCTAGCTCTTGGGATCCCCAGCCTGCTAGGTAGAATTACTGTTATGCTGACTTGTCCTAGGCCTTAAACCTATTCCCTTTAATAATCTCTCAACTCCCTCTCTAGATAGGCCTTTTTTATAAGTGGATCTGAAACATTATCTTTTGACTTCTTATAGTCAATAATGTTAATTTCACTAGAGAGTAGTTCTCTAATGGTATTATATCTCCGTCTAATATGATGAGATTTACCATTGTACATCATGCTTCCTGCCCTACCTATCGCCGTTTGACTATCACAGTGTACATATATTGGTGCCAAAAGCCTGGGCCAATAAGAAATATCTTTCAAGAAATTTTGAAGCCATTCAACTTCATCACCGGCTTTATCTATCGTGATAAATTTAGATTCCATTATAGAGAGGAAAATACATGTCTGTTTGGACGATTTCCAAGAGACTGCTCCTCCACCTAAAGTAAATACATATTCACTCATAGATTTTGCTTTATTTTATCTAGTGATCTAATTTGCACTACTATATCTTTCAATTACCGCTGGCTATTTATTATAATGCAAGACATAGTCTTGAGTATATTTTAGATACCCCAAAACTCTTTTCATTGTCATCCAATGAGTTTGATTGAGATTACTCACGTACAGACCCAATTTACTAACAACACATGCTATATCTGATCGCGTACAATTCATGATATACTTCAAGCTTTTCAACACTCTTGTGTAGTTAACTATGAGTTACTTTCACCTTTATTCTTTTAAAGTGCAAAGCTCACATCTATTGGAGTCTTGACAATACCAAAATCTAAATATTTGAACTTTTCAAGTACCTTTTCAATGTAATGAGACTGTGACAAAGCCAACCTTTGTGGAGTTTTATGAATTCTTATCTCTAAGATCACATCTACAACTCCAAGGCATTTTATATCAAACTTGCTCTCAAGCATTCGTTTCATAGTATTTATATTAGAAATGTCTCTACTGATGATCAAATTCTCATCCACATACATACAAACAATGACTTTGTAATTTGGAGTATCTTTAATGTAAATAAATTTATCACATTCATTTATCTTGAAGCCGTTTATCAACATGGTTTGGTCAAACTTTGCATGCCACAAAACCATGTTGTGACATAACAAGTTTGCATACTTTCTTTTCTTTACCAAAAATCACAAAACCCTCTGGTTGTTCTATTTAAATTTCTTTCTCCAATTTCTCTATTTAGGAATATTATTTTCACACCCATCTGATAAATTTCAAGACCATATACCACAATTAAGTCAACTAACATCCGAATGGACGTTATCCTTGTTATAGACGAGTATGTATCAAAATAATAAAAGCCTTCTTTTTGTCTAAAGCCTTTCATTACAAGTCTTGCCTTGTATTGTCAATAGTACTATCAACTTTTATTTCTCTTTTGAAGAACCATTTAGAACCTAAAGATTTATTTCCTAGAAGAGGATCATCTAACTCCCAAGTATCGTTGCTCAAGATTGAATCAGTCTCACTATTGACTGCCTCTTTCCAAAAGGGAAGCGTCTAAAGACGACATTGCCTTTTTAAATATTTGAGGCTCATTTTCAAGAGAAAATATTTCAAAATTTGATCCAAAGGACATTGACGGTCTTTGATGTGTACTACGCCTTGGAATCTCATGACTAAGTACATTCCCATTCGGTTCATATCGAGGTCGTTAGACCCTCCACTAGACTGTGAATGTATAGTTTTATATGGATAAATGTGTTCAAAGAACTCAACATTATTTGATTCAATTATCATATTTTCATTAATATTCGAATGTTCGGATTTATGAAATAAAAATTGACATGATTTACTGCTTTTAGCATATCTAATGAACACGTTATCCATAGTCTTAGGTCCTATTTTACCTTTTTATACATAGGAACTTGGAATTTGGCTAGACACCCCCACACTTTGAAATATTTTAAGTTGAGTTTCCTTTCTTTCTTTTTTCATATGAAATTAAATGTGTCTTACTATGGGGAACTCGATTGAGTATTCGATTAGCTGTAAGGATAACTCCCCCCCTCCAAGTTCTGTAGTAAATACGAACTTATGACTTAAAGGAACTTATCATTTCCTTTAATATTTGGTTTTTCCTTTCTGCAATCCCATTTGATTGGGGTGAATAAAGGGCAGTAGTTTGATGGACAATTTCATTTTCTACACATATCTCCACAAAAGACGATTCATATTCTCCACCCCTATCACTTCTTATCATTTTGATATTTTTATCTAAATGATTTTCAACTTTTATTTTATATTGCCTAAAGGTGTCTATTGCTTCATCCTTACCATTTAGAAAATAAAAATTGCAATATCTAGTCTACTCGTCAATAAAAGTTATAAAATACTTTTTTATCACAAGATGGTGTTGACTTCATATCACAAATGTCTGTGTAGATTAAGTCTAAAAAAATTGAAATTCCTTTCAACATACTTATACGGATGCTTCACATAATTTGATTCCACACACGTTTGACACTTTGATTAACTATACTTTAAGTTAAGAAAAACTTCTAAGTTAATCAGTTTTCACAAAGTTTTGTAATTGACATGTCCTAAACGTTTATGCCACAATTCATTTGACTCAAGAAAGTAAGTAGAAGCCTCATCTTTCTTTATTTCAATATCCATTACATCAAGTTTGAAAAGTCCCTCATTGAGGTAACCCTTTCCTACATATGTTTCATTCTTGCTTATTACTGCTTTCTCCGAAACAAACACACTTTTAAACTTGATTTTAATGAGAAGTGTTGTCGACACTAAGTTCTTCATAATAGTAGAAACATGGAGAAAGAGTCAACATCTTGTCGGAAGTCATTTTTAAAAATATCTTTTCACTCTCTTCAACATTGTTTGTTGCATTATTTCCTATGAATATCACTTTCTTGGGACCAGAGGCATTATAAGTAGCAAAGACTTCTTTGTCCGCACAAACATGTCTAGTGGTCATGAATTAAATCACCATTTATTTGGATAATTGATCTCAGTGATCATAGCACACATATTTTTAATTTTTTTCATTATTTTCAACATGATTATCTGATCTCTATTCTTGTTCTTATTTAGAACTTGACTATTTAGAGCTTTGTGACCAACATCACTACAATTGTAGCACTTGCCTTTGAATATTTGTTATTCTGCTCTATCTCTTGTCCAGAAGATTTCTTCATCTTCTTATTATTTGGAGCATCATCCTTAACAAGATTTGCAACCATCATTGATGATCTTTTATTCAACCGTTATCCTATTTTATCTTTGGTCGACTCACAAGATCTTTTAAAATAAACAATTAGTTTTCAGTCATTTTTTTTTTTCAAATATGAGGATCTATACTTATGAACATTTACATTTCAAGTTTGGTTAGCCATAATGACATCATTTTCTGTCATTCTTCAAAGTTCACACCAAAATATTTTTTCAGTTTCTCTGCTGTTTTCATTGATACAACAATATCTGAACAACTTAATAACGCAATATTGGTTGCCGTTAGGACAATACCATTCAAAACTTAATCAATTTGCTGTTCAATTTCATTTGTCATTTTCCTATCAATCTTTGACATACACATTAATATTTAAGAATACTAACAATAAAGACTTTAATCTTTATCCAACTTGTTTCTAGTCAACGATGAAGATTTTACATAATCAAATCATCAATCGAATGAATTTTGAAATCTAACAAAGTTTTTACGATTTCAAATCAAAATCAAATTCAAATAGAGTAAAAACCCAAAGGCTTTAAACTCCAAAAATCAATACAGAGTTTACCAAATTGGTAAATTTTTTATATTCTTCAAGCTGAATTTCCACACTGATTTCTTGCTGAAATTTTTATACTCTTCTAACCGAGGGAATAGAAATCAAAAGATTTTAGTCTCCACAAAATCAGTCTCAATATAGATTAACCAAGTGCTTGATTTATAGATGGTGACAAATTTTATTTTTCTTTTCACCAAACAAGCGTATAAAAAAAAACTTTTCTAATTTTTTTAAGATTGTTGTTTGTCTTGGGTTTAGTAAGATCTATATTTTTCAATATAAAACTTCAATCACATGTTCAAATAATCATATGAACAATCAAATGAAGTTTGAACTATGTATTTACAACTTTAAACTTGTAACAATAAGTTCAACCTAACTTATGTACATTAATAAAATGAAGTTCAAACTATTGTCTGAAAAATAGCAAAACCAGATGTTAAAAACTTCAATGCAAGTTCAACCAACTTATGAACTATCAAAATAAAGTTTGTTCAAACAGTTGAAGAACTATCAATATGAAGCTCAAACTATTTTCTGAAAAAATAGTAAAACCAACTTTAAGAAAAATAGATGAAACAGAAATATTTAAGTTTACCAAATTCACAGTGTGTCCTTAAGAAAATTATTTTCCTCAAATACCCGAGATTATGAAATATATCCTTCCAGGATAAAATGAATCACTTCAACAGAATAGCGGTACCTTAAATTCTGTCGAACTACGGATGCACTCAACGACAACAAATCACACTAGAGTTTTTTTTAAGAAAAAGGATTGTTTTTCTTCAAAATTTCATGTATATACTTGTGAAAAAAGTTAGGTATTTATAGCCATCAAGGTGTTGCTTCATGAAGAGAATCAATAGTTCAGAAAGGTGCACCTCTTCATAAAGGTATAACTCTTCGAAAAAGGTGCAACTCTTCAAAAAATGAGCAACTCTTCGAAAAAGTCACAACCCATTGAAAAGGTCATAACTATCCAAATAGAAAAAATGTCTATTCAAATTGCATCCTTTCTCTTAATGTCTTTTTGGAAAAAGCACATATTTATTTTCCATTCTCACCTCTTAAAAACCTAACAATTAAGAATAATGTAATCACCTAAATGTCAATTAGTTACATTTTCACTACTGTAATAACTAACTTTAACAAAATTTATTATGCCACAAATCCTACTTCATTACTCCCCCTCAAGATGGAAGGTGTAAACACATCTAGAAACTAGTTTGGAAACCAAATATTCATACTATGACCCGATGTCTACTTATTGTTCTAATAAAATTAGTTTGATCAGTCTATTTTGTCCGATGAAATGGCTGTCAAGTTCTATGTATTTTATCATTTTATGGTATACTGAATTTGTTGCTATTAGTAATACTGACTTTCTATCAGAAAAAAGCTCCATTGGCATGTCCAATTCTTCTCCTAACTCTTTGTACAGGCCAGTGATCCACACCATCTATGAGATTGTATTAGTCATGCTTTAATACTACAATTCTACTGAACTTCTTAAAATAGTTGTTTGCTTTTATAACTTTCAAGAGATCAATAATTCACTATGTTTAATTGATAAGCATGTTATAGACCTTCTTATGTTTAGGAATGCAACCCAATCTGTATCACAATATCCTATTAATTTGTTTTCTTTTTTGCTACTTATCAAAATTTCCATAACGGGTTGTCTCTTTATGTATCCTCCAACTTTTAAACCTACCTCTATATGTGTGTGATCTCTTCGAATTTTGCAATAATTAACTTAATGTTTGAACTACAAAACATACATCTAGTCTAGTTCAGATTAAGCATAGCATAATGACCCTCCAGATTATTTTCTTAATTTTCGTGTGTTTCCAGAATTTTAAGTCTTCCCATAATGGCTACAAGACATTATGACTTATCGAAACTGTCTGTTCAATTATTGAACAGTTCGTTTAAATTTAGGCTCATTTTTATTTTTGGAGATTTTGTTGTTAAGGAATTTATATCAGATTAAAACTCATAGTAAATGCTTCGGATGAGAATTTCTGATAGTGCTATCAGCTCTAGAATATTAATTTTAGGTTAGGGGAATCCTTGGTTTGAATCCCGAGGCTTTCAGACTCATTTTGAACTATTGGGTAGAGTTTGGTTAAAATAGAACTAGGTGGAGGACACCCATTTAATTAAAATAATCTCCGATAAAAGTTATAATGTTTTTGTTATGTCTAAAATATCAAAATAAAATGGAATCATAGTTCATTTGCATGCACAAAATTTTGAATTAATCTCAATCACCCGATGGAAGTTCTTGTGGAGTTGGTCAAATTATTTATAGCCACTAGTGCAAGGGTAATTTACCCTTTCCGTTTACGAGGGATAGGCAATTTTTTAGAGTTCAAGCATTTGACTATCGCATTCGCGAGCCTCCTCTCTCACGTTCGCAGTGAAGGCTAACCAGATCCAATCCATTTTTCTACTTTATGATTGTGACTATTGATTTTATGTTCGCAATAGTCTAACCTTTTTGCCTCCATAAAGAGTTTTTTATGGGCATCATGATCGCGACTAGAAGGCCCCACATTCACGATGTTAAGCCCCTAATAGTATATAATCTCCTCTTCCTTTATTTTTCCTCATTCTTCCTGCCTATTTCTGCTATTTTAGACCTAGGAGCTCAATAAAATTATGGGAAATCATTGATTGGAGCTAGGTATGTGTAGAGGATGATAAAGTGACCATTTTTACTATTTTTTTGGTAAGTTTCCGGCCTAATTTCCTTGTTTAATTTTTATTTTCTCTCTTATTTTCTCCATCTTCAGGGGCTGATTCGATCCCCGAATTGTAATCTATTTGTGCTCAACTTTTGAGCAAAAACTCCTTATCTTCCGAGGAACCTCATGACGAATTTAATATTTGGATTCCATTAGCAAGCCCCATGGATCCATTTTTTCACCCGATTTTAGGCTCAAAGTTTTATATTACAACTTGGATATTATTTTACTCGTATTAACATCTAGATAGTAATTTTGATAGTGCAATATTATTTTTGGACCATGGAACAAAGACTAGCAGTTCATGGACGGTTTGAGATTACAGTTTGGCTTAGGTTTTTTTCTCTCTATGAGATTGTGTTATCTATATATTGCATGCTAGGTAGGGAATATAGGATATCTGTATGACTAGTGTATCATGATTTAGCTTATTTAGGGAATTCGGTATAGAAATGTGACCCGAACATTAGTATAAGACACCCGTTAAGGCCATAGACCATATTATCATTGATTATAGATATGTTAACCATAGATCGATATTAATGATCCTTTAGTATAAGACATACCATTTGACTAAGTGACTTGGACCATAGTTTGACCACAGTTTTTCAGATTATGGTTCTATTATCATGCTAGTTATATAGTTGGGCCCGAAGTCATGGTTACGATACCAGTTGGACTCCAGGTGATTATTTTATTAGTACAAAGAGCATGATTCTAGTTTAAAGATGTTTGAGCACTTATGATTATATTATTTGGATACTGGTAATGGCATGCATATTTATAGGTGCATTTATGATCACTTAGTTGTATGATTCCAATCAAATCCTTGATTTTACTACTATTTTTTAAAAAGAGATTTATTTTCTCTTTTCACTTTTAAAATTGATTCTTTTACAACAAAAATCCTACTACTTTATTTAATGATTGATGAACTTTTGAAACTAAATGAGCTATTGATCAACGCCCAAACTACACCTCTAATTAAAAATAAAGCGGTTGTTATCAAGTAAAGCAACCCAACATAGGTTGGGGTTGAACCCAAAGAGAATATGTTGACCTATCTCTCTAGTTTGCTGGAATCAACGGAAAGTGCAGAAAGTAAATGGGGTTTTTTAGTAGTAATCTCAAAATGGGGGGTTTGTAGTAGTAATCTCGAACAAGTAACAGAGCTCAACTTTGGTTATAATCAGTCGAAAACAAATACTAGGTTTGTGTTCCCCTGGCTTCTTAAATCAGTAGGTTTATTGTGCTTTGTTGAACCAACCTGATATCTTGCATGCAAAATCTGATAAGTTATGTACCATCAACTGTCTTATGAACTCATTGAAAGATTTTACCCTTTACCTTTTGAGTCTCAGGATGTCGTATTACTAACCTTTATCCTGGTTCCCAGTTAACTATTATCTTTTAAGTCTCAAGTCATTAGATGAAAGATAACTGTCTTAAGTAGATAATCCTAATTATCCTAGATCAAAAATTAACCTTCGAATTACTGTTGTGATTATATTTTCCTAATCCTTACTCCTCTTGTGAATTTTGTAGTGATATACTAGGCATGATCTTAACGTTCGCAACCGCTAAGAAAGCTATTAAACTGAAGGTAACCACAATACATGTAAAAATATCAATTCAGAACAACTTAGCACTTCTCCTACTTTGTCTATCTGTCAGGGTTCCCATAACCCTAGCTAAGGGCTTTAGCCACTCATTATTGTGAAACGACCAAAGGAATTCATACTTGAAGACATTCAACCAATATCACAATAATCAATGAATAAAACCCAAAGTCCTTAACTGAATTATCAACCAAAATCAAGAACAAGGTAATCCCAAGATCAACATCAAATCCAGGAATCAAATATATGTTTGTAAGTATATAGAGTGCGTAAACTAACTAAACAACATCAAAGGGTATTTATAAATTACAAGGAAATCCTAGGAAACCATTCCCAAACAAAAGAGGAAAATTGAGGTCGGTGGTTACTTACTGGGCCACCTACAAGCCGTAGATGGTCCCACGTAGGTACTCTCTTCCTCCAAAAGCTCCTGAACTCTCTGGACTTGCCTCTTCTGCAACCTACTCTGTTTCCTACGAACCGTAGATGCCCTCTGTAACTGACAGGGTCTTCTTTTCTGAACTTTTGAGTATCTGGATCGCCAATTTCTAATAGCTACTTTGGAACCTATGGACCGTAGGTAGCATATAGAAGCCGTAAGTTCCCACCTCAGTGTTTTAAAACTTTAACTTCCACTCCTTTCTTCTAGAATAGTCTCGAAACCTGATTTCCTAGAAAACATAACACAAAACCCATTATATTTAACAAAACAACCTCAGTAACTTGTATATTTTCATCCTTTTAAGCGTTGAAAGTGCTATGAAACCATAGCACATCAACAACCCCAACTTAGAATTTTTTCATGTACTCAGGCAACACAACACATGAAAACAAAACTGTGACACTTAACTAGGAAAATTCTAAGCTATCTAAGGCAGTCTATCAACACTTTAAACTCAAAAAAATTACCCCCCTCCTATTTCAACAATTCAAGATCAACTGTGTATATATGAACCATAATAATGTGACATAAGGAAATCAAGATATGGTATTAAATTAGCAACATGCAACCATGCATATATACAAGTTACACTACCCAAACAAGTAAGCATCTATCAATACGGCCCATGTGCACTCACAATAATGAAGTCTCACTCATATCAAATAGTGTATGTCAATGAAGGTACGATCAATAGACACCAACACACTCAAGAGAAGTTCCACCAATGCGCATCAAACGCCATAGGCTTGCCCTTATTTTCTTTACCTTAGTTTTCAGACAATCAAATTAGGATTACTATAAGACTTTATTCATCTTATAATGTAGGATTGGGGATGAAATGGTTCATATGGATATATATAGTAACTAAGACTCCTTGGCACTACACTTACTTTAGGATCCACTTATCAACTAATTTCCTTTTTATTGCACCCTTGTTTCTCTCTTTTTATTCTTTTATTGCATATTCAGATTGGGCATGGGTTCTTTTATTCATTTTTTTCTCCTTTTTATCTCTTTTTTCTCTACCACACCCAGCTCTACTATCTCATTCTCTTATTTTACCCTTCTTCATTACCACTTTACATTAGACATCCTTATTGTAGAAACCCTTAACTTAGTTGATTTGCTTGAGTTGAAGTGCACAATATCAAAGAAGGACCTGAGCCAAAATAGGTTCATTGTAAGACAAATAAGAAGGTGAAAGGTGTAACAAGAAAAATAGTCTATACAGCTAAAAAATTGGTATTAAGGGATACTTATTCATACATGAAAGGTCATTTAGGCTAAAAGTAGACTAATATAAAAAATAGCCTATGATCCTTTCCTAACCAACTATCCTACAACCTAGGTAAGACTAACTGGGCATGTTCTAGATTTAACACTCAAAGGGAACTAACTACGATCTCACACACACATGGCATAGTGTCACATCACAAACTGCTGCCTATCCGATTCATGCAATTGTTAGAAATGATGGTCATGTCCCTAATCCAAATGTTATAACAAGATCTACAATGGTCACATATATCTACATTCACACAATTTTAATAATATAATTTTGGAGGGGTATTATTTTTCTCAAAATTAACAACAAAAACACGTTTATTGCCTTAGATACTAAAAAATCTCCTAATTACACAAAAACACACCATAATATGAAACAAGGCACAATACGATACAAAATTAACCTAGACATGCTGGTTCTATCATTATACCATAAATAACAGGAAAGAAAACATAGTAATAAAAACATATGGCGGCTATGGTATACCTCACCCCCAACTAAAAGACTGTGCACTATCTCGGTGTATTAAAATAATGTAAATCAAGGGAATAAGGACATACCTGAGAGGCAATAGGCATCTGCATCATGATCATCCCTGTGAAGGTGGGTATCTCAATTGGCGAAAGCGGTGGCGGTGGCGGTGGCGGTGTACTACTAGATAATGCACCCATAACTATCTCAGTACGTCTCCACCTAACAGCAAAGTCAGTCTTCCTCAAATAATGTGTGGCTCATCTCAAGGCCTGATCATATGTTATATCAGGATCCTTAAAATCTATCTCTGTGCCTTTCTTAGTATTAACTATGAGGACCGTTTCCTCATTCTCCATAAATAATCCAAAGTGTCTAGGTCCATGTAGAGGTACCGACTCAAAAAAATAGAGGTATAACTAGAGAGATGGACTAAATATTGCTCTGAGTGAGAGACCGTATCTCTACTCACAGTGTGGCCATTTTTCTCTAATCACACCTAGATCGAGTGCCACAATATCACTGAATCGGGATGAAACTCAATCCTCAAAATCATCTATATGGTCATGTACCTCAGATCAAAACTCAGACATCTCAGTCCTATCTGCAACCTATAATTTAGTCTCTATCGCGTCAAGTATAGTCTAGATCGAAGGATGGATCTGCCAATACAATGATGCCACTTCGGCCTCAACATTCTCTACCCGAGTGGTGGTAACACTCTAATTATCTACTAAGATCTACAAAAACATATGCAAAACAAAAGTCATTCTTGTAGCAACAATTGTAGTAAAGGGGTGAAGGTGCACTGCAGATGTCCTAACTGGATCCGAAGTGGAAGCTAGGACTAACGTGAATGTGGCTGAGTTACCCTCACCCTGTATGCTCATCTAGGGGGCCTCTCTCATATCCCCCATATCAAAATTTATAGCAACACCAATATCTACTCTTTCTCTAGAAGTAGGCTTCACGGGAATTGATGGGCCCTCAGATTGGGCCAGAATCACTATCGAAGGCGTATGGGACCTCTGTGCAAGGAACGCATTTGATGGATCCTTGTTCATACTAGTTTGGGCAATGAACATCACCTTTACTCTTAAATCAACACTAGAAATCTCTGGCACACCAGTATCATTACATAGCAACTTACCAGATAAATAAAGGGCAGTGTGGTCCTCTCCCTAAAGGCCCTCTTATAAACCTCACATCTGATGATGGTTGCAAATCCAATATCATAACCAGCCTCCATGCTTGCAATTAGTGTTGCACCATTCCATGAAAATAAGTTATCCACTGTAGTTGGACGTAAATAATAATGCACTAACAACTACCAAAACTTTATGGCAAAAGTCAAAGCCCCTTTCTTAATCACAATTTCCCTTTCGACCCAAGGGGCATCCACACCAAGAGGTAAATATGACTGGCTATCCATCTCACCAAACATACCCTCTCAATTCTATGTTCAGTTTCTTACATAATGCATATGTCATGTGCCAATTTCAATTGATGATCACACTCTACTATAGACATAGAAACTGCATGATATAGGCCAAAAAAAACTTAGCGGATGGCCATCACTAAAATATCAACCCTGACCCTTCTCATAAGCACCTGCTCTAACTTGGTCTGCTCTATATACCTACCGCCTCTTAGTGTAGTCAAAGATATTATGGCATGGTAGGAGGCATTGAACTCCCGCACCACTGCCTGGCTATATGAACTTAGGGGTCTGATCACCCACCTCAGTTGATATATATCAAATACAACCTACAACAATGATGATCCATCCAATCTAGATATCTTGATCTGTCTCTCATCATAAATAGCCCTCTTAGGCTGGCCCATCTTGGTCATAAAGTTGTCTTTCTTATAAAGTAGTCATAATCTTTCTACACACTATCTCGGGTTAACCTCATCAATAGGATCTTACGAGATATGAGCAGGTCAAAAGTCTAGGCTGTCTAGGTTGGAGGCTCCTGGTGAGATGTCTGTGTTGTACCCTCCTTAAACTAGGGAGCTGTTAAAGATGGCTTGGGAACTTGTGCTATGGACTCATCTTAGGACCCCTCTTCAGATTGGGGGTCTTGTAAAGCTGGCACTGTAAGTGACTCAAGATCCACCTCTCCCTTCTTATCACCTTCTCTCTCATTAGACTAGGAGTGTATGGTAGTGACATCCTAGACTTCTTCATCCTTGGCCTGGGTACTCATGTACTGATCTGTGGTTGATCTCTAAGACGATTATATATAGGGTATCTTCCTACTGTAAGTCGATGTGCTATAGAAATATAGCACTTTTAACACTTAAAATAAGGAAAATATGCAAGTTTCTTAGGTTGTTTTGTTAGATATGATGCATTTTAGGTATATTTTGTAGGAAACTAGGTTTTGGATGCTAAGTTTGTGAAATATATGAAAAATGGAGTTTTGGATACTTAATTGATCAATTCTGGGTGTTCGTAACACTTTCTAGATGTTCGTGACCAAAGAATATGATGAAAGTTGAAGATTTGAAGCTTGGTTGCTAGATTGGAAGGCCCGAGACTTACCTATGTCTACATATGGACCACATGTAGCACAAATGCTCTATATAAGACTAAGGTATGTACCAGAATTGAAGATCTCAAGGGCAAAAGAGCTGAAAAATAACTTTTGGCACTTACCTATGTCAACATGTGGACCACATGTAGCACATGTGGGCCACATGTGGGTAAGCTAAGTGCCAGAAGTCCAAAATCTCAAGAGCAGAAGCTGCAGAAAATTTTTCTTGCATATGTAGGTGTCTACATACGCCCATCCTCAGGATGCTTAAGGAACATGCACCCAAGGCCAGGCCGCATGTGGCCACAGACGCTTTTTTGTTCGGATTTTGATTTTAGAGTTTCCTCATGTACTATAAGTACCACTTATGTGTTTTTTAGTAGAAGTAACAAACTCCTGATACTTACAAAAATATTTTGATTTCGAGATTCAATTTTGGTTAATTAATTCAGTTATGATTTTGGATTTTTATTTGTTATTATTGTGATTCCATCATATGCTTTCAATCATGAATATTGTTGATTACTTCATAAGCATGAGCGACTAAAAACCCTTAGCTAGGGTTATGGAAACCTTGGCGAATAGATAAAGTAGGGGAAGTGCTATTGTTGTTCTGAACCGACACCCATGCATGCATTATATTATCTTCACTTTAATATTTATCTTAGAGGTTGCAAACTTTAGGATCCTGCTTATAATATTACTACTTACTCCAAAAGAGGAGTAGTGACTAAGAAAAAATAATGACAACAATAATTTAAAGTTTAACTGTCGATCCACACTACTAGGTATTATCTAAGTAAGATGGTTAGTTGTCATCTAATAACTAGAGAGTCAAAAGGTAATAGGTTACTGGGATTAAGATAAGGGTTAGTAAGGTAATATCCTGAGACTCAAAAGGTAAAGGGTGAAATCTATCTGCTCGTCCAAAAGACTGTTGATAGTACATAACTTATCAATTTCGCATGCAAGGTATTGGGTTGGTTCAATAAGCCATGATAAGCCTACGGAGTTGATAAGCTAAAGGAAACACAACCCCAGTGTTCACCGATGACTGAATACAATCGAAGTTGAAATTTTTTATATTTCTACTAAAAACCCCCCATTTACTTTTCCAGTTCTGCCCGTTGATTACAATTGCTGAGAGCCACAATTCTATGTATTTCCTTGGAATTTGACCCCAACCTTTGCTGGGTTACTATATTTTACAGTGAGTGCATAACCTTCGGAGTGAAGGTGTGGCTTGGGCATTATCAAATTTTGGAGCCATTACTATGGAATAAAATGTTGATTTTTGAATTAAAGTTGTTGCAAATTTTGGGTTTTTTTTTTTTTTGTTCTTAGTTGGGTATACGCCGGTGTATGCCAGCATATGGAGTGGAGGCAATTATTTTACCCACTTATTTCAAATTTAGAGAGGATTATACAAATACCTAGTAGGATGACGAAACCAAAAAAAAAGAGGATATTCTTGAAGTGGTTCGTGATGATATGCCTCCTCTTCCCTCTGAAGTAGTTTAGGAAATTATTGATTAAAAGATAGGGATGATTTTAGCACAAGTAGATAATAAGGAGAGGGCAGTAGAAGAAGATGAACGCATAGCTCAGGAGATAGAATTAGTTGAGTAGAGACAGGCAATAGACCTCCAAGCAACAATCGGTGGTATTTAGAATAAAGTTAGATATGGTCGTCCTCAAGTGATCCCATCATATCAGTACGTGCAACTATATAAAGATAAAGAAGAAGTTATGAGGTGCGTTGAGCCGATAGATACTGGAGCTATTGTTCGTCTCATCTTACCCCCCGATGTTAAGTTCAATATCTCTAGTGCTATGATCCATCTTTTATACTTGAAGGGTGTGTTTGTGGGATTGCCTTTAGACAATGCAAACATGCATTTAATGAATTTTACTGGGATCTGTATTTCATATACTATTCTTGGGTGAATCATAAGGCCCTTATACTGAGGTTGTTCCCCTTCCCGCTTACTAGAGAAGCATCTTTATGGCTGGGGGAACTATGAAGAGAATCTATCACTACATGGAATGAGTTACACAGATAATTCTTGAATAGGTTCATTTCTCTATCTAGGGTGTTGTAGCTGAGGAATGAGATTTATGATTTCAGGCAACTGCAGTTAGAATCTTTGGACGAGTCTCGGTTCAGGTTAAAAAAAACATCACACCATGGTGCCCAACCATCGAATTTTAGGGGTAAGCTTGTTGGAGATATTCTATAGAGCTGTCACCATCAGTTCCAGAGTTATGATAAACATTATCTCTAGGGGAGCCTTTATGAGATTACGATGGGAGATAGCTTCTAGATTGTGGATTAGATCTCGCCAACTAATCGATGGGGGCAAACTCGGGAGATTGAGAGAGGTTCTGGCACTTATGCTATTAGAGCTGCATAACACCCCATATTTTTGGGATAGAATTCGAACAGTCGCTCCAAAGTTTAAAAACTCTAATTATATGATTTGTATATGAATATACGTGTCATGATAATTTACCTTGTATATAAAGTTTTTTCAACGCGAATCATGTTCATAGGAAGCACTTAGAGCAAAGTCGAGTTGACAACACTTGTATCAATTGAGTTTTAGTATCTGATTCTATAAGGGTAAAATTTGAATGAGTGTATCTCCTAGAATATAACAATTAAAGTGTCATAAGACTTCTTTCCATCGTATCTTGTTTCACCTTAATCCGATATCAGAGTGGAAAGTTATGCTCATTTTACCTCAGCGTGTCCGTTTGTCAATAAGGTGACAACTTGAGGTGAAAAGTCATCAATCTCATCGTCAACTTTAACCAGAATAGTATCAAATCCAGCCAGAAGGTGATGACTTGAGGTGACAAGCCGTCAATTAAGTGACGAGCTGTCAACCTCATCGTCAGCTTTGGGCAGAATATGATCAAGTCTAGCCGCAAGGTGATGACTTGAGGTGACAAGCCATCAACTAAGTGACGAGATGTCAACCTCTACGTCAACCTTAAACAGCAAGATTCCAGGTCCATCAATGGGTTGATGACTTAGTTGATAAGCCATCAATTTGTTGACAAGCTACAACTAAGTCATCAACTGAAAAATTCTACAATTTTTATTTAGTTTCCCTAGGGGCATTTTGGTCTTTTCCTTACCTCAAACACTAACCCTATGACTTATACCCCTCAAATAAACTTATTTTTCTATAATTCTCAAATACTTAACATGCTACTTTCTTTCCCATACTCGAGAACAACCATCTAAGGTTTCTTCTTCAAGATCATCTCATAAGCCTCAAGATTCAAATTCAAGAATATCAAGAACATCAAAATTAGGGTTCCTCACCCAAAATTCAAGCTTCCATTCCAAGAACAAGAAACTTAGGATTTCTTCTTCAAGAATTCAAGTTCCAGTTTCAAACTTCTTCAAGAATTCATTTAATTAAGGTATGTGGAGTATTCATCAATGGGTTTTTTTTAATCCATTGAGCCCTAAATCCCTTTTTAATTAAATTAAGAGTTTTTCCTTCATTATGCTATTTCACATGTTCAAAATGAATTCAATCCATTCTTTTCCCTAGTAAATTGAACAAAATTCATGTCCTCATAGGGTCCCATGCAAATTAGGTCATGTAATGCTTTGGATTTCAATTCCTTATGTATATTGTTATTGAATCCATGTATTTATGAATTTACCATATATAAATATGTTGTGTCCAATGATTTACACCTTTCCATGCTCAAAATCATGTACCTCGGTGGTTATTGAAATTTACTACCCTTGGGTCTCTGAATTATGATTTCCTATTACCCTTTAAAAGTTGTTTTGGTATTTTTGTAATCATTTAGTGTTTGTGGGTTATGAAATCGTAATACCTATGTGTCCTTACAAGGTTTCCATTTTTAAGTAATGAGTCAGCCAGACCATGGTTTTAATATCATATTCAAAATGTCGTATTCATGCTAAGCACTTACAAGTACAGTACCATTTTATGTTAAATGACTAATAACACCAATGTCATTCAGTTGGGAGTAACACTTAGTATCGAGTGAATGCGGGGATGATGTCTACCCCGTCAGTTAGGCATGAGACATTAGTAGTAGTCCATAGATTCCAGACCTATGTCACCACTGTAGATTATGAGGGGTCCCCCGTCAGTTAGGAATGACTCTTTCGTCCTTTGGGACATCAACCTTGTGGATCTACATCATCAGTCATGTGTTTGTACCCCTGGCAAGGTACCAACACTCTTCCAACTGGGGTTACAGGTTAGACAGTACAGTATTTAGAGTATGTCAGTTCAGTTTGCATGACCAAGTATTCAGGCATTAGTTATTCAGATATTAGTTATTTTGTTATTCAGATCATGTCAGTACATGCTTATTCTTGGTCTTACATTCTTAGTTTTACATGTTCATGTTTTCATGTTCAACATCTATACATGATCCTCAGTTCAGTTTTATAGCATAATCAACTTTACATGAGATTTACATACAATATTCATGATTTACCACTTCCCAGTTTCAGTTCTACTCATTCTTTAAAAGTAAAGATTTAGGAAACTAAGTGTAGTGATTCACCAGCTTATCATATTATATTTGTACTCATGTTTTAAGATACTTTAGCTTTCAATTAATTTTAGTCTCTTGGTGAGTCTATCTACACTTAGCATGCATGTTTTAAGATTATGTATCTATTCAGTTTTACTTATTGCATTCACCCCCCCTACTCAGTGCATTTTAAAGTACTGATCCACATATATTTCTATGTTCTACTTTGTCTCATAATGTAGGTACCAATTGTAACCCACATATCATAATATGGCAGTTTGCTGCTTACAGCCAACAGCTGATAAGTTATCCTATTTTGGGGACTTCAGTCATTATAGTTCATGTAATTTACTTTGATTATTCAAATGTATTTATTAGTTGTAGTTGGAGGCATGTCCTAGCTATCTATAGTCAGTAAAGTAGAGGTTTCATAGACAGTTAGTCAGAGTCACGTAATTCAAGTTTCTTCCTTCAGTTTTATCATGTTGTAAACTTTGTCAGTATTACATTCATTTAGACTTTCTCATGATCATGTTTCCACTCATATCTTTTATATAATTTAAATCAGCTGCTCAAGCAGTATGTCAGTTTATGGATTAGCTTGGGATTACTTGTGGTTTCAAGCACCGTATTTCGACTAGGGGTAGTCTCGGGTCGTGACAAACTTGGTATCAAAGACTAAGGTTAAAGTTTCCTAGGGTGTCTATGAAGCTGTGTCTAGTAGATTCTTGTAGAATAGTACGGACATGTCTGTACTTTTCTTTGAGAGGCTACAAGACATTTAAGAAATATTTTCCTTCTTTCATGTCTTAGATCATGCAGTAGAAGTGTTCTCTAAGCAACTTATGTAGATTTCTATGTTAATTTCTTCGTGCCAACTCTGCCTTTTTCATAAGTCAACAGAAATAGCCAAGCTTACATCCTTACAGATAGAGTTTTCTCAAACAATCCCTACAGATAGTTACAAGATTTCATGTTGGCTCCAAAACGTATCCCATCAGTGCCTTTATGTTCTAAAGTTGTAAAGATTCCATTCATGGTTATGAAAATCATGCACTAAGACAAAGTCAGATGTGCCCTCAATTCCCTTCTAAGAATTCTATGACAGCATATGATCTAGAGTTAGGATCATGAACCTAGATATTTACAAGCATTAAAATAAGGATAGTTTATATCTAGATTTAGTAGATTATGTATCCATGGGGCTAGTGTATGAGAGGTGAATCAGTAGGATTGAAATAGAGTATGCAAGAATTTAAGTTTATTGATTTGAAATTAAGTATGATGATGTGGGTATGATCTAGAGGTGTACCCAAGGTGATACGAGATTGTAATATTAAGGGAGTATTCAAGAATAAAGTTAGTATAGTTCATTAAAAGTTTGGGTATATCTATGTTAGGTGTAAGAATCTAAGTTTGAATCTTGGATGATTGAGCTAATAGAAAGAAGAGTTGAATTCTAGATGGTGTGAACTCATGGTATGGTGATACTCATGAATATCCTAAGTTAGTCAGTGTTTAAGTTGTTATATGATGATTGTTGGGGCTATAGAAAGTTAAGAGTTCTATCTCAGAAAGAAGTACTAGCAACGAGTTTTGCACTTTCAGGTATTTCAAGATGAGTTATTATTAATGTGTATTGTTATATCTTGGGCTCTAGAGTAAAGTGGTTGCAGTTTAGTTTAGAGTTTATTAAGGGGTCCACAGACTTAGAATGATGGCTTAAATATAAGGGGGAAATGATTATACAAGAAACCAAGCCAGGATCTCAAATTCTAGTAGTAATGCCAGTATGTTGTAGAACAACAGTAAGGGAGGATAATGTCCAACCCATTCTTATCTCAGTGCAAAGTTTTTTACTTCAGTCATCACAATTATACTCATGCCTTACATGTCATCTCCATGATCATGGCTCATATTCGTGCATTTTCCACTGAAACATGTACGCTTCCAGTTCCTAGTATGAAGAGTTCCAGTTCACTTAGCAGTACAAATCAATTTCCATGAATTTATGAACTCTAAACTTAGGTCATGCTGCTCATGACTCTTGTAACCATGCTTTACAGTATGTTCAGTTCCAGTACTCATGCTACACTCTTAATGATCAATGAAATTCAGATTATGTCATGCATGTCCTCAATTTAAATCTCTTTAACGAATTCATAACATTGATACTCTATTTCTCTAGCCTCAGTTAAGTGTCAAAGTTATGGATATTCTTCTTTAAGTGCTTTAGGTCCTCAGTTAAGTGTCTAGCCTCAGTTAAGTGCTTTAGGTCCTCATGTTCTAACCTTTCAGTGACCTCTCTTTATGAAATAATAATGGTGAGAAATTGTTTAGATGGGAGAAAGTGAATGTTTCATATTGGGGAAAGATTGTTGTATGCTTTTTTTTTATCTAAGTCTATAAGTTTGAAGGAATATTGAGGTAGAGCTTTTGGTATATGTCATTATTAGTTAAGAATTTTATGTGTGTCTTTTTAAGAATAGTGCAAAAAAGTTGTTATTGATAGAGGTTTAGAGAATATGAGAAAAATACTTTTATAGGTGTTTGACTAAAAGTTTGTATGTGTTAATAATGATAGACTTGAATGTCATGTTTGTATATAAGTAAATGAATGCATTGTGCGTTAGTGAATTTTGAGTAAGAGGTTGAAGTTATTTGTTGAAGTGGTAATAAGTATTAATCTTGAGATAAGAGCTCTGAAAATACATGGGGTATTGAATTCATGGTTCAGACTAGTATTATGGTGTTATGTGCAGTACCTAGTGATTTCGAGTTAGGCTTGAATATGGTGAGAGTGTGTAGCTCGACTCAGACTTTGGCTAGAGTATTTATATGTGCCCATGTGAGAATTATAAGTTGAATCAAATGAACATGGTATTTAAAGGGAAAAGTATAGTTGAGGGAGTATTTGAGAATTGAGGCTAAGCTTGAAAGTTAGTAGTTGTATTGCATAAGGCAAAGTGACTCTATCTAAGCTTATGTTTTATAGCCCTATATTCCATGTTGTAGATTTGTATCCATGTTGCGATTCCTTATTTAGATATCTTACTTATATCATGTCCAAGAATTGTTTCCTCCCAAATTTTATTAGAACTTCTTAGAAAGGGTGTTGAAGAAATACTCCAGTTGAGTATAGGCTTTCAGTATAATTCAGTCTGTATAGCCAGCAATTAAGTTTAGCAGTCAGACAGACAAGTTCCTATGGTTTTTCATATTTATATCTAGTCCTACTCCAAAGTTTCATGAATATGGCTATTCCAAGAGGTAATTTGTTCGCATCCATGTAAAATACGAATTCAGGTCAGTTCATGCATCATGTTTCCGATTCAGATATTTAGTCCTGATTCAGTTCATAAGTGTTTAGTGCATAATCTTAGTATTCCAAGTATTCCATCTTAGACAGTGTAATACCCATTGTACGACCGAATCTCATTATCTTATGATTCGTGCTTACATAATGTACTTGGCGATGCCATGAAACCCCTTTTCCTTTGATTTCTACACGTTCTTTGTTAAGGGATAAATTCTAATTAGAAGTTACATATCTTATTCTATCCTTAGTAACTCTTGAAATTTTATTGCATCAGTTATCACTTCACAATTCTATATTTATGATTGTCTCATGAACATTTCAAGTGAGTTCTAAACTCTCAGCATGAATCAGCTCCTTATCGTCAATAAAATCAACTCAGCTCAGAAATCAATTTCATAATAAAAGTTATAATGTTTGAGCTTATCTATATCCTTCATTACTAGACATGTCATGTGTACATTATTCCATACTTCTAAGATTTCAATAAGTTTCTGCCCATCATACGAGGACAAATGATTCCAAGGAGGAGATAATATAACACTCCACAATTTTTGGGATAGAATTCAAACGTCGTTCCTACATGTATAAAATCTAATCCTATGATTTGTATATGAATATATATGTCATGATCATTTCCCTTGTATATAAAGTGTTTTTAATGCGAATCATGCTCATAGGAAGCACTTAAAGCAAAGTTGAGTTGAGAACACTTGTATCGATTGAGTTTTAGTATTCGATTCTACAAGGGTCAACTTTAAATGAGTGTATCTCCTAGAATATAATGATTCAAGTGTCCTACTATATATCAAATAAAATATCTTCGAGTCTTATTTCCAACGCATTTTGTTTCACCTTAATCCGATATTAGGCTAATTATGCTCATTTTACGTCAGCATGTCCGCCTTTCAACAAAGTGATGACTTATGGTGACAAGACATCAACTAAGTGATGAAATGTTAAATTCATCATCAACCTTAACCAGAATAGTATCAAATCCATACACAAGGTGATGACTTGAGGTGACAAGCCATCAACTAAGTGATGATTTATCAACCTCATCGTCAGCTTTGGGCAAAATATGATCAAGTCCATCCATAAGGTGACGAATTGAGGTCACAATCCGTCAACTAAGTGACAATCTATGAACCTCATTGTCGGCCTTAAACATCAAGAGTCCAAGTCTATATATGGGTTGACGACTTAGTTGATAAGCCAACAACTAGTTGACAAGCTATCAACAAAGTCGTCAACTAGAAAATTCTACAATTTTATTTAGTTTCCCTATGGATATTTTGGTCTTTCCTTACCTTAAACCCTACCGCCATGACTTATAACCCTCAAATAAGGTTATTTTTCCAAAATTCTCAAACACTTAACACACTACTTTCTCTCCCAAACTCAAGAACAACCATCTTGGGTTTCTTCTTCAAGATTATATCCCAAGCCTCAAGATTCAAATTCAAGAATATCAAGAACATCAAGATTAGGGTTCCTCACCCAAAAATTCAAGCCTCCATTCCCAAGAACAAGAAATTCAGGAGTTCTTATTCAAGAATTCAAGGATTCAAGTTCCAGTTTCAAGCTTCTTCAAGAATTTGTTCAATTAAGGTATGTGGGGTATTCATCAATGGATTCCTTTCACCCATTGAGTTCAAAAATCCTTTTTGATTAAAGTATGAGTTTTTCCTTCATTATGGATTTTATATGTTCAAGATGGATTCAATCTATGCTTTTCCCTAGTAGATTGAACTAAATTCATGTCCTCATAGGGTCCCATGCAAATTAGGTCATGTTAAGCTTTGGATTTCAATTCCTTATGCATATTGCTATTGAATCCATATATTTATGAATTTAAAGCACCTAAGCATGTTGTTTTACTATGATTTACACCTTCCCATGTTCAAACTCATGTACGTCAGTGGTTATTGAAATTTACTACCCTTAGGTCTCTGAATTGTGAATTTCTATTACCATTTAAATGTTTTTTTTTCATATTTTTGTAATCAATTAGTGCTGGCGGGTTATAAACATCCAATACCTATATATCTTTAAATGGTGTTTGTTTTCAAGTACTGAGTCAGTCAGACCATGGTTTTAATATCATATTCAGAATGTTAAGTTCATGCTGAGTACTTACAAGTATAGTCCTGTGTCATGTTAAACGACTAATAACACCAATGTTATTCAGTTGGGAGTAACACTTAGCACCAAGTGAATGTAGGGACGGCGTATCCCCTGTCAGTTAGACATGAGACGTTAGTAGCAGTCCCTAGGTTCCAGACCTACGGTGCCACCATAGATTATGAGGGGTCACCTATCAATTAGGCATGACATCTTCGTCCTTCAGGACATGAACCTCTTGGATCTACATCGTCAGTCATGTGTTGGTACCCCTGGCAAAGTACCAGTACCCTTCCAACCGGGGTTACAGGTTGTACCCTAATAGCTCAGATATGGGTATATTAGTTTCAGCTAGATCCTACACTCCCAGTACAATATTTAGAGTATGTCAGTTCAGGTTTGCATAACCAAGTATTCATACATCAGTTATTTAAATATCAAATATCAATTATTCAGATTATGTCAGTACATGCTTATCCTTGGTCTTGTATTCTCAGTTTTACATGTTCATATTTTCAGGTTCAGCATATATACATGATCCTCAGTTTAGTTTTACATCATGTTTATCTTTACATGAGATTTACATACAGTATTCATGTATTACCACTTTCCATCTTTAGTTTTTCTTATTCTTTAAAAGTAAAGATTTAAGAAAATAAGTGCAGTGGTTCACCAGCTTATCAGATTATATTTGTACTTATGTTTTAAGATACTTCAGCTTTCAGTTGATTTCAGTATCTTGGTGAGTCTACCTGCACTTAGCATGCATGTTTTAAGATTATGTATCTATTCAGTTTTACTTATTGCATTCACCCCCACTAACTTAGCACATTCCCAAATACTAATGCACATATATATATCTATGCGCTACATTGTCTCATAATATAGGTACCAGTTTTAGTCCACACATCATAATCAGATAGTTTACAGCTTCCATCCAGAAGGTAATGAGTTCTCCTATTTCGAGGACTCCAGTCATTGTAGTTCATGTACTTTATTTTGATTATTTATATGTATTAATTATTGGTAGTTGGAGGTATGTCCCAGCTATCTATAGTCAGTATAGTAGAGGCTTCATAGACAGTTAGTTAGAGTCACTCATGTAATTCAAGTTTCTTTCTTGAGTTTTACTATGTTGTAAACTTTGTCAGTATTATATTTATTAAGAATTTATCATGATCATGTTTTCGCTTAGTAAATTTAGCTTTTATATAATTTATATTAGTTGCTCAAGCAGTATGCCAGTTCATGGATTAGCTTGGGATCATTTATGGTTCCAAGCACCGTGTTATGACTAGGGGTTAGTCTCGAGTCGTGACAAGCTGTTGGTGACTAGAGAGTAGCTGATGATTCTATAATGCAATAGATTGCTCTACTGAGGACTGATCTTAGGTTACTAGCAAAGCAGTTTTTGAATATTAATTTTGAGAAAGTTCATTCAGTAGGAGCACAGGGTGATTCCACTAGAGCTTATGAGTCTGAATTAGAAGAGGAGGCTAAGTATACAGATTATCATTTAGAGGGGTTTCGAGCCTAAGGAATGGAACCAAGGTTGAAACTACTATGATGAAAGATATAGAGACTTTAGTAAGGACAAAGACTGAAATCTAAGAGATGATTATAAGGAGAAGGGAGATAGGTATATTTCGCCTGTCAGATGAGATACAGAATCAAGAATATATGAAATGTTGACCAAACTGGTGAAGGGGAAAGAAAGTCTGGAGGCTAGCCTTAAGGAGATCAAGGCTGATATTTTAGGTTTGACCCAGAAGGTTGAGTCTCATGCAACAACTATCAAGCAGTTAGAGCATCAGTTTAGGTAGATGTTTGCCACTTTGCATCAAAGACAGATGGGTACCCTCCTGAGTAACTCGATACAAAATTATTCAAACATCAGCTATTATCTATCTATCACCACTAATTATGGTGCCACTATGAATGATCCCTTTGTCCCTACTATTTAGGAGTTTAAGATTGATAGCACTAAGTGCAATGAGACACCTGAGGTAGAGTCTGAGAAGTTGATATGAGGTGATGATAATTTTGAGTATGATAGTGGTGAGTATTGGGTCATAGAGCCTAATAGTCATATGTACCATTATAGTGCGACCCCTTCCTCACCGTTATTTAAAAAGAAGAAGGATCCCGGAGCAGTCACCATTTCGTATTCTATTGGGCCTTTCGATGTCAAGCTGACTTTATGTGACTTGGTATCAGGAATAAATGTGATACCACTGGTTGTGTAAAAGCTATTAAGGATGAGGGAATTCAAACCTACATCCATAAAGATGTTTATGGTTGACTCATCTGTGAAAAAATCGATAGGTGTGTTATGCGAAGTATAAGTAAGGGTGGCATCATTTATGTTCCTTGCTGATTTCATGGTTCTTGATTGTGAGGAAAATTCTAAAGCCCCCATTAGAATGTGATATATTAAAAAGACATCAAAATCCATGACTCCAACAAAATCGATATGCCAATAGAATGTGATACATTCGAAAGACATCATTGATACCACATTAGGCTTTTTCTTCAAATAAGATTGCAACTAATTTCCACATACACAAGGCTAATAATGTCATATAGGACCCACACAGTCACACATAGCAAATAATGTTAAAAATTCCACCAAATAACATTAATAAATAGGCCCCCACCCAGGCACAACACGATAAATATTGTTATTTTCATAATTAGTTTCCACAATCTTAGCATGATTTTGTATCAACTTTTACTGCCCAACCCAGTCTGAAAAAAGTTAACCAATAACCTACCTCGAATGCCAAAAATTGATCCAAAAGCCTTCAATCCGAAGCCTTACTCCCATGATCGAACTCGGAATCAACAAAAACATATAAATATAGAATTTTTACGTAAAAAAAAAACTAACAATATCCATAATACCTATTTTCAAGTCGGGGTCAAAGCAGACCCCCAAAATAGATTTTCTAAAAAATGAAAAAAATAATAATTTTATTTTTAAAACAAGTTCCCCGCACTCATAGGGATCTACGACTAAAAGTCCAAGTGAAAATGAGTTAAAAATGAGATCTAAATCAAAGAAAATCTATTTTCAAATTTTACAAGTAAAAATATCTTAAATCCATGTTAAAAATTGAGAACTGAAATTGTTTTAAATATGAAATTGAGAAAAAAGTGATAACTTTAAGATTAGAAACTCAACCAAGTGAGAACGACTTGAAATTAGGATTTAAGTTGGACAAATACAATTTTTAGGCCTTCCAATCCAAAATCTCTAATTTTTTACTTTTAAATCTGCATTAAAATAAGTTTTAAATGATAAATTCGAGGGGAACTAACTGAAATTTAAGTTGGAGAAATATAATTTTTAGGCCTTCCAATCCAAAATCTTTGATTTTCCACTTTTAAATCCACATTAAAATAAGTTTTAAATGATAAATTTGAGAAGTAAGTGAAATGGGTGTTTTGGAGCTTACCTAATGTAAGACCCCACAAAATCCTAAGCTTAACTCAGTTGTTTAAAGCTTGAAAGAAGGTCCCAGACTTAGAAATTTTAGCTAAGTGTTTATGCTTAGCATTTATTTTAGCCTTTGTAAGTTGGCGATCCCATTTTATGACCCCTACGACCTTAAAGTATTGATTTTTAGGTTAATTCATGATCAAGAATGTCAGTAGAAATTCTGGAATGAGATTTGAATTTTTCAAACATCATTGAGGCATGTTTAGGAGTCCATAATAGTGGATCGACGTGATTTTGATGCGTCGCATCGCCCATCGCGTCGACCATAAATTTTCCCCAGCTTTCAGTGCAAATTCCAGTAAGGCAACGCGATATCGATGCATCGCGTTGGCTATCGTGTCGACCATCGACGCAGCGCGGTGCCCAACACGTCACTGGGCATGGTTTATGCTATCTTAATTCTGCGTCCAGAGGGGTAATTCTGGTTTATGCTCACTTTCTCTCAATTACTCTCAAGAACAAAACCCTAGGACATCCAATTTCAAGATCAAGATTTAAGAACACGCCATCAATCTTCAAGAATTTTTTTACCAAGGTATGTTAGGTGTTCATCCAAGGGTTTCCTTCCACCCTTGGAGTTCAAGAACCCTTTTTAAATTACAAGTTGATTTCTTTCATGAATTTCATGTTGAATTTAATTGTATTAATGATTATGATGTTAGATGGGTTTATAATCCATAATTAGTTACAAGTTTCATGAGAAATAAAAAGCATGTGGGTGTTGTTATATGGTTTAATGTTAAAACCCCTTGAACTTGTAAGTTGAGATTAGTAATCAGGATGCCTACATGTTCTTTATTACTATGTGCATAGATTGTGCTCCCCAAGTGTTTGATAAAATGTTCAAGTTAGTTGAATAGTGAAATCATAACATGTTAGTACGTACACAAGTTTATACCATGCAAGTGTTTGATAGAATGCCTTAATGGATGAATTGTGACAAAGTGTCTAGTTATCATGCTTTCAAGATTGTGCTATGTTTTACAATTTACGCAATCGAGTTGTGGGGGTATCTTATACCCGACAATCTAGCTATTTACCTAGATTTAACATTGTTTTAGAATAGTCTCAGTGATGTCACATCCAATAGTACTCAGACAGATAATAGAACTCAGTATAATCATCTAGTTAACAGAACTTAGATTATTCAGTCAGTTATCAGAACTCAGTGAACTCAGTCCAGTTTAGTTAGACAGTATGATCAGTAATAGTTTAGTCAAGCCTAGTATAGTCAAGAAACCAATTCAGTGTCTATTCAGATGGGAGTAGGAATCAGCACCGAGTGAACCGAGGGATAGGAAGATTTCTGTCAATAAAGGGTTTGACCCTTAGTAGCAATCCCAGCATTATAGAACTACATAGCCAGTGTAGGTTGAGATGTCTTCCTGCTAGTTTAGGGTTGATACATCTTGTATGAGTTTTACTGCCAGCGAGGGTTGACGAAAGGGCTTCCTGTCTGAGAGGGTTAACTCATAGCCATTGTTAGTATGCCTTGGCAAGGTGCTAACACCCTTCCAAATGGGGTCACAGGTTGGACTGCAACTCAGTTCATAATCAGGGTATGTCGATTAGATAAGCACTCCTACAGTTTCAGTTTAAGACTCAGTATAAAACCTCAGTTTAATTTTAGAATCATGACTGTCAGATACAATCACCCAACTCAGTATAGAACTCAGTTCAGTTTTACAGAACTAGGACTGTCAGTAACAGTCACCCAGTTAACATTAATACAGTATCAGTAAACTCAGATATCAATAATTTAATTTTAAAAAAACTCATTATCCAGTGTTAATGAAATCTCAGTAGTAACAGTATAAGCAGTAATGTGCATAGCCTTGCAGAATTGGTATTTACAGTAGTTTCAGATATACATGTACTCTCATTTAGTTATATTCATATTATTTAGTCAGTCATTGTTTATGCATTTGAATCCCATGCATTCATCCTTTCCTCACCTAGCATAGTAGTACATTCGAGGTACTGACGCATACCTTTTTTTATGCTATGATGTCTTATATCATAGGTTCGAACGCACGGGCTCCTGACCGTACTTAGCAGCCCAGCCCATCAGTAGCAGATTTAGTGGTGAGTCCTCATAGTTCAAGGATAGACTTTTATTTTAGTTTATCAGTACCTCAATAGTCGGGGTTAGTTGGGGGCTTGTCCCATCAAATCCACATTCAGACAATTCAATTAGAGGCTCTTCAGACTAAATTATTTTAGACAGTTATTCAGATTTTTAGATATGATTATCAGATATTCAGTATTCAGTATTTATATATCAGTATATACATATCAGTATTTGATTCAGTTTTGAAACTTATGGTAGTTTTAGCCAAAATTTTGCATTTTTACAGTATTATTATTCTGTGATTGCAACAGGTACCAATCATGGGTTAGATTGTGGTCCTTCAGAATTATGAGCACTGTGTGATGTTCGGGGTGTAAGATTGGGGTGTTGAAAACTTGGTATCAGAGCCTAAGGTTCAACAGAGTCCTAGAAAATCTGAGAAGCGTGTCTAGTAGAGTCTTGTGCATGGGTGTGTAGCATCCCACACTTATGAACAAGAGGCTATGAGGCATTTTAGGAAAAATTTTGTTTCTTTCAGTATTCCTATCGTGCGAGTTAACATGAGCTCAAGTTACACTCACAGTTTAATTCTTTTCTTACTTTCATTTATAAAGTATGACTCCTAAAAAGAATAATGAAAGGAGAACATAAAACTAGCCAGCACCTCTGCCCATCCAGCCAGATCCTCTAGATGAGCATGTATCCCATGCAAAATTCAGAGCAACTTTCACCACTCTAGCTCATTCTGTGGCAGCCTAAAATGAATGCCCAGCTGCCGTTTCGGCTAACCCAGTGGCCAATACTACTACAGATAGAATTTATGTCTTCACCCGAATGAACCCTCCAGTCTTTACCAGGTCTAAGTCAGATGAGGACCTATAAGAATTCCTTGATTAGGTACAGAAAGTCATATACATTATAGGGGTGACTGCGAGTAAGAGCATTGAGTTGGCCGCATATCAATTGAAGGATATGGCTCACTCATGGTTCAAGTAATGGAAGGCAGAGAGGGTTGCAGATGCAGGGCTCGTAGAATGGCAGGAGTTTTCCACTGCTTTTCTGGATAGGTTCTTCCTACTGGAGTTGAGTACAGTAAAGGTTTTAGAGTTTATTAATCTAAAGTAGGGCAACATGACAGTGAAAGAGTATTCTCTAAAGTTTACTTAGTTAGCCAGATACACCCCTCATGTGGTAGCAGATAGAAGATCTAAGATGAGTAATTTTGTATTTGATGTGTCTAACAGTGTGGCCAAGGAGTGTAAGACCGCAATGCTGATTAAGGAGATGGACATATCCAGGCTCATGGTCCATACTCAATAGATAGAAGAGGTACGAATAAAGAGAAGGAGAGGGAAAATAAGAGAGCTAGAACAGGTAGTTTTAACTTCACTCAGCCTAAGTTAGAGGGTAGGATTCGTTCTCAGTTCCGCTCAAAATCTTTAGTTCCAGCTCCGTCCTCAGCCAGTGCCCCAGTGCCAAAATTAAAAAACGAGGCCCTAAACCTCAGGGTAGTGTTAGTAGTGCCCGAACAAATCCTCTTTGCCAGAAGTGTGGCAGAAACTACCAGGGTGTCTACAGGGATAGAAGTGATGTATATTTTATATGTGGCAAGCCATGCCACAGGGTCAGAGAGTGTCCTCAGGTAGGTTCATAGAGTCAGCATAATCAATCTTCAACTTAGTTCGGTCGCGTGAATCAGCAGGGTGTTGCTTTCAGTTCCACCAGTAGGCAACGCCCAGATAGGCTTTATGCACTTCAGTCCCGACAGGATCAGAAAAGTTCTCCTGATGTGGTCACTAATACGTTACATGTTTATTATTTGCACATTTATGCTTTTCTAGATCCAGGAAATTCTTTGTCCTTTGTAACTCCTTATATAGCCGTTGACTTCAGAGTCAGTCTCAAAATTCTAGCAGATCCCTTCTCAGTCTTTACCATAATGGGTAAGTCTATTATAACTCGACGGGTATATAGGAACTGTCCAGTTTTGGTATCTCAGAAAGTCACTTCAGTAATCTTAGTAGAATTAGAGAAAACCAATTTTGATTTCATTCTCGGCATGGATTGGATTTATTAGTGCTATGCTTAAGTTGACTACAGAAACAGAGTCGTCCATTTTTAGTTTCCAAATAAATCTTTCCTTGAGTGGAGGGGTAGTACTTCAGCACTTAGAGGCCAGTTTGTTTCCTACCTTAGGGCGAGGAAAATGATATTTAAAGAGTGTGTCTATTATCTCATTTGAGTTAAAGACTCTAGTTCAGAGACCCCTAATCTTAAGTCAGTTCTAGTAGTATGTGAATTCCCTGATGTATTTCTCGAAGATCTTCCTGGAGTCCCTCCCGAGTGGGAAATTAACTTCAAAATAGAATTTCTTCCCAATACCTGACCTATCTCTATCCTGCCATACAGAATAGACCCAGTGGAGCACAAAAATTTAAAAGAACAGTTGAAGGATCTCCTAGATAAGGGATTCATCAGACCCAGCGTATCTTCTTCGGGTACACCAATTTTATTTGTACGTAAGAAAGACAGTTCTCTTAGAATAAGTATAGACTACCGTCAGCTAAATAAAGTAGCGGTCAAGAACAAGTATCCACTTCCTAGAATCGATGACTTGTTTGACCAACTTCAGGGTGCCAGCTACTTTTCTATGATAGACCTCAGATCAAGCTATCACCAGCTCAGAATCAGAGAATGTGACATTCCAAAAATAGCTTTGAGAACTCGGTATGGTCACTGCGAATTCCTAGTCATGTCATTTGGTCTTACCAATACTCCAGCAGCCTTCATGGACTTGATGAACCACGTGTTTACGCAATACTTGGATATGTCTGTCATAGTCTTTATTGATGATATTCTTGTCTACTCTCATAGTGAACATGATCATATAGACCATCTCAGAATAGTACTATAAACTCTCAGAACCCATCAATTGTTCGTCCAATTCAGTAAGTGTAAATTTTTGCTAAGGTCAGTAGATTTTCTTGGTCATATAGTTTCCAGTGATGGCATTAGAGTTGATCTTCAAAAGACTAAAGCAGTAAGAAATTATCCCAGACCCTACTCTCCATCAAATATCAAGAGTTTCTTGGGTTATGCTGGCTATTACTGAATGTTTGTTAAAGGATTTTTGTCTGTTACATCCCCCATGTCCAGATTGACACATAAGAAAGTCAAAATTTGGTGGTCTGATTCTTGTGAGAAAAGTTTTCAGGAGATAAATACTCGACTCACTACAACCCCAGTTTTGACTTTACCAAATGGATCAGACGGGTTCGTGGTATATTGTGATTCTTCCAGAGTAGGCTTCAGGTATGTTTTGATGTAGAGAGGTAAGGTCATAGCCTATGCCTCTAGACAACTTAAGCCCCATGAAAAGAATTACCTCACTTATGATCTTAAGTTAACAGCTGTTGTATTTTCCTTAAATATTTGGAGGCATTATTTGTATGGGGTATATGTAGATGTGTTCACAGACCATAAAATCCTGTAGTATGTGTTTACTCAGAAAGATCTAAACCTATATTAGAGAAGGTGGTTAGAGTTGTTAAAAGACTATGACATAAGCTTTCTATATCATCCGGGCAAAGCCAATGCAGTGGATGATGCTCTCAGTAGGATGTCTATGGGTAGTGTTGCTCACGTGAAGGATGGCAAGAAGAAATTAGTTCAGGAAGTTCAACAGCTTGCGTGACTAGGTGTCCACTTAGTCGATTCAGCAGAGGGTAGTGTGTGGATGCAGAATAGTTTAGAATCATCTCTGGTTTCCAAAGTGAAGGAAAAGTAAGATAGAGATCCCAGTCTAGTCAAGTTGAAAGAGTCAGTCAGAGATTAGAAAGTAGAGGTTTTCTCCCAAAGGGGAGATGGTGTGTTGCGTTGCTAGGGTCAGTTATATGTGCCAGGTGTATGTGACTTGATGCAATAAATTCTTTTAGAAGCACATGGTGCGTGTTACTCTATTCATCCCGGGGCCACTAAGATGTACCGCAATTTGCGGGAGGTCTATTGGTGGAGTAGGATGAAGAGATACATTATAAAGTTTTTGGCTAAGTGCTCTACATATCAGCAGGTTAAGATTGAGCACCAGAAACCTAGTGGTTCCATGCAAGAGTTCAGTATTCCCATGTGGAAGTGGGAGAATGTAAACATGGACTTTGTGATGGGTTTGTCTCGTACTCGTGGTCAACATTATTCTATTTAGGTTATTCTAGATAGGATGACCAAATCAGCTCACTTTTTGCCAGTTCATACTTCCTATTCAGCCGAGGACTATGCCAAACTCTATATCAGAGAGTTGGTTAGGTTACATGGAGTCCCAGTACACATTATCTCAGATAGAGGTACCCAGTTTACCTCTCATTTTTGGAATGCATTTCAAAAGGGTCTTGGTACCCAAGTTCACCTCAGTATAGCCTTCCACCCTCATACGGATTGTCAAGCAAAAAGGATCATTAAGACTTTGGAATATATGTTATGGGCGTGTGCCATTGACTTTAAGGGTAGTTAGGATGACCACTTTCCTTTGATTGAGTTTGCATTAAATAATAGTTATCATTCCAGCATCTAAATGGCTCCATTTGAGGTGTTCAATGGGAGGAGATGTAGATCCCCCATTGGTTGGTTTGAAGAGGGTGAGGCCATAGTGGTAGGCTTATAAAAAGTTCAATTGATCAAGGAAAGGCTTAAGATAGCTCAGAGCCGACAAAAATCGTATACCGATGTGCTAAGAAAGGATTTTGAGTTTGAGATTGGTGCATTCGTGTATTTTAAAATCTCTCCTATGAAGGGAGTGAAGAGTTTTGACAAGAAGGGAAAACTCAGTCCCCAATATGTCCGTCCTTACCGAATTCTCAGTCATTTCGGGAAGGTAGCTTACGAGCTTGAGTTGCCTTCAGACTTAGCTTCAGTACACCCAGTGTTTAATGTCTCCTTGCTAAAGAAGTGCATAGGTGACCCAGCAGTTATAGTCCTGATAGAGGGCATAGTTGTTTAGAACAGTCTCTCTTATGAGGAAGTCTCAGTCAAAATTCTTGATCATCAGGTTCGCAGATTGAGGAACAAAGAAGTCCCTTTAGTCAAAGTTCTTTTGTGTAATCAGTCCGTTGAGGGAGCTACTTGGGAAGCAGAAGCAGATATACGGATCAAGTATCCTTACCTCTTTTCTGAAAACTCAGACTCAGCTCAAGGTAATAGTTTTTCTTGAATTTACTCAGTTCCATACTCAGATTACCTTTACAACTCTTTATCGGCTCAGTTGCATAGCATTCTCATATCATGCATACCTTCATGAAACAACTCAGTTATGTGTCATTTCTTCAAAACTCAGTCATGCTTCAGTTGTGCACGTTTAGTACGTAAATTCAGTCTATCAATATCTTCAGCTTATCCAGTCTCATTCGAGGATGAATGTTCCCAACGAGGGAGATATTGTAAGACCCCACAAAATCCTAAGGTTAATTCAGAACTTTAAAGCTTGAAAGGAGGTCCCAGACTTAGAAATTTTAGCTAAGTGTTTATGCTTGGTATTTATTTTAGCCTTCATAAGTAGGCGATCCCATTTTATGACCCCTACGACCTTAAATGTCGATTTTTAGGTTGATTCTTGATCTGGAATGTCAGTAGGTGTTCTTAGACGAGTTTTGGATTTTTCAAACATCGTTTGAGGCATGTTTGGGAGTCCAAAATAGTGGATTGATGCAATTTTGATACGTCATATCGCCCATCGCATCGACGAGAACTTCTCCCCAGCTTCCAGAGCAAATTCCAGTGAGCTAATATGATATTGATGCATTGCATTGGCTATCGTGTTGACTATCGATGTGATATATCGCCCAGTGCGTTACTAGGCATGGTTTCTGCTCTCTTAATTCCATATCCAAAGGGGTAATTAAGTTATTTTTCCTTGTCTATTCAGCCCCAAAAACACGAAATTAATCATCCCAAAGGGCAAAATCACTCACTTTCTCTCAATTACTTTCAAGAACAAAACCCTAGGACATCCAATTTCAAGCTCAAGCTTTAAGAATGCACCATCAATCTTCAAGAATTTTTTTACCAAGGTATGTTAGGTGTTCATCCAAGGGTTTCCTTCCACCCTTGGAGTTCAAGAACCCTTTTTAAATTACAAGATGATTTCTTTCATGAATTTTATGTTGAATTTAATTATATTCATGATTATGATGTTAGATGGGTTTATAATCCATGATTAATTACAAGTTTTATGATAAGTAAAAAGCATGTGGGTGTTGTTATATGGTTTAATGTTAAAACCCCTTGAACTTGTAAGTTGAGATTAGTAATTAGGATGCCTACATGCTTTTTGTTACTATGTGCATAGATTGTGCTCCCCAAGTGTTTCATAAAATGTTCATGTTAGTTGAATAGTGAAATCATAACATGTTAGTACGTACACAAGTTTATACCATGTAAGTGTTTGATAGAATGCCTTAATGGATGAATTGTGACAAAGTGTCTAGTTATCATGCTTTCAAGATTGTGCTATGTTTTACAATTTATGCAATTGAGTTGTGGGGGTATCTTATACCCGACAATCTAACTATTTACCTAGATTTAACGTAGTTTTAGAATAGTCTCAGTGATGTCATATCCAGTAGTACTCAGACAGATAATAGAACTCAGTATAATCAGCTAGTTAACATAACTTAGATTATTCAATCAGTTATCAGAACTTAGTGAACTCAGTCGTGTTTAGTTAGACAGTACGATCAGTAACAGTTTAGTCAAGCCTAGTACAGTCTAGAAACCAATTCAGTGTCTATTCAGATGGGAGTAGGAATCAGCACCGAGTGAACCCGGGGATAGGAAGATTTCTGTCAATAAAGGGTTTGACCCTTAGTAGCAATCCCTGCATTATAGAACTACGTAGCCAGTGTAGGTTGAGATGTCTTCCTGCTAGTTTAGGGTTGATACATCTCGTATGAGTGTTACTGTCAGCAATGGTTGACGAAAGGGCTTCCTGTCTGAGAGGGTTAACTCATAGCCATTGTTAGTATCCCTTGGCAAGGTGCTAACACCCTTCCAACTGGGGTCACAGGTTAGACCCCAACTCAGTTCATAATCGGGATATGTCAGTTAGATGAACACTTTCACAGTTTCAGTTTCAAACTCAGTATAAAACCTTAGTTCATTTTCAAAATCAGGATTGTCAGATACAGTCACCCAACTCAGTATAGAACTCATTTCAGTTCTACAGAATCAGGACTGTCAGAAATAGTCACTCAGTTAATAGTAATACAGTATCAGTAAACTCAGATATCAGTCGTTCAATTTGAAGAACTTATCATCCAGTCGTTCAATATGCATAGCCTTGCCTAATCAGTATTTACAGTAGTTTCAGATATACATGTACTCTCATTCAGTTATATTCATATTATTCAGTCAGTCATTGTTCATGCATTTGAACCCATGCATTCAGCCTTTTCTCACCTAGCATACCAATACATTCAAGGTACTGACGCATACCTTCTTTTGTGCTATGATGTCTTATATCATAGGTTCAGAAGCACAAACTCCTGATCGTACTTAGCAGCCCAACCCATCAACATTAGATTTAGTGGTGAGTCCTCATAGTTTGAGGACAGAGTTTTATTTCAGTTTATCAGTACCTCAATAGTCGGAGTTAGTTGGGAACTTGTCCCATCAACTCCACATTCAGATAGTTCAGTTAGAGGCTCTTCAGACTAGATTATTTCAGACAGTTATTCAGTTTTTCAGATATATTGTCAGATGTTCAGTATTTAGTATTTACATATTAGTAGTTGATTTAGTTTTGAACCTTATGGCAGTTTTAGCCAAATTTCTACATTTTTACAGTATTATTATTTAGTGATTGTAGCAGGTACCAGTCATGGGTTAGCTTGTGGTCCTTCGGAATTATTAGCACAGTGTGACATCCGGGGTGCAGGTTCGGGGCGTTACACCCAAGCTTAAAAATGGAGAAAATTGCTCAAAATCACGAAACCCTAAGTTCTAAGTCTCAAATATGGTGAAAATAGCAAAATATGAGTATTTATTGTACCTAGGCATTGCACACACAATCACCGAATCACTTAAGCGACTGTAGCTTAAGAGACCAGACGTCACGTACGCGATACCTCACATGTAGTAGGTGTCGCATAATAGACCCTATCATTGCGTAAGCGAGACCCACGATCACAACCAAGATATCGCGTAAACAACACTTGATCTGGTCTTCAGTCGTGTAAGCAACCAATCAGTCGCATACGCGGGTGCACTAGCTAAAGACTAAGAGAATTTCAAGTCTTTGCGGACCCCTTAAAATTCATCCAGAATCTTGTGAACACAAATGAACTATGTTACCCTATCAAATTCGAGGCTCTGAACTCAATAGCGATATCAATTTTTTTAACAAAAATGTAATTTTCATAAAGTTAACCCCTAAAATCCATTTTTACAACTTTTCAAACTAAGAATCGAAATGAGATATATAAGCCATAAAATTATAACAACCATGTTATCATCCTAAATTCGACGTTCTGGATCTGCTGGCGCAGTCCATTTTTCCATCTGATGCATAGGTCAATAAATGTTGACCGAAGTCAACTATAAAGCTTTTTATGCCACCAAAAATCATAATATTACATAAATCACACTGAAATAAACTAGAAACCATGCCAATTATTCTCACACCCCAAAAATACCACAAAGTAACCATGGGGAAGGGTAAAATAGTCAAATAACATAGCAATAAATATTTCACATAAATCACCAAAAATTAGATCGTTATAATGTACTATCTAACTCAAAACTAATGAAAAGAGTTGAGTCTATATTTTACAAAATTGATTGAAGTCTTAGCTATGTCCATGTGTGTTTGATATCTATTATGTTAAATTATTTTCACATTGCCCTTGATTATTTATATGAAATATATGTCATTTTGGGATTGTTCTTCATACCAATATATTCCAAGTATTGACCGTCCTTGTGCGGCGGCATTATCTCATAATGTAGAATCTGAGGCTCAGTCCTGTGGTCCAGCATAACAGTAGACTTCTACATAGATTCTAAGTTGGTGAGACCTCTATACTTTGGAAGGCAATTACTTATAAGTTTCAGCTTTCCGTTAGTTTTATTGTCCGATCGAAGACTTTGTAGACTAGATTGGGTTTATGTTTTAGCATGACTTAATGTAATATGTTTGATTATGAGATCTCCCATGTTACATTTTATCTTTCATACTTCATATGAATTATGCTTATGATAATATGCTAAAGGGTCTCTCGATCCCTTATGGTTTGAGAGCCAGAATCCCAGCTTGAGTCGTGATAATTTAGCTCCAGTAAGACCACTTCCTTAATCATTTCCAAGGCATATTTTCTTTTATCCATCGATATGCCTTTACTAGACCTGCTAAACTCAATTCCTAAGAAATATTTAAATGTTAGAATATCTTTAATTGTTAAGTTATCATGTGTTGCTTGCTTAGTATACTCAACAAGGACCAGATCATTTCCAACAAATAGCATGTCATTACGTACAATAAAATTACCACTATCTTCTCAAGCTTCCTTTTGATAAAAATGAATGATCCAATCTATTTTGTACAAAATTAGATGCAATCAAGCATTTGTAAGTTTCACATTTCACTACTTGTTGGCCTTGTTGAGGTCATATAAGGATTTAACTAGCCTACACATTAGTCCTTGAGACTCTATCTAGTTAGAACATCCTTCGAGCAAGAACATATATATATCATCAAATAGGTCACCTTTAAGGAAGGCATTATAAACATCTATTTTATGGATATTCTATCCTGAAGCAAATACTATAGAAAAAATACTTCTCACTATAACAATCTTTACAATACGAGAAAATATGTCTTGATAATTAAGACATTCTCTCTTACAAGCAACTAATCTAGAATTGTATCTCTCTACCTGACCATTAGGTTGAAATTTGATTTTATCCATCCATTTGCAACCAATAAGATCTTATCAGGAGGTAAAATAACTAGTTTCCATGTGTGATTGTCCTCAAGTGCCTTAATCTTTTTTTTCATAGCTGAAATCCACTTAGGGTCTGAGGAAGCTTCTACATAAGACTTAAGCTCAGTGACACAATAAAAATCAACCAAATTTTGATGATATATTGGTGAGAGGCCATCATGAGTTTACACTTGAAAGAGGGGATAACGTGTGTTGGCTGAAATTGCATTAGAGATATAATTTGTCATCCAAGTTAGTTGTTTCTTTTTCCTTCTAGATTGTCTTATATTCAGCACATCTGGTGCATTAACAACAATTAGAATCGGTAAGGTATCATCAGCAATAGACATAGTAGGTAGTGCAACAGGTAGATCTTCTTGTTGGTTCTCAGTCACAATACCATCATCAGCAATACCATTATCATCTACTGACAAAAGTATTTGAGAAAATAATATAAAAGAATCATTGGAAACATCCTAAAAAATGGGACCAGAGTAGGTTTTGAGATCTAAATGAAAAATACACTCTTTAACATGACATCTCTTGATAAGAAAAGTGAATGACTAAGCAACCTATTCAACACATAGCCTTTGGTTACCGAAAAATATCCCATGTGAACAGCAGGCACAACCTTGACTCAAATATGACACTTGCCTCTTACCATAGCATAAACATCCCATGGTCTTGAGATAACTAAGATAACTTTTGTTCCCATGAAAGATTTCAAAGGTTGTATTCCTTTTCAAAGCTATAGAAGGCATTCTATAGATAAGGTGTAAAGCCCCTAAAATACAATGACCCCAAAACTTTAATGGAATTGAGCCTTAAAACCTTGTTGCCCTTGAAATCTCCAAGATATACTTGTGTTTTCATTCTAAAACTTTTGTTGTGGAGTGTAGACATAGGTTCTGTGATGTACAATGTCATTCTCCAAAAAAAAATCACCACATTTAGTGTTCAAAACCTCAGTCCCATTTTCTGATCTGAATACCTTTATTTATGTATTAAACTATTTTTGCACAAGCTAAATAAAGCTGTTCAGGATAACCATAAAATCACTCTTTAATTTAAGCAAATAAACCCAAGCCATATGAGAATAATCATCAATAATAGTCAAAAGCAATCTATAGCCATCAAAAGTTTGCACATGAAATAGATCCCATACATCTAAATGCATCAAAATAAAAAACATCCCTAGTTTCACTAATAGAAAATGACACTCTAGTATACCTAGAAAGAGGGCATATATTATAAGAGTCTAAAGGTTGTTTACATATAGAATGATCAACATCCATCAACTTCTACATAGCAACAATAAATGCATGTCCCATTATACTATGCCATAGCAAAACATCCACCTTATTTCTTATTTCTATCAATCCTTTAAGTATTTATGTGTTATGGTTTCCTTTTGCTTTGTGTTTCAGAAATCAGAGTCCTTTTTTCTCCCTACTAATCTCCAATATCTTCCCACTTGAGAGGTTTTAGAATGTACAAAATCAGAAAAGAAGTTGACTGAACAATTCAACATGATCCTGG
This sequence comes from Capsicum baccatum var. pendulum, assembly GCA_030864225.1. Lineage (NCBI taxonomy): Eukaryota > Viridiplantae > Streptophyta > Magnoliopsida > Solanales > Solanaceae > Capsicum > Capsicum baccatum. Next base: position 268,415,666 of record CM061552.1, read on the forward strand.
ATGTTAACAGCAAGTTATACCTAAGGTCAGATATGTACAATATATTATGAATGTTATGACTATTCAATACTCTATTACTACCAGTAAAGAAACATTAACTACCTCCCCATTAGGCAAGTGAACTTTCTTAGCATCAATACTAACTTGTTCCTCATGTAGCAGTTCTTTATTAGCGGTAATGTGATTCATTCCTCTTGTATCTACTATCCAGTACTCTATTTCATTTTCATTCACACAAGATGCAGAGACAATACTTGTATTTGTAATCTCAGGCACATGAGAAGAAAAATATTACCTCTCATACTCTCAGGTTCTATCAGTGACATCTTTCTTATACTGGCTAAACTCTCTCCCATGTGCTTCTTCTCCAAAAACAACATCATTCTATTGTACTGGTAACAATTATAAAGTACTTTCATCAATTTATCATATTGATCTTGGTCATGATGGGGTGCTTGTTCTCCTTTTTAGCTATCATCGACAACTATTTTCCCTATTAACATTTTATAGAACTCTAAACATATCTTATTTTACATGATAGGTCTTTTCACTAACATATTCTCCCCTCATATTAGAAGTCTTGCTTTTCATATTTCTATCTTTCTTGTAGGGATATCTATGCAATAAAAAATAATAATGTGCCCTGTTAGCTTATAGTAATCACATCAAGAATCCAATGTGGATTCCAATTTTTCTTAAGTTTATGAAAATTGCCATTCCTATTACTCATCAAAGCAATCAATTCTACAAACTCAGTTGGTCCAGCTATATGAGTCATGGCTCATTGACTTTCCCTCTCTAACATCACTAAGTAAGCATGATTGACTTATGAAATTGGGAGTAACATCAAAATTTTACCACGAGATATTTCATACGACTCATTGAGCCCCATAAAAAATTACAGCAGCTTCTGCTTCTTCACAAATTCCACAAAACTCCAAGAGAAACGACCACGAGATTGTTCATACGAGTCATTGAACACCATTAGAAAATACAATAGTTTTTTCCTCTTACGAATTCCATAAAATCAATGAGGCCAAATAATCAAATTCAGCCCTGAGAAAACATAATTTAGTAAAATACTCATTAATGTTGCTCGTACCTTGAGTAGCGGTTGCAATTTGTCTATGTAACTAGGAAACTCATGATCCATCAACTTTGTTAAACCGCTCTTTCAGATCATTCCACAGAGAATTTTTATTAGATGAGTACACAATTCTCCTGAACAATTTCTTCAAAACACAATTCCCAATTCATGATAAAACTATCTTGTTGCAACGTTCCCATAAATCGGCCAATTTAGGACCAAAAGTTGTCGTCCTGTATATGCCATTGATGAATCCCAACTTATTTCTTCTAAGTATGACAATTCACATTGATTGACTCCATGTAGCATAGTTGTTAGATCTCGTCAATTGTATGGAAATCAACAAAACTCCTGAAGTATCTAACAGATTCAGATACAATTGATGATTATTGCTTAGTTTCTTTGGCAATTCGTTATCCACTATTCCCGCCATGACTTTTCTTCGATTTAATTCCTATAACCATCCTGATTCAGACAATATCAATGGCCAATTGCTCTAGTACCATATTGAAAAATAGAATCAATGTTGAGCTAAGAAAGGAACAAAAAAGATGTAGGCAACAATTTAAACTATACCATTGAGAAAAATTAGTAACTGTTAATACTATGTGTTACTTTTCTCCCTTATATACATGCGTTATCCTACACCACCTAAATAGTTGTGCACCACTATGTAACTACTCACCGTTATATACATGTGCTATCCTACACCACTTATATAGTTGTGCACCACCATATAACTATTCAACTAAACTAACAACTAATCTAATCACCTAACTATCAGCTAGTTACATTTTCATTACAGTAATAACTAACTCTAACCTACTGTAACAGTCACAACTCCTACTTCATCAAAATCTCAATTTTAATTAAAGGATACCTCCAAGATTTAGCCTAACTATGGCGTTTGAAGTCACCAAATAGGTTGTGTTCGGTATGGAGGAAATATTTTCCATAATTTTTTAATTTTGGGTTGGTTAAAAAAACTGGGTAAATATTTTCTCAAGAAAAAACAAGTTTCTTAATCAATCAATTAATAAAATGACGGATAACAAGTTCTTTATTTGATATTTCATGTTAATTACTCCCTCTTGTCCCAGATAAATAAATTTTTGAGTTATTTTTCAATGTTTAAAATAAGTAAATTGTTTATTTTTCAAAAGACATATCAGAAATTTCTTTCAATTTTACCTTTCATTTACACTTTTTAGGTTGTGAATTTCAAGAGACTTGATTGACTTTATTTTAATATAGCTAAAATTTCAAGAGTAGTTTGATGATATTTTAAAAGGTAAACATGAAAAGGAAATATGTTTTGGTTTCTTGTCCTTAATAGGTGTGCATTGAGACAAAAATTTATTTATTTTGAACTAGGGGGAGTATCTCCATATTACCTGCCAACATATCTTACTCCCACGCCAGTCCCCTACCATTCCCACACCCTAACCTCCACACTAAACCTATCAAATGGGTCGGGTTGACTCGGCCCGAACCAGCCCACTTGATAAAATCAGCCCGATCAGCCCATGGCTTGTAGGGTACCAGGTCCCGGGCCGGTTAAATTTTTTGGTTAGACCCGGTTAACCCGGCCCGAACCAAGCTCGGTCAAGGCCCGCTGGTTAACCGGCCTGGCTTAGATAATTTTTTTTTAATTTTTTTTATATTTGGGTCAAACTAGTCGTTGTCCCAACGGTTATATAGCCGTTTTGGGGTCCAAACGGCTAGTTTGGGCCAATTTATTAAAAAGAAATTCATTTAAAATATTTTTTAATCCCAAAATAAATTCTATAAATACCCTACACCTTCAAATTATTTTTTACATAATTTTTCACTCTCTCAAATCTCATTCTCTCTCAAATCTCAATACTCAATTCTCAAATATTCAATATATTTAATTTCCTAAAGTTCTCACTTTAATTTTTAATTTTGCAATTACAAAGTACGAGTGAAAGTTTCTAAAGTCGCAACCTTCGGATACTTTCAAAATTTGGTATTATCATTCCATCTCTTACGTTTAATTTTTATTTATTGTATTAATTATTGAATATTTAATTTTATTATATTTGTGTATTTTAAATTTTTTAGTTTAATTTATATTATAGATAAATTAAGAAACCTCGCTACTAAGGGTGTTAAAATTTTTTGTCCCGGAAGCGGTAGTGGTAGTAAAAAATGAATTACTAGCGGTAGAGGTACTTCAAGTAGTAGATATACCCGTATGCCTTCGCCTCCGGTACCGCTTGGTACCCCTTTTGAGGAAGAAATAGGTGTAGGTGCTCACGATATGGATTATGTAGAAGCTCGAGAAAATTATGGTATAGAACAAGAAAATGAAGTAGATACGGTTAATTTAGACGAAGATGATGAAAATATTGGTGAGAGACCCGTAGTAGAAAATGCTAATGTTAGATATGAATCGGTTAATCTTCCTTCCCGTCCTCCCCATGCCCCAAGAGCTCGTATAACAACTAGTATTGCATGACAATTTTTTGAACGTATATCAGATACTGAGGTGTAATGCAATTTTTGTCAACAAATATATAAGCATAAAAGCGGAGGCAAGCAAGAGGGTACGGATACGTTAATAAAACATATAGGTGATGCTCACGAAAGAGATTTAAATATTGCACGAGGTGGTGGGGATGTTGGTGGGCCAACGTAAACTAGAATGGACCCAGCAACCGGTCAGGTAACAAAGAAGTATAATAAATTGAGGGACCGGGAAGAAATAGATAAAATGGTAGTTGTGGATTGTTTGCCTATTAGTTTTCCTTCTTCTGATGCCTTTATTCATTATATTCAAGCAATTTATAATCCTATGTTTAATGGTATTCCTAGAAGTACTTGTCGGTCTGATATTTTTAGACTTCATTCGCAATATTATTTTTATTTATCAACATTGTTAAAAAATATTCAATATATATTATCTCTAACTTCTGATCTTGATCATGCTGTAAATAAAAATAATTATTTAAACGTTACTTGTCACTGGATGGATAGTAATTTTGTGATGCAAAAATGTATTCTTGCGCTTTTATATAATGAAGATCGTAAACATACTGGAGATTTTATTGTTGATTCTATTGTTAAAGTTGTCGGATTTTATGGTATCGAAAATAAAATCTTATATATTGCTTTTGATAATGCTTCTAACAAAAAGACTGCTATAAAAAAAGTTAAAATCTAAGTTATCTTCGTCGTTGCCTAAAAATTTTCATATTAAGTGTGCATGTCATATATATAATTTAATTGTAAAAGATGGTCTTGAGTTTATTGAGTTTTATATTGAAAAAATTCGTCTTGCTATTGGTTTTATTCAAGGAAATAATCGTAGATTGAGAATTAGAGAATTTAAAGTTAAATGTCAAGAAAATGGACTTGCACCGATATTGATGCCTGAGGAAATTGATATTAGATGAAATTCTACGTATAATTTTTTAAAAACTTGTTATAAATATAGAGTTCCTATTACACTAGCTTTTAACCAACATTGCGGTTCATTTGCTGATTCTGCTGATTGCATGATACATGATTTTGATTGGGCTGTAATTAATGATCTTGTTAAGTTTTTAGAAATATTTTATATAGCTACAGTTGAATTTTTCTATACTTAATATCCTACTGTTTGTAATATTTTGACATATATAGCCGATATTTCATTTAATGATTTAAATTGAATTTCTAGTTTAAATTAAAAACTTACCTCTAATTTATTATTAATTTACTACTAAGTATTATTAATTTATTATATTAAGTAGCATATGTTTTGTATATTTGTGTATATATCTTCTATAGATGTGTATATTTAATGTACATATGTGTATATATTTTATAAATTGTATATATATTGTAGTGTGTGTGTGTGTATTTATATATATATATAGTTCTATACTAATTTATAAAACATATACACATGTATACGTTAAATATACACGTCTATAGAAGATATATACATATATATACGCACCATTCAATATATATGTACTACTTTAAATAAAACATATATATATATATATATATATATATATATATATATTGTAATGTATATATACTGTTGTATATTTTATTTAAAGTAGTACATATACATTGAATAGAGCATATAGTTATATATTAGTATATAACTATATATATATATATATATATATATATATATATAATAAAGTGGTACATATACATTGAATAGAGCATATATATGTGAATATATCTTCTATAGACATATATATTTAACGTATACATGTGTATATGTTTTATAAATTAGTATAACTATATGTATATATATTGTAATGGATATATATTGTAGTATATTTTATTTAAAGTAGTACATAGACATTAAATAGAGCATATATATGTGAATATATCTTCTATGTACATGTATATTTAACATATACATGTGTATATATTTTATAAATTAGTATATAACTATATATATATATATATATATATATATTGTACTGTATATATATTGTAATATATTTTATTTAAAATAGTACATATACATTGAATGGTGCGTATATATGTGTATATATCTTCTATAGACGTGTATATTTAACGTATACATGTGTATATGTTTTATAAAATAGTATATAACTATATATATATATATATATATATATTGTATTGTATATATATTGTTATATATTTTATTTAAAGTAGTACATATACATTGAATAGAGCGTATATATGTGAATATATCTTCTATAGACGTGTATATTAAACGTATACATTTGTATATGTTTTATAAATTAGTATATAACTATATATATATATGTATATATATATATATTGTAATGTATATATATTGTAGTATATTTTATTTAAACTTTAAAGTAGTACATATACATTGAATGGTGCGTATATATATCTAATTGTGTATATGTGTATATATTTTTTAAATTCTAATGTAGTATATACTATATATATAGTGTATATATATTGTTTAACATATTTAAAATGTATATAGGTTGGTATATATAGTGTACATTGAGAAAACTTTATTTTTTATTTTGACCGGGTTTGATCGGATTTTTAACCGGGTTTAGGTTGGTTTGGCCGGTTGGGTTATGTGGGCCAGGTTAGGGCTATTTTTTAAAATTTTATTGTTGAGCCTGGACCGGCCCATTTAACCCCAACCCAAACCCGGCCAAGCCCACAACCCAGATAAATTTAAAGGGCCAGTTTTGGGTTGACCCGGCTCTGCCCACTTAACAGCCTTACTCCACACACACACTGCTATTATTAACCTAAATTATGCAAAAAATGTTTTTCGAGCAATATATTCAGTTTACTTGACGAACATCAAAAAATAAGTAACAGTTATTTACTTATTCAAAAATTATTTTTCATGGAATTGAAACATTTTCCTAAACACCATAGCGTTATGAACATGGATTGCCATAATGCTTATGGATCAGTTATTTGGATTGAAGTTAGCCAAGCTAGGTCTGAGACTAAATCACAGAGGCTCAAGAAATAGACAAGACAACAGTAAGTTGCTTGAAATCCATGTTCAGTAGGAAGCACGTGACAAGGGATAACAGGGCAGCCTCTACGGCTTTGAGAATTAAACATATTATATTGAAGCCTTGGCTCAATGTGTTGTGCACTCATCTTCCTTTTATATTCTAGTATCTCTGATTACTCCTTCCTTGTTATCCTGAGATTTTCCAATTCGTATTATTCGGTATTATATTTAGATTATTACAATTCTCAATTGTAATTTGAATACAGTAAATATAATATACATTAGTGTTGTTTTGAGAAATTCAGTTACATATAGCCTAGAGTCTTATTTACGTGCAAACTTCTTTATTACACAGTCCAAAATCTTATTGTAAAAGCAATTATTTATCAAAATGATAAATAAGTTACTATCACATAAACCCTACACCAACAATATAATTTTACACTATTAAATGTAATTTATTTCCTTATTTACATCTACAGACTACAATCTATATATCAAAGGTTATTATCATGTATTACCATAATAATAAAAGGGAATCAAATTAATGTCTATCTCTTCCAAAATCCTTGGCTTCCTCCTAAACCGGCTCAAAACTAGTATATTGACCCGAAATTGCATTTTGGTCCCAGTATACTTACCAAAAGTTGTATTGTTGGTAAGGGGTTGAATGTGGATGTTTAGTTTTATGGAAGAGAATGTTTAAGTAACATACACGGTAGTGTAAATAATTAACAAATTAAGTACTAACCAGTCGCATCAACCGGCGAGTACGTAGCAGCTATTAGTACTCTTATTTATTTGTATCTATCTCCTCTACAGTTGTTGAGTCATTTACAAATATATTCTCATGATATCAGATAGCCAAAAATTCATATAATTTTTCTCTGTCTAGCCCTTCCCTTTTTTTTTCTCAAAAACATATGGCATCTTACACTTCCACTACACCCATCGTTCCTTCTAGCGTCCCAGGTTCAAGTTTTTTTTTATATCTTCACTTCCTCCCGTGAGTAGCACGTTATTTGGCTCATCTCCTTCCCTTGACATTCGTTCTCCAGTCATACGGAATCTCTCCTCTGTTGCTGCTCTTGCAACTTCTAATGTCACAAATTTTTAATGACCATTAAGTTAGGTTTTGTGGAGGACTATCTCACATGGCACACTCACTTTACCTCTCTACTCTTTTCACACAAGCTTATGGGTGGTTTTTGATAGTTTAATCCCTCCCCCATCTCATCTTCTTGGTAATGCATCTGGAAATCCACAACCAAACCCACTCTATTGATCTTGGATAAAAATCAATCAAAGTGTTTGTTCTTGGTAATTTGCAACACTTTCCTGCGATATTTTCCTTGATGTTCATCTTCTTCCCACATCCAGAGATATATGGTTATTCTTACATCATCGTTATATGGATGCGAGTCAGGCTAAATCTATTTAGTTAAAATGCCAACTCACTACCTTGTGGAAGGACGATAATATGAGCATTGACCAGTATCTTTGAAATTCCAAACAAATAGTTTATTCTCTTGCAGCAATTAATGCACCTGTTGCTTCTCGAGATTTTATTGATCATGTTTTATGAGGCCTTGGAAAATAGTATGACACCTTGGTTGGCATCCTTACACGCTTTTCTGGCCAACTATCCATTGAAGAGTTTTGCACCAAAGTTTTACTTTATGAGCAAAGATTGCAGCGATTTAAGAAACTTGACTCGCCAATTATGCACCAAGCATTTGCTAGACATTCTGTTTCTACAACTATTCCTCAAGATTCTAGCTCTCGATTTGGTAATCACACTGGCTGTGGCCGAGGTTGATCTTCTTTATCCAGAGGTCGTGGTCGTGGTGGAAAAGGTCTTGGCTTTAACAGTCATAGGCAACAATCACAATTCAATTTCAGCAACCATAATACACGCATTAGCACAACTAGACAACCACAGTTAGGTACTAGTGGTACTTACCCTTTCTCCTATAGTTCTTATTCTGTAAGTACTAATTCACCATCCGTGGGAGTGCTTGGTTCTTCCCCATCTACTCTTGTTTGTCAAATTTATGGATATCTCGGACATACTACTCTTGATTCTGTAAGGTTTAATCGCGCTTTTGTTGCTAATGATCCTCCTAAGTCTTTTGCAATCATGCATGTTGGTGAAATGAATGATGCTACTTGGTACATAGATTCTACAATATCTGCTCACATGACTCCATCTGAAGGTAACCTTTTGCACTAAACTCCATACACTAGCCATAATCGTGTTTTGGTTGCGCATGGAAAATTACTCAATATTAGTAATATTGGATATACCCAATTACCCTCTACTTCCCGTCCCCTTTATTTGAGTTTTGTCTTCCATGTTCCTCAGTTACAGCATAACTTAATTTCAGTCAAAAAGTTATGTGATGATAATAATTGTGTTGTTAATGTTGACTCATCTACTATTTTTGTTAAGGTCAAAGTATCGAGTCAAACTCTCCTTTGGGAATCCAGTAAAGGTGATGTCTACCCTGTTTCATCCATGTTATTGTGCTCTCATCCTCAAGCTTTAGTTGTCTTACAATAATCAGAAGACGTCTAGCATCGTTGTTTGGGTCACTGTGGAGCTCGAGTCTTAGAGAAAATAATTATATTTGTTTGATTAATCTTTTTCAAAATATGTATATTTCTTATCGATTAGGAAAGGCACATCGTTTGCCATTTCATTTAGTAGAACATTATAGCTCTTTTCCATTGGAGATTGTTCATTCAGACGTTTGGCAGTCATCGATTTTATTTAATTTATGTTATCAATACTATGTTATTTTCATTGATGATTTTTCTAGGATCATATGGATTTATCCCATGAAAGATAAATCTGAGGTTTTTTTCCATTTTTGTGCCTTTTAAAAATTAGTGGAAAATATTTTCAACACTAAAATAAAAAACTTTCAACGTGATGGAGGTGAGGAGTTCGATAACAAAGTCATGGTCTTTTACTTTTCTGATTCTGGTATTATTTTTCGTAAGTCATGTCCTGATACTCTCCAACAAAATGGGGTAGCATAAAGAAAGCACCGACACATTCTTGAGATGGTGCAAACTATTCTAACTGATGCTGAAATACCATCTAAGTTTAGGGTTGATGCTACATTTTATGTAGTTTACACCATCAATAGATTATCGTCCCCAGTTTTACAAGGAATTTCTCCATTTGAGAAACTTTTTCAAACTCTTCCAAATTATTATTTTCTCAAGGTGTTCAATTGTGAATGTTTTCCATATGTATCCTCTTGAAATTCAAATAAGCTTGAACCTCATTCAGTTCATTGTATTTTCTTAGGCTATGCTTCTAATTATAAAAGATACGGTTGTTTGGATCCCAAAGTAGGTCATGTGTATATTAGTCGTCATGTCACTTTTCATGAATTAGCCTTACCTTATTCTGAGTTATCTTGTGACCTTATTGTATCTTTGTCTATTCAGTCAGACCCACTTGTAGTTATTTCACCCTCACACCTGTGTGTGTATCATATGGTTTCTTTTCCCTCTAGGACTCCTATAAATTCTTCTTCTTTAGGTTCTTTAGACGTTTCTACTGACCCCATAATTCAGTCTCATAATGTAGCCTTCTCTGTTGAGATGTCTCATGGTAGGTCAAGTTCATATATGTCTCCTACTATTCCTTCTACATCCAGCTCTACTGTTGTCGCTCATCCTATGAAAAACTCGCTCCAAATTTGGAATTTCTAAGACTAAAATGTTTTTCTCCCTAAGTTCAATCATCTCTAACATCAAACCTTCATGTTTCTCTCAAGCAGTAAAGAATCCAAAGTGCCAAGCAGCCATGGCCGATGAATTCAATACACTTTTGGCTAATAAAATTTGGGTATCATCCCTTCTAATTCTAGCATGAACTTAGTCAGTGGTAAATGAGTTTATCACATTAAATATAATTCAGATGGTTCTGTTGAGCGATACAAAGCTCATCTTGTAGCACAGGGGTTTCACCAACAACCTGGTATTGACTATCACGAGACTTTTAGTCTCGTTGTCCGTGCTACAACAGTGTGTATTGTTCTTTCTCTTGCCATCTTTCTTTCATGGTCAATTCGTCAACTAGATTTTAAAAATGTATTTTTATATGATTTTTGAAGAGGTATTCATGAAACAAATGTCGAGGTTTATTCATCCTGACTATCCTCGTCACGTTTGCAAACTAACCAAAGCTATTTATGGATTAAAACAAGATCCCCGGGCTTGGTTTCATCATTTTAGTACATTTCTTCTAGATCATAGGTTTATTTGTAGTAAATCAAATTCTTCCATCTTTATTCGTAAGTGTTCATTTGGTACTTTCATTTTATTACTCTATGTTGATGATATTATTCTTACTGGAAGTCGTGTTTCTCTAGTTGATAATTTTATTCGGTGTCTTTCACGTCAATTTGTCATGAAAGATCTTTGTGATATTCATTACTTTCTTGGTGTCCATGTTTCCCGTACATATGATGGTCTTCATCTGTCTCAACAAAAATATATCTTTGATTTGTTGGTTAAGTTCTATATGCACACTTGCATTCCTGTTCGCACCCGGTTTGCTTCCCAAACTTCGCTTTTTCTTATGGATGGTGAGTTACTTTCGAATCCCAATGAATATAGGAGCATGGTAGGTGCACTTCAATATTTGACTTTGACTTGTCCTAATATTGCTTATGTTGTAAGTGTTGTCTCGTAGTTTATGCATGCTCCTCATACCACTTATCTGCACTCTGTGTAACGTATTTTCAGGTAATTGCAGGGCACTAGCACCCATGGTATTTTTCTCAAAGCATCTTCACCTATTTCTACAATGATTACCTACTCTGATACTGATTGGGTTGGTTGTCTGTATAGTCGATGTTCCAGTACTGGATTTGTTGTATTTTTGGATGATAATCTTATCTCTCGGCACACAAAGAAGCAATCGACTGTCTCTAGATCCTCTACTAAAGCAGAGTATGTGACCATTGCCTATAATGTTGCTGAAACTACTTGGATTTGGCTTGTTCTTTCTAATCTTAGTGTATTCCTTTGGAACCAGTTCATGTGATGTGTGATAATTTTAGCTCTATGTATATGACAATAATCCGGTGTTTCATGATCGCTCTAAACATATTGATGTAGATTTTCATTGCGTTCGTGATAAAGTTGCTCAATGAGATCTCGTTGTTCAATATCTGCCCACTTGCTTACAATTTACTGATATCTTCACAAAAGGATTATCCTCATCTCAATTTTGTTTTTTACGCGACAATCTGTCTGTTATTTCTGCCCGTTCAGATTGAGGGGGTGCATTAGGACTCTTATTTATTTGTATCTATGTATTATATAAGTTGTAGTTATCGATAGAGGATGATACACTTATCTCTTTACACATATTCCATTATATATATATACAAAGGCAGGGTTCTATAATTGTTGAGCCATTTACAAATATATTCTCAGCAGCCATACCAAGTTTGTTGGTATGGCCCGAATTGCATTTTTGTCCCAGTATACTTACCAAAAGTTGTATTGTTGGTAAGGGGTTGAATGTTGATGTTTAGTTTTATGGAAGAGAATGTTTAAGTAATATACATTGTTAGTGTAAATAATTAACGAATTGAGTACTAACTAGTCGCCGAGTACATAGCAGCCATACCAAGTTTGTTATCAAAATGAAGAATGAACATCACAACGTTATGTGTCTTAATACGTAACTTAAATCCTTTTTTCCATCTACAATCTATATATCAAAGGTTAGCATCATGTATTATCATAATAATAAGGTCAAACAACATAAATCCCAACAATTTGAAGCTTAATTACAGAAAATCCCGATATTTTGCATAGTTACTGAAAATTTTGATTTTAGGTTTGTCAAAATACATAATTAGATCCCGATACGTCTAACGAAGATATATTTTTCCTTTGTAAAGATATATAATTAGCTCCACGTAGATGTTTTTCAATTTTGGATATGTCGAGATACATAATTAGCTTCCAATACATCCAACGAAGATATATTAATAGTTAAAATTTTTGTAATTACTTTTGTAAGGGCGAAGATTTGTGTAAATATAGTAATTTGATGTATATGTTTAATGTCCTAATTATAACAGGGGTCAAATTAATGTACGTATCTTCCAAAATCCTAGGCTTCCTCTTAAACCGGCCCAAAACTAATATTGGCCCGAAACTGCATTTTGGTCAGACTATACTTGCCAAAACTTGTATTGTTGGTAAGGGGTTGAATGTTGATGTTTAGTTTATGGAAAAGAATGTTTAAGTAATATATATCGTTAGTGCAAATAATTAACAAATTGGGTATTAATCAGTCGCAACATCCAGCGAGAACGTACCAAGCCTAACCAAGTTTGTTATCAAGACGAAGATTGAACACCACAACGTTATGTGTCTTAATATGTAACTTAAATCCTTTTTCCCATCTACAATCTATTTATCAAAGGTTATCATCATGTATTATCATAATAATAAGGTCAAACAACATAAATCCCGAGAGTTTGAAGTTTAATTACATAAAATTCTGACATTTTGCATAGTTATTGAAATTTTTATAGTTACTTTTGTAAGAATAGAGATTTGTGTAAATATGATAGGTTGAGGTATATGTTTATGTCCTAATAATAATAATAATAAAAAGGGGTCAAATTAATGTCCATCTCTTCCAAAATCCTTGGCTTCATCTTAAACCGGCCCAAAACTAACATATTGGCCCGAAATTGCATTTTGGTCCCAGCATATGTCAGGAAACGAGGCCCAGCTCATCAAAAGCCTTTCTCTCTTCCATACTTGTCAAAAGTTGTATTGTTGGTAAGGGATTGAATGTTGATGTTTTGTTATGGAAGAGAATGTTTAAATAATATACATTGTTATTAGTGTAAATAATTAACAAATTGAGTACTATCCAGTTGTATCAGCCCGCCAGTACATAGCAGCCGCACGAAGTTTGTTATCAAAAACCTTTTAATTAAAGATTTTGAAAGATGAAACAAAAACCTTTTGATAGGAGCTCTTCAGTTACCTATTTGTAACTTACAATTTGTTTGGATAATTGTTACCTACTGCACTGTAATCATATTATTCTCATAAATATCCCTAATGGGTCGTTTCATTTTAAGAAAGGTTCTGTTTAGATTAGTTATAAAGGAATTAGGTATGTTGGTATTAGTTATCATGTTATTATTTTTTATTTACTGTTTGGTTTACTATATCAAAAATAGCATGCATTGTATAATATTTTAGAAGTTGTTTATACATAAAAATACCCCTCACTTCATTTAATAGAATAAGGGCTCGAGAGACCTCTCATTTTCATTCTATTTCGATACTATTATTCCACTATCCGATAAATATAAAATAATCCTAACTATGGTATTTAAGTCATACCTGATAAAATCTAACTACAGATAGGTGAAAATAATGGAGATGGATGAATCGAAAAGGAACCCTAAGCTATTGGAGTAGTTTAAGGGGAAAGAGAGTAATGGAAAATGAATCCATATATTCAGATCAATGGATTAATGCAGTATTTATACTGCTATAGCACTTCACCTACAACTGTCAATACAGCTTATGTACAACTGTCACTAACCGACTAACTAACTCCACTAACAACTAACTCCACTAGCTAGCTAACCACTTCACTAATCAGTTGTTACAATAATTATTCTAATAACCAACTCAACTAATTACAGTTAATCTCTTGTATCAGTAACACTGTTTTCAATACTCCCCCTCAAACTAGGTATACTGAAAATATTCAGTGCTCCAAGTTTGGAAAGTAGTGAATCATGTTGTAGCTTGCGAAGTGCTTTAGTTAGAATATCAGTCTGTTGGTCCTTAGTATAAATGTAATGAGTTTGAATCAACCCTGCACCAATTTTTTCTCGGATGAAATGACAATCAATCTCAATGTGCTTCGTCCTCTCATAGAAGACAAGATTGGCAGCAATTTGTATTCCTGCCTTGCTATCACAAAAAAACATCAACTAGTCTTTTCACTATCATACCTAGCTCCTTGAGAAAATTTGTAATCCATACCATCTCTGCAGTCAAAGAAGCTAAACTTCTGTATTCTGCCTCAGCAGAACTTCTTGAAACTGTGGCTTGTTTCTTGGACTTCCAACAAATAAAGGAATCACCTAGCTTCAACAAGTAGCCCGTGACAGATCTTCTTGTGTTGGGACATGATGCCCAATCAGCATCACAATATCTGGTAAGCTTCATACTATTGGTAGATGACATGAGCAAACCCAACCCTGGTTCACTCTTGACATATCTGATTACGCTCAGGCTGCATTCCAATGCTGCATCTTGGGTTTCTGTAAGAATTGGCTTAAGGTTTGTACAGTATAGGCTATGTCTAGCCTGGTGATAGTTGAGTACAAAAGTTTCCCTATCAATCTTTGGTATTGATGTATGTCTGGGAACAGGTCCGCTTCTCCCTTATCATCATAATCAATAGAAGTCAATTTTATATTAAACTCTAGTGGTGTCAAAGCACACCTGCTTCCTGCTAACCCTGCTTTAGAATTCAGCTCAAGAGCATATCTCTTTTGATTCATCAAAATACCTTTCTTGGACTTGCTGAATTCAATCCCAAGAAAGAACTTTAACTCACCTAAATCCTTGATTTTGAAATTATTGTGCAACACTGACTTAGTTTCTTGTATCAAATGAGGATCGTTCCCAGTGATGATAAAGTCATCAACATAAACTAAGATCATGACCACACTATCTCCTTTTCTCTTTGTGAAAAGTGAATAGTCTAAGAGACTTTGTCTGTACCTAGAATTCAGTAAAGCTTCAGTGAGTTTAAAGTTCCACTGCCTAGATGCATGTTTAAGTCCATAAAGAGACTTAATAAGCTTGAAAACAGTACCTTGTTCCCCCTGAATAGGAAATCCTTTAAGAAGTTCCATGAATACTTCTTCAAATAAATCACCCTCCAAGAACGCATTGTAGACATCCATTTGATAAATGTTCTAATTCTCAGCTGCTGCAAGTTCAATAATGCTTCTGACTGTCACCATTTTTACTACCGGGGAAAAATTCTCCTGGTAATCAATCCCAACAGTTTGGTTGTACTCTTTAGCAACTAATCTGGCCTTGTACCTTTCTATAGTGTCATCAGCTTTGTATTTAATCTTGAATACCCATTTGCATCCTATAATAGTCTTCCCTTTTGGTAATGTCATGATTTTCCAGGTCCCATTTTCTTGCAAAGCTTGAAGTTCTTGTTGCATAGCTTGTATCCATTTCTCATTCTTAGCTGCTTGCTCATAGGACTTAAGCTCAGAGGTAACTGAAATATTACTCAGATATGCCTGATAAGAAGGTGAAAGATGATCATAAGTGATGACATTAGCCAGATAATGCCTTGTCTTCTTTCCATAATTGGTAACAAAGTCTTATTGCCAAATAGGAGGATGAACTCCTCTAGTCGACCTCCTTAGCTCTACTATAGGTATTTGTGTAGAACCTTCACGTACAGAAATATTATGTGGAATGTCTTCATCCCAGTTTGTTCAGCAGGAACAAGATCTTCAGTTAGATTTACATCAATACTAACATCAACACCAGGTGTCACATGTTCTTCCACAGGTGCCGATGTTCCAGCATTGTTATGTGACAACTGCTCTAGTGTCAACAAAGATGGCACAGGCTGTGAAGGACTATAGAACTGATAGTCTACAAATGGAAATATGGGTAGATATTTCTCCTTCATGCCAGCAAATGGGAAAATCTCTTCCCTAAATACCACATCTCTATTTACAATAAATTTTCTATCAGTTAGATCATATAAAAGGTAACCTTTTTGATTGTTGGAATACTACATCAAAACACATGAACTAGCTCTAGGTGAGAATCTGTCATCTTTCACAGTTTTAGTTGCATAACACAAGCAACCAATAGTCCTTAAATGAGTCAAGGTTGGGGAATAGCCATAAAAAACTTCATATGGAGACTTCTCATGCAATACTACAGTATGTAATCGATTAATCAAGTATACAACATACATTACACACTCATCCCAAAATCTAATTGGGATATTACCTTGAAATCTGACAGCTCTAGCCACCTTTAATATGTGCCTATGCTTCCTTTTTACCACTCTATTTTGTTGAGGAGTGTGCGGACAACTACTTTATTATATTATCCCCAAAGAATTAAACAACACTCCATATTCTTTATTAAAGAATTCACTACTATTGTTGGATCTAATGACCTTGACATCATGTGAAAATTGGATCTTTACCATTAACAATAAGGTTTTCAAAAGAGTAACCACATTTGATTTCAATCTGAGCAAGTACAACCATGTCATTCTTGAATTATCCTCAACAATAGTAAGGAAGAACCTAAAACCATTATGAGTAGGCACCTTGTATGGGCCTCAAACATCAATATGAATCAGATCAAAGACTTTACTACTTCTACTGGTACTTGAAGGAAATGCTAATCTTGTTTGTTTAGCCAAGGAACATATTATACATTCACTACTAGTATTATTCATTGTCTTGTCTTCACCAGTAATAGCCTCTGAAGAGACTTTATTGGAAGATGTCCCAATCTTCTATGCATGTAACTTCATCTACCTTATTTATATCCCCTGTCATTAACTTTTCATCTACTACTTTATTTATTTGTGATTGTGAGAAATATTTATTCACTAAGAGATAAAGTCCACTTTTTTCCTTACCAATCCCCCTCACTTTCCTAATTGCGAGGTCCTGAAATATACAGAACTCAGGGAAAAAATTGATTGAACAATGCAGTTATCTAGTTAGTTGAGCTACTGATAACAAGTTATACTTAAACTCAGGTACTACTAGCACATCACTCAAAACAGTTTCATCATTCCATTTGTAGTTACCAGTATGTGTGATCAATGTAGTTTTTTCATTAGGTAAATTAGCATGGCTTCTAGCACCTTCTAGTATTTTGGATATTGCAAAAAATCTTTCTTTATCATTAATAAAATACTTTGTGGCTCCAGAATCAATTATCCAATACTTTACACTATTGTCATTACCTGTCATGGTGTCAATACCTGCCATGTTAATTGATACCTCAGTAGATGCTGTTTTTTTGTTCAACAACTTTAGTATTTGGTTGTATTGATCAGGAGTGAATGTAGAGTGATATGTGATGGAATGATCAAAACTAGGATTTTGTCCATGTCCTTGACTTGGACACTTAGATACAGCTCCAAAATGATCTTCAAAATTGAATGCATTGACCATCCTGCTTCCTCATGCTCCTAGCTTCTTCTTGAACTTGTAATCTGGTGGGTAGCCTACCACCTTATAACATGTTTCCTTGGTGTGTCCTTTCAGTTTACACACTTCACATTGCAAGTTAAAGTTCTGTTTTAGTTAATAACTGTAAGAAGGACCCTTACCATTATCAGTATAGGAACATGATGCTGGTTCTCTTTTTATATCGCTTCCTGAGTAACCAATATTGCTACCTGAGTAAGATCTATCATTCATCATCAGGTTGCAAAATGAAGGTGGCTTTACTGAATACAAGGTTGTAGATTCACTTATATCCATTCTAGAGTAAGTCCTAGCTGTCATCTTCTGTCTTTCATCATACATTATCATCGAGTATGCCTTGTTTACTGATGGCAGAGGTATCATCATTAAAATTTGGCTACGTGCCTGACTGTAAGATTTATTTAGTCCCATAAAAATGCAAACAAATGCATGTACTGCAAATGTCCTACATAGACCTTTGATTTATCACAACCACAGTTAGGTGGAGGCACAAGTGCATCAAATTTGTCCCACAGCAATCGCAACCTAGTGAAATAGGCTGAGACAGACGATGTACCCTGCGTAATAGTGCAAATCTCTCTATGCAACTGATAGCCTCTAGAGCCATCACATTTGTCTAACCTCTCCTTCAGATCTTCCCAAACAACTGTTACATCAGTTGCGTACATAAATCCACTCATCAATTCCTTCAAAACAGAATTTATGATCCATGACAAAACAAACACATTGCATTTTTCCCATTTTTCTTCCAAATCGGGGCCATAATTACTCTTCTTATAGGTTCCAAAATGAATCCCAATTTACTCTTAGCTCGCAGAGTAAGTAGCATTGATCTACTCTACAGAGCATAGTTCTCAACATATGTGAGCTGGATCGTAGTCAAAATTAAACCTGGAGTATCCGATTGATGAAGATAAAGAGGATGATTATGATTTTTCCCGACATCGTCAAGAGTGTCAATGTTCGCCATTGATTCTCACAATTGCTACATCGTAGAGTGACCTTCACCGGATAAAAAAGGCTTAAATCAATTGAGGACTCAGAGCTCTTATACCATGATAAAATCTAACTTCAACACAACAACAAATCCAGTGTATTTCCACATAGTGGTGTCTGGGGAGGGTAAGATATACGTAGTCCATACCACTACCTTCGAAGAAGTAGAAAGGCTATTTTCGATAGACCCTCGACTCAAGACAAGAAATAATAATCAAATTCGTAATAAAGTATGGAACAAGATGACATAACATAAATACGACACTCACAAGTAATAGTAACCAAAGAAAAGTAAACAAAATCGTAATAGAGCATGAAACAAGGTGTCTTAGCAAGAATAATATACCCACCAAGTAATACCCTACACTAGCGATCCTAAGCTATTGCAGTAGTTTAAGAGGAAACAGAGTAGTGGAAAATGAATCCATATATTCAGGTCAATGGATCAGTGCAGTATTTATACTGCTATAGTACTTCACCCATAGCTGTCAATACAGCTCATGTACAGTTGTCACTAACCGACTAACTAACTCCACTATCTAGCTAACCACTTCACTAATCAGTTGTTACAATAATTATTCTAATAACCAACTCAACTAATTATAGCTAATCTCTTGTATCAGTAACACTGTTTTTAATAATACCAAGACAATTAGTAATCAAATAAGGGATGGATAAGACAAACCTAAAACTTTATCTCACGATCATTTATATTTGCATGGCATATACTAACTATTCCCTAACAACTTTGTGTGTCGTGTTATAATGTTCATATTGGACGGTTAGTCCCTAACAGCCTTGTCTTCATTGTATAATTGTGGTATTCAGATTAGTTTTCACGTATTTTGACTAATTTTATGAGATATTTATTATCTCTCACCAGTATTAAGTATCAAGTAACCATGTTTATCAAGTCTAGGATAGATTGAAAGAAATCGTCTTATGTTTTTTTCTTTGTTGGAATTTATTCCTCATGATTATCAACTTGTTTCATTGATCAATAGGTCACAGTCTTAAATGCCTTTTAGATAATATCTCCATCACTTTTTTCTGTATCATTTTCGACTAACATACATTAACTTTCAATTTGATGACAATCCCTATCTCCCTCCTGCTTCCATCAGAATGTGACGACCAATGATGATAACATACTCTTAATTTTCATTTTATTTATCATTTTTTTAGACTAAATAGGGTTTTCTGGTTAGTTGGTTGGTTGGTTGGGAAAGAGAATGCAGCAAGAGATAATTAATTAAGTCCTAGGTATATGTCTATTATTTCATTTGGATTGAATGTGATAGTGTGACTTGACTACATTTGTCACACACATGTTCAATGAATATAATTTTTCTTAAAATATTGTATAGTATTTTTAAGTCATAAAAAATCCAACAACACACAAAGGAAGAAGGAACATTACAGAAAGCGGCAAGCTTAAGATCATAAGTACAATAAATAGCAATACTTTTATAAAATTATATTTTATAGAAAAAATAATATTTTTTTGCCCATTAACTCCACGCAGGCTTGTTTCACACCATTTACTTTACCTCTATCTTATTTTCACTCCATTATTTCACTTCTCTCTAATTCAACTGTATCTTATTTTTTTCAAATTTCATCCAATTTTTCTCATAATATAGATAAATATTATGCTCCATCAAATAAGATAACTATCAAATTACAGTTATTGCATGTTATCTCTTTCATATATTCTATAAATTTTTTATTTTTTTTATTTTTTTTGTTCAATCTTGTTCTTGCATTTTTTTTTTAGGAATTTTGTGAATTTTTGTTATAAGATTGTGGAGGTCTGCTATAATAGCAAAACACATATATTTTAGAATTTCAAATAGAAGTATATCACCTATTAATTTAGTTTCTGATAATTCACCATCATTTAGTCTTGGATTAACATAAGATGAAGATCTTAAATTGATTTCTACGCCTATTTAGTCGAAGAAAGAAGTGAACATAGAAGTGTTGAGATTGAAGCATCGTAATAATCCGGAGAAGATTACGTAAATTATGAAACGAAAAGAATTGAGAAAACCTTTATCTCCAACCCCCCCCCCCCCCCCTCCCCCCCAAAAATACAAAGATCTGAGAAAAAGAGAAATTCAAAGAAAATGAGACAATCAAGTAAAATTTCAAGTTCTGTTGCTCAAAATTCTTCTGAATATGAACTCGAAGAAGATAAAATTGAAGAAGTATTTGTATTTGTATTTTATTAGCTTATGGGTCATGTGCATATATATGTATTTTATATATACATATATTATTATGCTATGATATGTATTATGTATTTTTTTGGTTTAGTTATATGTATATGTATATATTGTAGTTTTTATTGTTTAAGATATGCATTTGCATTTTATTATTTTATATGAGTCACATTTTTATTTCGCAAATACATATGAAGATATATAGTATAGTTATGTTTGTTACTGTTTAATATGAATCTAATATGTATTTCGTAAATACATATCAGAGTCATATTTATATTTTTTGTATGATAATTTATATATGGATCAGACATCTATTCTGTAAATACATATGCAAAATTATGTATTTTTTTTGTAATGTAATATGTATTATGTAAAATAAAATTTATGCATAATATTTATTTTGTAATAACTTTTTGTGAAAAGTACACATAATATAGATTTATATCATTATTTTATTTTATAAGTGTCACATTATCATATATTCATGGCAAGAGTATTTTCAAGGTTTGCACCATATATTGGATGTCACCCAGTCAATGATATTGAAGAATGTATGAAGGCAATGTTATCAAAGGAGCAGTACCAAATTTTTTTATAATAAAAATATTTGTCGTGTCTACATGCAGAAGAAGAAATGTGTAGTTCAAGCGCAATTAGACAGATGTATTATGTCACAAATGTATTATAAATTTTTTTGGGGCATGTGCATGTATTTATATTTTGTATATACAAATGCATATCCATATATATTTTTGTACGATGTTGAATTTGTCTTTGAACTGTTCTATGTCATTCTAGAAGGTAGTATATGTATTTATTTATATTTTTTACTGTTTAAGATATATATCATGTATTTTTTAATTATCTATATGTATATCTATATAGTTGTCAATTTTGTTACAGAGATTTTGTGTTCTATATGTTTATATATACATATGAGTCAGATATGTATTTCTGCAAATACATATGCATATATATGCAGATCTGTATGTTTATTTATTTTGTATATTTTTTGAATATGTATATATGATATAAATATTTTTTTTAAAAAATATTAGCTAGAGATAGAAGAGTAAAAAAATAAAAAGACAAAAACGAAAAACAAAATCAGGAAAAAAGTGAAAAGGAAAAAAAAAAGAGAAATAGAATTAAAGCTAGAAACAGAAGTGTAAAAATAAAAGAAAAAAAATAAAAAGTAAAAATAGAAAAATAGAAAAAAAACAAAAATAGAAAAAGAAAAATATGAGAAAGGAAAAAAATAAGAAAAAGAAAAAGAAAAAAAAATAAAGAAGAAAAAGGAAAAAGGAAAAAAAAAGAGAAATAAAAGAGAGAAAATAAAGTGGAAAGAAAACAATGAAAAAGAAAAAGAAATCACAATAAAAGAATTAAAACGATAAAAGAAGATGAAAAAACTAACAAGAAAAAAAGTAAGGAATATAAGAAAATGAAAGAGATAAAAAAATAACAATGATTCTTTATTTTTAAATTTTGGAGATCATGAAGATAATATTTTTCATACTCGAGTTTGATTTAAAAAAGAAATCTGCTAGTTTAAATAAGAGTAATTTATTGAGAGAAAAAATCCACTGCTTTAAACAAAAGTGATTTATGAAAAAGTATTTACTGCTTTAAATACATAGGATACGTTTTTCTTATTTAACTCAATTAATTTGAGTAAAAGAAGGACAGTAAATCACGTGACTGATTATTCCTTATTTAACTCAACTGATTTGAGTTAAAAAAGAAACTGTTATTTCATTTGTACATTTATTTATATAGCAAATTTTATCTAAAATACAAAATACAATTTGTTATTATTCGTAATTATGAAACAATTGATATGAAAGTCCTACTTATGGGCATAAGTATGGTATTTATAAAATTTTCCCGAAGAAAAATATAATAGAATGACCCAATGCACAAAAGAATTGAGTATTTTCTTGAGTTTAAGTTTTTGTCAATTTACAAAATATTTTACACTATTAGATAAATTTGACCTGATATTACAGGTTACCTAATTTTTTACATTAACATGAAAAAAAAAATATGGATGACCTATAATAACAACTCAAATTTATCTAATAGTGTAAAATATCGAGAAAAAAGTGAAAGATACCTATATTTTGATGAAATTTACAGTTAAATACCCTGAACTTTACGGTTCTATTCCCCCAGACTTTTTTACCGTATTTAACTGACATATATTTATCCATTTAAATCACTGCGTGTATTTCACAAACAATGAATGCGTAAGAGTGTTAAAAAATATTATAAACCTAGTTTTTGGTCACATAGCCCCTCAATTTCTTTTATTTTATATATTTTTCATTAAATTCCTTTAATCTTTAATATAATTTAGTAAAGAGAGGTATAAACCCCTTTCTTTTACTCTTCTCGCAATTTCATCTCCATTATTGAAGGTAAGATTTTTTCGTCCTTAAAAATCCTGGTATCTTTCTTGGTTTTCTTTGTTAGTTTAAATTTTTTTCTCACTAATTTTTACATTCTAATTTTTGATTGTTGAATTAGAATTAGCCACGAGAAATATAAAACTAGATTTGAATAACATTTGTTTAGACAAAGAAGATTCAATGTTGAATGCGGGGTGCGATTCAATGTTGATTTTTTATTACAAACCATGCTAAGAAGGGGCTATTTAGGGGTTTACAGAGCTGACGCCGGCAAAAAATTTCTATCTAGATTTGAAATTTGAGGAAAGAAGAATCGGATTCGACTTTTTAGGGGGGAAATGTGGATAATTTATCAAACCCGATATTCAAATCCGCAATGAGAGTTATTTATTTATTTATTTTAAAAATATACTATGAATTAAATAAAAGCCAAAAAAAGGAGAAGAAACAAGAAGAAACAATGATTGCAACAATTAATTTAAATGCCGGGGAGGGGGGCGGGGGGGGAGCGCTAATTAGCGCGTGTGAATCACCCTTTTTTATGGACTGACTATGTGGTCAAAATTGACAAATATATGTCAGTTAAATACGTTAAAAAATAATCTAGGAACATAAGATGCGTAAATATAAATTTTGTCTAGTTGTAGATATTTTTCACACATTCTTTCCTAAAATATTTTGTACTCTCATAGTGCACAAAATTTAAATTCTCGTAACTTTCCTGTTTTTGGCTGCAAGACAAGGAGTTGAAAAGAATTAAAGATAATCATGGATTTAGTGCAAAAAGATATAATAGAATCGCACAATGCAAAAAAAAAAAAAAAACAATTAGCGGTTCTGATTGTTTCTGAAGTTAATTGTTAATTTTGATTAATATGTTAAAAGATCAAACAGTTTTATGTACATTTCAAACTATTTTTTTTATTTTCTTGAATTTTCTATAATTTCTATATAATTTTATTTTTAATTTTTATTATATTAATCTATAAACTATTTAAAATTAAAGATTTATAAAACTCACACCCCAATGGCTCAAAATTACGGCTAATCATGCATTAAATAAAACGTCTTCTCTCACATTCACGGCTTCTAAAACACTAATGGTGAGTAGATTTTTATTTATTTTTAATTCTCCATCCGAATTCGGTATTTGATATCCACGTTAGGTAATGATTCAAATTCCCTAAAGAAAGATTGATTTTTTTATTTTTCATTTGGTGTATGATATTCACATTAAAACCTGATTAAATTTAAATTTGCGTCAAAAAATTTTAAATTAAAGGGAGGAGAGTAAATTCGTTCTTTAATAAGAATGATTTCATATTCAAAAAGACTTGAATTCAAAAATTTTAATTAAAAATGAAAAATATATACCACCCCCAACCACAATCTTATTGTGAGGAGATTGAATTTAATATGCTTGGACAAAGTGTGAAAAGATAGATTCCGTGTAAAGGGACAGGTTGGGGGGCCATTTTGTTTTGACAATATTATCTGCAAATTGTTTATTAGACCCAATAAATTCTCTTTTGTCAGTTAAAAGTGGACCCAAAATTAAGTAGCTTTAACAAAAAAGTAGTACTCAACTTTTTCCTTCTGCACCACTAATAAAATAGAATATGATAGAATAAAATAGGGATAAAGTAATTTGATAATTAATTTTAGGATAAACTTACGTTTGATTGGATAAACTCTAAAGTCTAAAGAGCTTCTAAAGGACTACACGACGCGTCTACCAACTTTGGGATCTGATCCCAAACTATCATATGCAACAAAGAACTAAAGAAACAAACTTGTACAGAAAGTAAATAATAAACACAACAAGTTTTATGTAAAAAATTCTAGTTCAAGGGAGAAAAATCACGATCTATCATGTAGGATTTTCAATGGCTTCACTAAATTCAAGCAACCTTGATTATAGATTTCATGACTTAAGGATTAACCTCTTAACCCTTCCTCAACTTGTAATAACTCTATTATAATAACTTCAATGCAATAACTCTATTACACACAGACCCAACTAGCTCTAACTTAATCGAGACAAAGCTAACTATAGCTTCTATGTCAACTAACTGTAGATGACACTTTTGACAATAAGAACTCACTAACAAAGCACCTACTATTAATGAACAAGAGCAGTAGGCAACGATTACAAATACAAATAAAAAATCAAATACAACAAGAGCTTGAAACACAAGAAATGACTAAGAAAGTTCTTGTTGCAAGTGAGGCTTTGAATCTGAGAGCTTCAAGAAAAAATTGATGTTGTTGAAAATATTAAAGCTTGAGTTTTCTTATTGTAACATGAGCATAGTTCTGATTGTTTGGGGCAAAAAGGTGTTGCCGCCTTGCCACCATCTCACTGTCAAAATAGTACTTTTCCAGTTGTAATGTTGACCAAGTGATAGTGACGTGAACGCCATCAACTTGGTCCCTAAGCAGTTGTAGCTTCGTCAACAAAAACTCTTTTTTAAACCAAGTCCCAAGTTGGCAGTTTGTCAATCATCAAAACTAAGGACTTAACAATTTTCCTCTTTTTGAAGATGACAAACCCATACTCAACTTTTCACAAGATTTAATGTAAGCATTCACAACATATTCCCCCTGTCACTGACACCATACACCCCCATTACTTCCCCATGCCAATAACACCTGACATTTTCCCTGCGTGTTAGGACCTGGTCCCAACACTAACAGAGCACACATTATACTTCACTATCCCTCTTTTGGCATCATAAAGAAGCAACACGATAAACTAAGAGAAAATAAGCACACATGTTAACGCATGGCCATTGAGGCTACACTTACATGAGCAAGTAAAATAAAAAAAATAAAGAGGGATAATGGCACCAAAACAAAATTCATTGATTAATTATTAAGGAAATATCATACATCATTCAAAAATAAAATCATTGATAAAACTAAGTATGGGCAGTGCCAGACAAAAATTAATTACAATGAGGCTTAATGAACTGGGCTTAAAAGGAAATAGGACATAACAAGGACCAGGTGGAACAAATATTTAGGCTAAGGGAGTAGAAGGTGCATGGGACAACTGATGAAGGTATAGTGTGATCCTCTCACTCTCAACGACATGATTTTTCAAGAGTTGTTGAGTTAAATCCTCAATCTTGGATTCCAATTGTTTGACCTTATCGCCCAATAACTCATTCTCAATGTGAAGACCCTTAGTTTGACTTGGTCCCCCTACACCACCCTTCACACTTGCAGCTTTCAACGTGGAAATCTCAGTATCTTTTCGTGCTAAGAGGGCATTCATATCTTCCAATTCTCCTTGCAACCCGGTCTGCACTTTTATCAAATCAGCAACCACGGATTGGGACTTCACACCATTATGCCTTGAAATGCACTCATTGTGCTCCAATATAGTCAAGGTAAACATTTTTTTCACGAATCTATATTTCCCAAGACCACATTCATCTCCAAAGTATGCAAATATCCTATTCAACCAGAAACCATAAGCTAACCCATGTTTGTCATCCTTGGTTGTCAGGACTCGAATTAGGGCCTGACCGTGACGAGTATCTTAAGTCCACCAGGACCACATTCAACTCCAAAGTATGTAAATATCCTATTCAACCAGAAAACATAAGCTAACCCATGGTTGTCATCCTTGGTTGTTAGGACTCAAATCAGGGCCTGACCGTGACGGGTATCTCAAGTTCACCATGGATCAGAGACCACCCCCTTAACCCAACCTCAAGAGCATAATATTACTAATAAGTACAAAACAGAAGCCAATTAATCAATAATAAAAGATAAATAGATAACTTTATAAAATCTAAGAGTCAATTAATAACCAACTTACATTTGTCCACAATAACCTCTAAAATCATAAATACCAAATAATTTGGGACATGCCCTGACTATGACCAAAAGTATTTAAATTACTATGAAAGTAAAGAGAAAATGATGAAATGACAAATCCTTTTGAAGGATGGAGGCTCATCATTTCACAGCAACTCAACAGACATGCTAATCCACCTAACGCTACATAGGAGCAATATAAATATCTTTGAACTATATCATGAAATGATGTAGCATCCTAGGACGTCAGTGGGATAAGCTATCATGACCCGAGGCTACCTCCTAGTCGCGATAATGGTGCTTACGGCTACAAGTGACCATAAGATAACCCATGGACTGGTACGTGTTGTGTGCACTGAAGGAAATAGTAATACATCATATGTGCAGAAGGTAAGCTATTAAGATACTGTAAAATAGGATACTGAAATATGTATTAAAACATGTCTGAAAATATCTGATGGAATACTAGAAATCAACTGTCTATCTGAAAATAATTGATAACACTAAAATAACTGACTAACTGTCAAACTGATTGTCTGAAAGCCTCTAAACATCATGAGAAGTTGATGGGATAAACCCCTAACTAACTCCAACTGGATAAACATAAGAAATCACTAAAGTAACTGCAATAAACAAATCATGTCCTTGATGGATGAGGACTCACCACTACTGCTGCTGAATAATGCTAAGCTATCTCATAGTGGTTGAAAAACTGTGCATCCGAACCTAAGTTATAAGACAAAATAACGCAAACAAAAGTATGTGGTTTATACTTTGAATGTATTGGTATATGAGATGAGGACTAGCTGAAATGCATGCAGTAATTGAGCATAAATGGATGAACATATAATATCTGAGAATGTAAAACCAAGCATAAACATGTTTCTGAGATAATCTGTAATCTGAAAGACTAAAAGCTGTATAACTGAAAATCTATACACTTAGTCAAGCAAACCTGAACTGAAATACTCTAATTAATGTACTAAGACTGTGGAAGGCATCATATAACCAACATGCCATAATCTGAGCTAATTGGGGTCTAACCTGTAACCTAGTTGGAAGGGTATCAGTACCATACCACGGGTACTAACACTGGTTGTGTAGATCCACTAAAATGGTGTCCTGAAGGACTAAAGAGTCACCCTCTACTCCCAGATGCCCTCATAAGATATGTGTCAACTCTCGACTGGCAGGTGGACATCTCAAACCTACGTTGGCTACATAGTTTTGGAACTCAGGGATTGCTACTAAGGGCCACACTCTCTACTGGCAGGTGAGCCCTCATACCTAGGTTCGCTCAGTGCAAAATCCTACTCCAACTAAACTGACATTGGTACTGAACGGAGCTAAGTTTAACTGAAAATTATTTCTGATAGTGCTCATCATGATCATAAATATCTGAGTAAATAATAATACCCATGGTTTAACTGAATTATTACTTGAAATACCTGAAATAATGTAAAACTCGTAGGTATCGGGTGTTCATAATCCACCAGCACTGAATGATCATAAAATACGATATCAAAGGTTAAAACCATAGTATGGAATCACGGTTCAAAGACCCAAACATAAACATTTCCCAAATAAGTTTGAATATGGGAATGTGTTAAACATAAAAAAACAACATGATTATATGGCTAAATTCATAATTTGGGGATTTCTTCTGAAATAGAACATGACATGGGATTTGCAACACTTAAAATATGATATGATTCATTCTACTTGAAAACACTTGTAACCATAACTTCACATTGAATTACCAAGATATTTATAGACTTATTTCATCTTGAACATGTATAAACTCATAAAGTAAACCAAAAGAGGGTTTTTGGGCTCCGTGGGTGAAAGGGATCCAAGGATGAACATCCCACATACCTGAAGTAGAAGCTTTGGGGAAATTTCTGTAAGGTTGTTCTTGACCTTGAGAAACACTAACTACTTGGGACGATGAAGAAACCGCTTTCGCTTGATTTTATTTAGTAAATTGATGTTTAATGATGTAAATTGGGGATTTGGGGCCTTTTTACCACCCTTGTGAAGCCAAAATGACATGGGTTTGGATTTTAAGGGGGTGGGAAAGACATAAAAGCCTGTGAAAAATATGCAAAAAATTGCATTCCCAGTCGGTAGAGTTAACCTTACGACTCTTATGTTAGGGTACGATTGGACGGCTGACACGTAAATTTGGCAGATTTCAAAGAACATGTACTGGTCTCGATATGAGTCGTACTTCCAACTTGTAAGATGCCTATACGATTTGGTAAAGTCACTCGTAAGATGAACAAACAACTTTGGGAACTAATATTGTTGTTGATACAACTTTTCTCTATATGAGTCATACCTTTATATATGACTTAATACTCCCTTCTCATATCCTGGACAAAACCTCAAGGGGTCAACACTAATATCTATACAATTGGGTTCATAAGACTCATACCCCTCTTGACGACCCATGGGGTCAAGTCGTACCTATAACAGAATGTTCAACATGCTATACTAACTTAGGTACGAGTGCAACATATGACTCATACATTGGGGTACGATTAAGGATCGCGAGTAATATATTGCACAGAGACCAAAAAAACATGGGGTATTATATAAGCACTAGCATGTAACTCAGGAAAAGTGATAACATAACATGTCCAAAAAATAGTTAAACCCATATGCGCATATTTATATATATAAATAAATAGGATGTCGGGATAAGGTAAGGGTCATGAATATATGAGTTTTAAAACCATTAACCTGTACTATATATCTTGATCTGTCCTAAGGGCACCCATAGGCTATATGGGTTCAGCTCTCCCTGCTGGAAGGGCTCAACTGTGTGTTAGCCGCATGAACCGAGGAAAATCCAAGGAAATACTAAAGCCACCATGGGCAATAGTCATCCTAAGTATATATATACACACATCTATATATATATCAAGTGTGTTTCAAGCACACGACATATAGACCCCCAATGCAGGAAAATATGGTTTCCAGTATTTGTCCCCTCGAGACTTACACCTTCATAGTGAGCTACACAACCCCATTTAATCCCAAATTAAAAAAATTTGCACATAATTATAACTATTAACACACGAGTCATTCATTAAGGCATTTAACACTTGGTATCGTCGTACCAATATGATTGCAAGCTAAAATACACATGCCAAACCAATTCACACAACCAAATTGGACTCCCAAGTTCCATTAAAATCCAAACCATGGCCATCAAGGCCATCCAAATCCGTTTAAATAACCATTTATCCATTAATACAATGTATTGAGTTCAAAAGCAAGTTAAATCATGTAATTTTTCATAATAAAAATCAAATTTACAAAGTGGGTTGAGGTTCATGCAATTCCAAGCCAGAATTCATACAATTCGGAGAAACTCATGTCTCCCATTCCAACCATTTAAATAATGTACAAATTTAGTCCCAAAAAATATCAATTTAATGTATGAATACTGAATTCAAAACTTGGGACAAGTAATTCAAGCAACAACAACCAAAACCCCTCATCCCAATTTCAAAACCCATAATTTAAATCACATTAAAATCCATTCAATTCATGCCAAAATATAAAATTAAATTTTAGGAAAGAGAAACATGTGTGAAATATACAAAAAATCAAAGTCAATTTGAAGTTTAGAGCTTAGATGATGAATTCTCTATGAAATCCTTAGGCTTTTGTGGTTTAGGTGTTAGAGAGGAGAATACGAGTGTTTGATCTTTTTAAATAAAGGGGGAAAGGTCAATTTTATTTTTATTAGTAGAGAAAAGGGTGAAAAGACCTAAAGCCTCTTACCCCAAGTGAAAAAAACAAAACTGGACGAAATGTGCACCTTAGCGTGGCACGACCTTATCACAGAGGTTAACCTCCATGCCACGCTAATATCGTGGAGGCTAACCTCCATGGCACGGTGATATCATGAAGGAACACTACCTCGGAGTTCCAAAACAACCCCAAACCCTTTTCAAAAATTCTAAAATTTTCCCAAACTATCCTTTTAACATCATAAAACACAATTCAAGTCAAAAATTGATATTACGCATGCGGGAAGGTCAAAAATAAAATGATTAAAATTTTAAAGGGTCTTAAATTAGAAGTCATAAGCTTGTGCATGTGTTCAATGATTACTGAAGGGAGATTTACATATTTGAACTTTGACGGGGCCTTTATGAAGAATAGGATGGGACTTATAACAGATGTTCTTTTTTCAGTGCTGAGAAGTAGGGCTTTGTTGACTAGTTCAAAAAGGATCTTAAACTCCCCTTTCAAGGATTTCTTACCACATTCTTAATATTCAGATCATCTAACAAAGGGATCTGGTCTCTTCAGTAGGTATTCCCAGTACCCAGTACTTCTGACAGCACTTGCTCATCTAGAGAAATATTTACTTCATTCACTTGAGTTGTGACATACAGGGCACCCTCGGAGAAAGTAAGATTGTGGTAAAACATTCTTACTTTGTTTTTATGTGGAGTAGGAACTGGAGACTCAAATAGAAGCTCATAACTCTGGAAATTAACCATATCAATTAAATCAATCATTCCAGGCATGGCCCTAGTTTTCAAATTTAACACACACTCTCTCTCAAGACCTCCTAGGTCTTGAGAACTTCTTTTCTTTTCTTTTTTTACAATACTTTTCCCTTTTCTTTTAAGGCAAATTCCTTTCCATTGGGACTAGTTCCTTTGACTGATACCCCAAGAGCTTTTGAAGTCCTGGCTATTTTAGAACTGGGACCAGGTCCCTTAGAACCTGATGCTTCATTTCTTTTCTCTTTTATTCACTGGTAGATACCAACCTCTTTATCAGTAGTCCCTTAGTTTTTTCTTTCTTAGGTAAAGTAGTATCATCACGCTTTGACTTGGACCTATTAGCAACCACACTTCTCATCACAACTTTATCAACTTCATCATCAGACTCATTACCAAAAATGCTATCAAAGTCACTATCACTTTTATTATCACTCTCAATTTCTTTCCCAGATTTCTCTACAGTCACCACTTCCTCAGTAGGTATTTTAGGCTCAACAACAAATTTCTTTTTAGATTTTTCTTTTTTTAAGTATTACTCTTATTTCAACCAATGCTTTCTCTACCAACTTCTTGTAACTCGAACTGGTACCAAAGTTCTTGCCTGCCTTAGATGGCAAGCATGTTGTGGAAAACACCCTTTGTTTGGTCATCTTCCATGGCAACAGCTTGTCATCCTTGCTATTAATTCTTTTCTTTTCTTCTTTTTTCCTCAGATGCTACAAGTGGAGGGGGCAAGACATCACAATCTTCCTCAGCAATCTCAAGGGCTTTATTTTGTATTCGAGTGGATAGGGACCCATGGGTATTATCCTACTTAGGAGGTATGGGTGAAACAAAATCTCTAGGAGGATCCTCGCTCAAGGCAGACAACCTTTCTATTTTATTTTATTCACTCATTGCAAGAATTTGGAGGAAGTACTTTATGCAGTAGGTAGATCCCTGTCAAACATGTATTCATCTATAGTAGGGCATCCTGACTTACTAGATGAACCAAACTTTTTAGATTTTGAACTTGAGATGGAGAAACTGAAATGAAAACTTGAGGAACAGGTTGGTCTAACGATTTTGGGATAGGTTCTGAGCCCTTTTCGATGGATGTAGAGATGGCTGGGATAGGAATGGGTGGAGTGTTTTGATCATTCTTTACCTAAGAGAATGATGCTACAGTATATTTATCTTTCTGAGTAGGTAAAAAACTAGCATTTTTGGGAAGTGAAGGGGGAGTAAACTTGATTATGGCAAAGGGGTTTAGTAAATTAAAGTCAGAAGAAGGAGACAGAGCAGAGATAATATCTATGGGTTTGGGTTCATCTAGAGAGGGTGATGATGGAGATGGGTTTGACATGCTGATTGAATTTTTGACCTTTTAGTGTTTGAAGAAATGTGAAGAGGAAGAAAGAGTTTGGTAATTGATATGGCAAGAATGAAAATTTTAGATGAGGGTAGAAAGAGAGTAGATTTGGTTTAAATAGAAGGGGAAGAAACAATTTAGATTTGAATAATTGCAATAGATAAGACGTTTCTAATTGGATGGACATGTCTCTTGGATTTAAAGTGAGCGTGTCAACTTTTAAGAATAGGCTGGAAGTCTACGTCGCACACCCATTATTAATTTTAAAATGCAAACATTTATGAGTGAGGTATGGTGTTAACCCGATGAGGGGCTTGGTCTCTATATAATTTTCAGAACTGTTAGTACTTGAAGTTATCCCATCCTCCCCCTTAATCTACTCTTCCTTACCGTGGGTGTATATTTGCAGAAGATATGAGACTAAGTTAGAAATGTCTAACATTATCTCACGTGGATACTTGCTCATGAAATCATAGCCATTCTAGAGGAATAAGAGGAACAACATGCGATCAACTTTGTCTCATTAAACCCAACTTCAGTCTGTTCTTTTCAAACTGATCCCTGCCAAGTACTTTAGTGAATATATCAATTATTTGGTCCTCAGTGCTATAAAAAAACCATTTTGATTAGTCTTTTCTCCATATTATCTCTAAGGAAATAATGTTTGATATATTAGTATTCTTGATATTCTTATGATGTACTGGATTCTTAGCCATATTAACTGCACTTATATCATCACAAAATAGAGGAACACAATCTAAACAAATTCTAAAATCTTTAAGTTGCTGCTTGGTCTAAAGAAATTGAGCACAACATGAAGCAGCTACAACATATTTAGCTTCAACACTTGAAAGAGCCACTGAATTATGTTTCTTCGTACCCCAGGAAATCAAAAATGACCTTAAGAAGTAAGACATCCTGAGGTACTCTACCTGTCAACCAGGTAGTAGCATAGTCTCCATCAACATACCCATCAAGGTCAAAGTTATCACCAACTGTATAGAGGAGGTCCAGGTCTGGGTTCCCTTGATATATCTCAGTATCCTTTCGGCAGCCTGATTTACTATAGAAATATAACACTTTCATTACTCAAAATGAGGAAAATATTCAAGTTTATGGGGTTGTTTTGTTAGATATGATGCATTTTGGGTATGTTTTGCAGAAAATCATGGTTTGAATATTAAGTTCATGAAAAAGATGAAAAAGGTGATTTTGGCTACTTATGGGAGCAATTATGGATGTCCGAGACTCTTTTCAAATTGTTTGTGACCAAAATATGTGTGGGAATCGAAGAAGGGCTGAGAAATAACTTATGGCACATGCTAAGTCAATATGCGAACCGCATGTAGCACATATGGACTGCATCTGGGCAAAGCATGTGTCAAAAGTTCAAAATCTCGAGAGTTAACCTACAGGAATTTTTGGTCTTAGCATATGCAGTCACTATATATGCCTTCCTTGCAGGCCACATGTACCACATGCACCAGGCCAGGGCACATGTAGGGACCATAAGTAGCCACCGACCCTTTTTTCTCATATTTCATTTGGGCTTTTGTTTTAGGGTTTCCTCATGTACTATAAATACCGCTTATGTGTTTTTAGTAGAAGTTACACACGCTTTATACTTACAAATATATTTTGATTCTGAGATTCAATTTTAGTCTTAGAATTTTCTAGTATTGATTTGGGTTGATTATTTTAGTTATGGTTTTGGATTTTTACATGTGATTATTATGATTTCATCTTATGTTTTCAATCATGAATGTTGTTGATTACTTCACAAGCACGAGAGAAAAAAAACTCTTACCTAGAGTTGTGGAAACCCGAGCGGGTTGACGAAGTAGGGAAAGTTCTATTATTGTTCAAAATCGATACCCATGCATGTATTTTATTATCTTTGCTTTAATAGTTATCTTAGAGGTTGCAGACATTAAGATCCTGCCTAGATTATTGCTACTTACTCTAAATAAGGAGTAGTGACTTGGAAAAGATAATGACAATAGTAATTTGGAGTTTAACTGTCAATCCACGCTATTAGGATTTATCTACGTAAGATGGTTAGATTTTATCTAATAACTAGAGACTCAAAAGGTAATAGTTAACTGGGATCAAGAAAAGGGTTAGTAAAGAGACATCTTGAGACTCAAAAGGTAAAGAGTGAAATCCTTCTGCTCATCCAAAAGATTGTAGAAGGTACATAAATTATTAATTCTCTATGCAAGGTATCGGGTTGGTTCAACAAACCACGATAAGCCTACGGAGTTAAGAAGCCAGGGTAATACAATCCTAGTGTTCATATATGACTGAATAGAACTGAAGTTGATATTTTTTACTAGTTTGATATTGATACTCAAATCGCCCAATTTATTTTTCTAGTTTCGCTTGCTGATTACAACCACTGAGAGACACAATTTTATGTATTCCCTTGGGATTCAACCGTAACTATTATTGGGTTACTATATTTAGTAGTGACCGTATCATCTTCAAAATGTAGGTGTAGCTTGGACGTCGTCAAATTTTGGCACCATTGTTGGGGAATTCGGTGTTGATTTGTGAATTGAAGTTGTTGCAATATTTGGGTTTTCTTTTTGTTCTTGTTCTTATTTGGACATACACCGGTGTATGGAAAACACACGGAGTAGAGACAATCCCGTGGATTCTATAAACACCTAGTAGGATGGTGGAACAAAAAAGAGATGATAACCCTAAAGGGGTTCATGATGTTGCACCTTCCTCTCCTTCCGAAGGAGTTCAGGATATTGTTGATCAACAAACTGGTGAGCTTTTTTATTAAGCCAAAAACAAGAATTGGGCAGTAGAGGAAGCTCAGTGGATAGCTCAGGAAGTAGATTTAGCTGAGAAGAGACAGGCAGCAGGCCACCGAGCAGCACTCGATGGAAATCAGAATAGAGTTAGAGAAGGCAGACCTCAAGTAATCCCAATATATAAGTATGTGTCGCCGTATGAGGATGATGAGGAAGATTTGGGATACGCTGAGCCGAAAGATATTGGAGCCATTATCCCTCTTGTTTTGCCCTCATATATCTCTAGTGCTATGATTCAGCTCTGATAATTGAAGGGTGTGTTTGCGGGGTTGCCTATAGATGACACAATCTTGCAAATTTTACAGGGATCTACACTTTATTTACCATACATGATGTAGATCATGAGTCACTGAGACTGAGGTTTTTTCTCTTCTCACTTACTGGAGAAGCATCTTTATGGCTAAGGGAACTTCCAAGAGGATCTATCACCACATGGAATGAGTTATGCAGACAATTTTTGAACAAGTTATTTTTTCCATCCAGAGCAATACAGTTCAAGGATAAGATTTATAATTTTAGGCAGCTGTAGTCAGAATCTATGTATGAGGCATGGTTCCAATTTAAGAAGAAGCTTAGCATGGTGTCCAACAATCAAATTTCAGGAACAAGCTTGTTGGAAATATTGCATAGAGCCCTGACTATCAGTTCTAGAGCAGTGGTAGACACTATTTTTTAAGGAGCCTTTATGAGATTACGATGAGAGATATATTTGAGTATAATGGATCATATCTCATTAACTAACCGAGGGTAGTAAACTCGATAAGTTGTGAAAGGTTCTAACATTTGTGTCATTGAAACTTCCGGTGAGCGGAGAGTAAATAAGGATGTTGTAGCTCAGGAGATTTCATTATTAAGGACTGATATTGGTGAGTTGTCCAAATAATTTGCAGTAATAAATTTGTCAAAGGTTGATGCAGTGGGGGCACAGGGTGCAACTGCTAGGGTATATGAGTCTGAGTTAGGTCGGGAGGAAAAGTATGTGAGTCATCATTTGGCAGGTTTCCAAGCCCAAGGGCAAGGGAATAAAGGTTGGAGCTATTATAATGAGAAAGACAAATACATTTCACCTAGTAGACTAGATGCGAAATCAAGAATATAAAAAATATTGACTAAGATGATGAAGGGTCAAGAAAGCTAAGAAACTTACCTTAAAGAACTCAAGGCTGATATTTCAAGATTGACCCAGAAGGTTGAGTCACATTCAATTGATAGCAAGCATTTGGAGCAATAATATGGGAAAATCTCTGCCACTTCGGCCCAACGACAGACAGGTGCCTTTCCTAGTAACATTGTCCAGAATCCACAGACACTTGTTCATTGTCTGACTATTAATAAAAGGAAGGATTCCCCATTGGATGAGCATTTTTTGTCCACTACTAATGAGCCAAAGAAGGATAATATTACTACGAATGAGCCACCTAAAGTTGAGCTTGAGAAGATGACTTGTAGTGATAATGATTTTAAGAGTGATGACGGTGATGACTGGCTTGCAGAAGAGCTCTAAGATATAGTGCAATAGTTTTTCATGAATTTTAAGCACCATCAGCAGAAAATAAGGGGGACCTAGGAGCAGTCACCATCCCATGTTC
This sequence comes from Capsicum baccatum var. pendulum, assembly GCA_030864225.1. Classification (NCBI taxonomy): domain Eukaryota; kingdom Viridiplantae; phylum Streptophyta; class Magnoliopsida; order Solanales; family Solanaceae; genus Capsicum; species Capsicum baccatum. The sequence goes on from CM061552.1 coordinate 268,453,277, forward strand.
TATTAGGACTTATGATATTAATTAGGCTCTATATAATTTAGGAGAAGGAATAAATGTAATGCCATTGGTGATATACAAGGTGTTGGGATTAAGAGAAATCAAGGCTACATCTTTAAGGTTTTTGATGGCTGATTCATCTATAAAGGAACTAGTGGGTATTATGCATAAGGTAGAGGTAAGGGTGGCATCATTCACGTGTCCGACAAATTTCATGGTTTCAGAATATGGAGTGGATTCTTAATCTTTCATTATCTTGGATAGACCTTTCTTGTCCACTGGTCGAGTTTTGATTGATATGGACCTTGCGGAGATCACCTTCAAATGAAACAATAAGCAAATAGTGTTGAATATATGCATGACAATTCAGTAGCCTGATGATATGAGAGTGGTGACAATGATAGATGTGGTGGATGATGATGTGGTTGCAGTGAATGTGCCTATTGAGGAAAGATTAGGGGCAGAAGCATTAACAGCAGTGATTATGAGCTTTAAAAGTAATGGGATAGATGAATATGACGAGCTAGTTAATGAACTACATGGTATAGGTTCGTATAAATATGCCCCTAAGAAGCTGAATCTTGACTTAAAGAACAGAACCACACCTCCTGTAAAACCATCTATTGAGGAGCCATCGGTATTGGAATTCAAGGCCCCCCTCTCATTTGCAACATGCATTCTTAGGGGCCAACAAAACCTTACTGGTGATCATTACGACAGATTTGGCAGAAGCACAGGTGAAAGCTTTGACATCAGTATTCCAGAAAGTCAAGAGAGCTGTTGGGTAAACCATTACAGACATTGTAGGGATTCCATAGGGTTTAAAGAAAACCAGATTCTAGACCACTAATCTAAACTAGAGAATGAGACCATACAGAGATGAAGGGATGGTCTTGATATTGATGATGTTTTTCCTAATGAACGTGTGTTGGTGGCATCTCAATATCTGATTTCCTAGTTAATCGATTTTGCCAACTATTTGGTAAGCGATTATGTCCTAGAAGATCGATCCTTCCAACAGCAAAGAAGATTTATGCATGAGGTGAGGAAGTTCTTTTGGGACGAGTCGTATCTTCTTATGATATATGATAATAGTGTGATCCGGAGATGGATTCCAGAGATAGAGATGATGATCATTCTAGAGGCTTCTTATTCATCACCAGTTGGGGGTCATCATAGCAGCACATGCACAACCCTAAAAATTCTATAGTATGGATTTTACTAGCACTTCTATGTACTCTGAACTCGTAGTCTATCCTGAATTATCCAAACTCTATCCAAGGACTCATGAAGAAAGTTTGTACCTCGAGATCTATTCTTAGAAACCTCAAACCAACAAACTGAAGAACAACAACGCCTACCACACAAAGCCTCGAAAAGAGCCATCTTAATACTGGAATGGTAGCTATTATTATATGCAAACTCCACCAAAGCTAGATGGTGCTCCTACTAACCTCCAAATTCCATCACACAAGCATGGAAGATATCCCCTAAAACCTAAATAGTCTGCTACAACTGACAATCAGTCTGGGGTAAAACGATATAGTAAGATCAATCGAGTACCTAACTCTTCCTGAAAAGCCTTCCAAAAGTGAGATGCGAATACTTAACCTCGATCTAAGATGATGAACACTGCACACCATGAAGATGCACTATCTTACAAATATAGATATAGGTCAATCTCTTGGTACTGAAAGAAACTTGAAAATAAATTAAATGAGCAGATTTGATCAATTGATCCATGATAACCCAAACACTATCTGAACCATGGGAATGTAATGCCCCAAATATGGTACTCAGAATGCTACATGGTTCTCATGACCCCGAAGGACCACAAGCTAACCCATGACTGAAATCTGTACTTGAACATTGCATAATATACTGTATAAATACGAAAACATGAACTGAAAGGTATTAAGGTTCAAAACTGAAACATAACTGATAAATCATAACATATGAATGGGGTATGAAATACACAAACACTGAAATAACTATCACGACCCGAGCCTAGGCCCTAGCCGTGACAAGCATCCCGAACCATGAAGGCCCGGATCACCCATTCTCTGTCTGGTTATCATGCACAACATTCATAATCATAATAGAATGCGGAATTGAAAATGAGTACGGAAAACATGGTCAAGTTCTGCGACATTTCTGGATAACATTATCTGACATCAGTCTGCGAAATCTCTACTAAGAACATAAACATTTGTCTGAAAAGAAACTGGGACAAGGCCCCCAATAGACCAAAAACATAATAAATAAGATAATGTCTAACATAATTAGGCCTTCCGAATAATAGAAGGCTCACCACTGTGAGATCAAGTTTGCAAATCCGAGAATGTCTACTGAGTAGTTGGACCCCTAGACTGTACCTCAAAACCTGGAAGGAGGGGGGAGGTCAGCACAAAAGTACTGGCATGCGAAGCACTCCAAAAATAGTATAATGGAACATACACACACATATATATATATTAAGTGAAAGCAATTTTTCATCAAGACATCATGTATAAAACTGTTTCTGAAAAATACATGGGCACTTTCTGAAAACATGCAACCTGTCTGTTCATTTCAAATCATGATCTGTGTTTTACTTCTGAGTTAGGTGGTGTTCCCCTACAAGTATGAATATTCCACGGGCTGTATGGAATCTGCCATTGACTCGGCGGGGAAGCCCTCAACCCAAGTGTGCCGCAAGGGTTGGAGTCTCTGAGTCTGATACGCCACAGGACATTTAAGTCAGCGCATAATAATATACCCGGGTCGGCAAACCACGGTTTTAAGTAATGAGTCGCTTGAACTCAAGCCCTCTTCGGGGAACCACCTAACATCTCTGTATGCCCATTTTTAACCTTTTTTGAACATGCATCATTCTGAAATTTCTAAATCAAGAAAGTCTGAAATGTCTGTTAGTCTGAGTCTGATATGACATTAGTCTGAATTGGTATCGTCATACCAAGACCTTGCAAGTCATGATTTTTCTGAGTCATAAGGTACTAAGCAAAAGCTTTCATTCAAAACATAGATTAGACCACCCAAAACATGCAACTAATGTAAAGGATTTCATATTCCGAACTTAAAGTTCAATTCATGCAGAAATTTCATCAAACATATGGTGGTCATGTGCATTTTGGAAAAACCATGCATTCTTTCATTACATGCATATTCAACATTCACAACCCTCTGTTTCGTGTTCAAGAATCATATTCCAAACATAGCAAAAGTCAAAGCACTTCATATCATAATTTCTTTTCTTGAAGATGTCTTTCAAAACAATTTATATTACGTGAAACATGGAAAAATTTACATTAAGAGAGGGGTTCCATGAAAATCATGCTTTAAATTCATATATTTCAGGACAAACACATATCTACATATCCATATACATATAATTTTCAAACCACTTTGGGGGAAAGCCAAAAGGCCAAAACAATATCATTAAAACTTCTAAAACATGAGTATGCACATGAATTCGAAAACCCGATACTTAAAACATGATTTCTATGCCCATGAGATTTTAGGGAAAACCCCGCGTACCTCTATTTCCAAGGATAATAGATGTTTCTTGAAGCTTGCGGATTGGTGATTCCGAATATGTAATTATCTTTGAAAACTTACGGTCGAATCTTAAACTATTTGGGTTTTTATTTTGAAACCCTAAGGAGAATTCTTGAGCAATTTTGAGGAAAGCATGTGTATTATGGTGTTTGAGGGATTAAATCCCGTGTTGGTGGTATATATAGGGGTGGAGGATGACCAAAATACCCCTAAGGAACAATTAAGGTCAAATCTGTCCCTTAGTTGACAGTTTGATAGGATGGAGTAAATCGATTATAACTTTTTACTCATATATTAAATTTGGATGAAACCAACTTCATTTGAAAGAGGACTCAAAGATATTTCGTTTGATATATTATAGCTCACACAGTTCATTATATAAAGGGAGTTATGATCGTTTGAATTTGACCCTGAAATGCTGAAAAAAACTTGGCAATAGGCTATGCGTTTTGCTACTGTTTTGAAATCCAAACGCAACCTTATGCATTCCGAAAAATTCCAAAACTTATCCGAGATGTACTATGAGATTGCCCGATCGTAACGCAACTTGAAAATCTAAAAATAAAGGTCGGGAAGGTCGAGAAATTGTATCCCGAAGGTTGCCAGCTAAGAATGAGTCTAAGTCATTTCAACACTTAGAAAAATTTTAAAACTTAAGTCTAAAGCTCAGAAATTACAGTCTAAGTCATGATAAAGAATGGTCATGTCCTTGAAGGATGAGGACTCACTGCTATCTCTGACTGTTGAGACTGGAATGCTATTGATGCTCTAGAGCTCGTGCTTCTGAACCTATGAACACCATAGCACAAATGCGTCAGTACTTAGAATGTACTAGTATGCATATAAGGTAGGCTGAATGCAAAGGGTTCGCAAGCATGAATTATACTAACTGAATGGACAATATGAACGTGATAATACATACATGAATACATAATAACTATAACTGAGTTCATGATAACATGATTACTGAACTTAAGTACCAATAACATGAGATACTGATAACTGTATAACTGAAATAACTGATACCAAGTGACTATATCTGACAGTCTAGTTTCTGATGAAACTAGCTAAGTTTTGTACTATTCTGAGTCGCCTGTATCTGACAGTTTTAAATTTTGTAAAACTATCTTAGTTCTATTACTGAGACTGAATGACTGTATTTGAAAGTCCTGATTTTGTAATTAAAACTGTTGGAAGTAGTTATCTAACTGACATACCCCTAATACGCCATTATGGCTGAGTTGGGGTCCAAACTGTAAGCCCAATTGGAAGAGTGTCAATACCGCGTCACTGGTAATGACAATCTGTGAGTAACCCTCATATAACAGGTAACTCTAGTGAGAATGGTGGGAACCCTCACATAACAGGTTAAGCCACCTCATCTACCCTCATGTAGCAGGCTATAATGTCTCAACCTATGCTGGCTATGTAGTTCTGGAATGCAAGGATTGCTTCTAAGAATCACACCCTCATATAATAGGTGAGTTCCCATCCGTGGGTTCACTCGGTGCTAATTCCTACTCCCATATGAATAGACACTGAATATGGATTACTGAACTAAATTAACTGAATTAACCAAGTTACGTTGACTGACAGAATAGTACTGAGATTGTTGTATTACTGAGATTTCCTGAGTCACATGACTGACTGATTTCTATGGATCATGGCTTGACTGAGGATATCGTGAAAACATGACACCGACTCTAGGCACACAACTATATTTTTCGGGTACAAGTACCCCCAGGACTCCATAGAAAGAAACTGATAAAGCATGACTTTCTTGAATACATGACTATCATAAAAAATCCATAATTCATTGAGTAAGACATTTCATCAAACATTTGACATGTATAAACTTATACATGAATGAGGATTCCATACTATCATACTAGTATGGCATTTTTCTTTCAGTTAGGCATTTAATCAGACACATGGGGAGCATGCTTTGGTTATAAAATCATCAACACATCACATAATAATGGATAGATCAATCAACTTGTAATTTAAAGGGGGTTTATCTTGGTTATTATGCAAATCATCACATACTAGGGTCAATCATTACAATATGTAATTTAAAACATGAATCAAAGCCACAAAGTATTATGAACATGAATTTCAAGTTGATTTAAATCATGAACATTCACAAATACCCAAATCTTGGATTTTAAAAGAGATTCTTGAGCTTCATGGGTGAAAGGGACCCATGAATCAACACATGGCATACATAGGTTGTGATTTCTTGATGATTTATGGAGGAAAACTTGAATTCTTGACTTAAAATTAAACACCTAGGGTTTTCTTGTTCTTGAGAATAGATCTTTGAGAGAAAACCCTAATTTGATGTTGTGAATGAATAATGAACTTATGAGCATTGGTCTGATATAATTAGGGGTTAAAACGGGTGAAGAAAGACCCAAATACCATTTAAAATGATTTAAAATAACTAAATAGGATCTGCGATGGTCCATCATTTCGACCGGCATATATGGACCAAGAAAAAGACTCACTGCCTAAGTAGCGAAATCTTGGGCAATGGTCCGTCGCAAGTTCGACTGTCCGTCAACATATTCGTCGCGCCTTATCTAGAAGGTTGCCTTAATTCCTTGGTTGCGATGGTCTAGGCGACGGTCCATCGCTAGATTGGTAGTCCATCAACTTGGCCGTCACACCTGGGCAATTCTAACAGCTCTGAGTAAAACGTTCATAACTTTTTACTCCAATACCAGATTTGGACGAAATTGTTATCGTTGGAAAGATAATTCAATTTCCCACATGATAAAAAGTAAAAATTTTAAAAATTCCATATGTAAAAAAAATGAATTCATATTTTAAAGTAAGTTTTTAACATTCTTGGGGCAGTTTCAAGTTAGGTAGAAGTACGGGGTATTACAATATCTTCCCCCTGAGAAAATTGTCCTCGAATGAGACTGAGTGGGAGGGGAGAAGATAAACTGACGTACATATTGAACTTGAACAATTGGAACATGATCTCATGACTGACATGACTGATAACTGAATATATCATGCTGATCATGCATATCTGATGCGTGTATAATTGATTCATGAATGTATGACTGAGTGTTCTGATGAACTAAGGTTCTCACAATGAGAATGCATATCTGATGCATGATTATATAATTAAACTGACATATGAATATATGACTGAATATGCAATGGTACTTAGTACCAAGTTTATAATAGAATACGGAACATGAAATTGAAAATCTTAAGGAAAACTATTACCTTGAGCTGAGTCTGAGTTAACGGAGAAGAGATGAGGGTACTTGGTTCACATATCTACTTTTGCTTCCTAAGTAGCTCCCTCAATGGACTGATTCTGCCAAAGAAATTTAACTAGAGAGACTTCTTTGTCCCTTAGTCTATGAGTCTGATAGCCTAGAATTTTGACTGGAATCTCTTCATAAGAGAGGTTATTTTAAATATCTATACTCTGAGTAGGGACTACAACTGTTGGTTCACTTATACACTTCTTGAGCAAGGATACATAGAACATTGGATAAATTGAGGCTAGATCTGTAGGCAATTTGACCTCATAAGCTACTATGCCAAAGCGACTAAGAATTTTTTTGAAGGGACTGGTATGTCGGGGACTGAGCCTTCCCTTCTTGCCAAAACTCTTCATTACCTTCATGGGGGAGATCTTTAAATGCACATGGACAGAACATGAGAATATGACTGAGTTTGTAATGTGTGACATGGCCTGAGTATCGTGAACTAAACTGGGTTTACTAAGTACACGACTGAATCTGAATCGTGATGCATGAACTGAATACTGTGAACTAAATATCATAAACTAAACTGAGCCATTAAGTACATATCTTACGGCTGAGATTGGATATAGAGGACCACTTATGAGTACCCGCCAATCCAAACAAAATTCATTACATGAAGAAAGAATGGAATGTCTATGTCATGAAAGTGCAGGGAATTTTTGTGTATCTCCCACTTGAGGACTCTATGTCCCTTGAAGAATACTGACTTGGTTGAGATATTGAGGGAAAAATTGAGGTGATGCACAAGACATTTAGGAATTGAATCATGACTGATTATCTGGGTTCTGAAACTGAGGCTTGATACATAAACTGAGCTGAGTCTGAATCTACTTGGCTAGTTCATCTGAGAATGATTACATTCTTTCATAAGATTTTGGCTAGTGCAAAAATAAGGAGAGATGGAAAAAAACTAAACGGTATGAACTTGTCTGTATAACAGTATAAGACAGTTGAGTAAGAAAAATCATATCCTAATTAAGATTCGGTAAGAAGAGTTGAGGTCTACGAACATCATTTAAGATGAAGTGACTAAGTCTCATGCACTACATCTGGGACTACTGCAAAGATTCATGTAGGTGCTGAGCACAAGGGCATAAATACACTAACTTATCTGATTAGTTGAATAACTGATAGCTGAATATTAGATCTGCAAAGCTGAACTGTACTTAGTCTGAATATCTGGGCTGAGGGTTTTTTTAGTGTTATGTATAGGAGATAAGGCTAACTAAGTAACATGAGGTGACTGAGCATGGATTTATAAAGTCTGTATTATTTGTGAATGCAAAACCGAGCGTACAATATAGTTCTGAAGTATTCTATGAACTGAGGTGCTGAAACACAAATGATTGAGTAACTGATAATTGTACGCTATGGCCAAGTAAGTCTGAAACTAAACTGAGTTTCTGTTTTGATTACTGAACTGAAGCTGGCATCATAACTAGGACTGTAACTGAGATTCTTACTGGAACTGAATACTGGGTCCTGGTAACTGAATAATTATAATTGTGGTATAGACTGATACTGAAATACTAAAATACTGAACTCTAGGACTGAATACTGATTACTGTGTACTGAATACTGAAACTGTAATTGAAATGGCAACTGAGTTTTGATAGCTACGCGGTGGGGATTGACATAAGTCAAGGATCTAAATGTACACTCACACTCTGCACTTTCCTAATTCCTAAATACTACTTCTTGCTAGATATTTACTTGCACACTAACCTGGCGTTCAAGCCTGTCTTCATAACTACACCTCCGTGCAAAATAAGTATGTAAAAATAAAAAAATCTTCCCTTAATCATAAAACATTTACTCTCTCCCATCTAAGCCACTGCTCATTACTATACTATTTTTGTAAGAGAGCTCACTAAAAGGTTAAATCAGGAGGACCTGAAATATGAATGAACACTAACTAAACTTGATATTTGATCGAAGCCTTAGGAATAGAACATTAATAGTAGGAATTTACCAAAAAAAAAGGTCTAAACTGAAGATATACATGACGTAGTCTGAATTTATCTGATTTGTAGGGGCATAGCATGAGTCATGAAAACTGAGTGTACTATAAGGCATGTGTACATGAGTCATGAGCCACATGACTTGAATTTGGAGTTTCTGTGTTCGTGAGACATGATTTATAACACTGAGTGGTCTAAGAGCGCACATAATTCTATGGAAAGTTTGCGAATATCAGTTGTGATCATGGAACTAAGATGTGAAGAATGCATAGGCATTATGCTGGCTAAAGTGTGAAACTTCACACTGAGATAAGTAGGGGGCGGGAATCGTCATCCCTTACTGCTCTTCTATACATACTGGCACTAGTACTGAAATCTGAGACTCTAACTTGGTCACTTGATCTATCATCTTCCCCTTAGCTTTAAGCCATTCTCTTAAGTCTGTAAATACTTTACTAAACTCTGAATTGAACTATAATCATAATCACATACTAACATTGGGTTTGATACATGCTTGGCTTAATAACCACATTATCGGCTTCTGATGCTTCATATACTACTAATATCACATCCACACCTCCCTACTTAATTTTAAGTTAATAAACTTAAATCCTTGCTTGCACTGTTCAAGCCTACTGATTTACTCTGATACAACTATCCCCATGAATACATAATCAGATCAAACTGGATAATACTATCCCAACTCTTCTATGGCTAAAATCCTGGGTTCATTCTTATAACTCTAGATCATATACTATCATAGGATTCTGAGAAGGGATCTGATGACATATCTAGATTTGAGTTTGGGAAGGAGTTCTCATGATCATGTATGAAATTTGTACAACTTTGGAACATAACGGGACTAATGGGTTACTTTTGAGTCTGTGGGCAATCCCATAACTGTCTGCTGGGACTGGTTGAGAAAGCTCTATCTCTATGACTTTGATCTTCACTATTTTTGTTACCTTGAAAGTAAGGTGAAGTTGACATGCATGGAGCATGATAAGAATCTACATGAGTTTCTTAGAGAACCTTTCTATATCACGATTTGAGACATGAAAAAAGGGAAACTGTTCCTAAAATACTCACAGCCTTCTGCACATAAGTGTGGTGCACAACACACCCATGTACAAGACTCTAGTAGATGCGGATTTCGGACTTCCTAGGACACTGTTGAACCTTAGGCTTTGATACCAAGTTTGTAACGCTCCGAATCTGGTACCCGGAATGCTACACGATGCTCATGACCCTAAAGGACCACAAGCTAACCCAAGAATGATATTGGTACCTGAACACTGCATAATATACTGTATAAATACAAAAACATAAACCAAAAGGCCTTAAGGTTCAAAACTGAAATATAATTGATAAACCATAACATATAGATGGGGGATGAAATACTCAAACACTGAAATAACTGTCTGAACTTGATAGTCTGAAAAATCTCTAACTGACTGAACTGTCTGAATAAGGAGTTGATGGGATATGTCCCCAACTAACTCCAACTAATAAATTAATTGATGAGATAATAAAGAATGGTCATGTCCTCGAAGGATGAGGACTCAAAGCTATCTCTGACTGCTGAAACTGGAATGCTACTGATGCTCTGGAGATCGTGCTTCTGAACCTATGGTATAAAACACCATAGTGCAAATACATCAGTACTTGGAATGTACTGGTATACATGTAAGGTAGGCTGAATGCAAAGGGTTCACATGCATGAACTCTACTAAATAACTTGACAACATGAACATGAGAATACATGCATGAATACATAATAACTGTAACTGAGTTCATAATAACATAATTACTAAACCTGAGTACTGATAACATGAGATACTGATAATTGTATAACTAAAATAACTGATACCGAGTGATTGTATCTGACAGACTAATTTCTGATAGAACTAGCTGAGTTCCATACTGTTCTGAGTCGATTGTATCTGATAGTCCTAAATTCTGTAGAATTATCTGAGTTCTATTATTGAGACTGAATGACTGTATCTGACAGTCATGATTCTGTAACTAAAACTGTAAGAAGTAGTTATCTAATTGACATGCCCCTAATACTCCATTATGGCTGAGTTGGAGTCTAATCTGTAACCCCAATTGGAAGGGTGTCAATACCGCACCACTGGTAAGGAAAATCTGTGAGTAACCCTCATATAACAGGTAACTTTAGTGAAAATGGTAGGAACCCTCACATAAATGATGTATCAACCTACGCTGGCTACGTAGTTCCGGAACACAAGGATTGCTTCTAAGAATCACACCCTCAAATAACAGGTAAGTTCCCATCCTTGGGTTCACTTAGTGCTAATTCCTACTCCTATCTGAATAGACACTGAACATGGATTACTGAACTGAATTAACTGAATTAACTAAGTTTCGTTAACTGACATAATAGTATTAAGATTATCGTATTACTGAGATTTCCTGAGTCACATGATTGACTGAGTTCTATGGATCATGGCTTGACTAAGGATATCGTGAAAACATAACACTGACTCTAGGCACACAACTATATTTTTCGGGTACAAGTACCCCCAGGACTCCATAGAAAGAAACTGATAAAGCATGACTTTCTTGAATACATGACTATCATAAAAAATCCATAATTCATTGAGTAAGACATTTCATCAAACATTTGACATGTATAAACTTATACATGAATGAGGATTCCATACTATCATACTAGTATGGCATTTTTCTTTCAGTTAGGTATTTAATCAGACACATGGGGAGCATGCTTTGGTTATAAAATCATCAACATATCAAATAATCATGGATACACCAATCAACTTGTAATTTAAAGGGGGTTTATCTTGGTTATTATGCAAATCATCACATACTAGGGTCAATCATTACAATATGTAATTTAAAACATGAATCAAAGCCACAAAGTATTATGAACATGAATTTCAAGTCGATTTAAATCATGAACATTCAAAAATACCCAAATCTTGGATTTTAAAAGAGATTCTTGAGCTTCATGGGTGAAAGGGACACATGAATCAACACATGACATACCTGGGTTGTGATTTATTAAAGATTGATGAAGGAAAACTTGAATTCTTGACTTGGAATTAAACACCTAGGGTTTTCTTGTTATTGAGGATAGATCTTTGAGAGAAAACTCTAATTTGATCTTGTGAATGAATAATGAACTTATGAGCCTTGGTCTGATATAATTAAGGGTTAAAACGGGTGGAAAAAGACCCAAATACCCTTTAAAAATGACTTAAAATAACTGAATAGGATCTACGATGGTCCGTCGCTGGCTCGATGGTTCGTTGTTTCGACCGGCATATGTGGACCAAGAAAAGAACTCACTGCCTAAGTAGTGACGACTACGGCGATGGTCCGTCGCAAGTTCAATGGTCCGTCAACCTGTCTGTCGCACCTTATACAGAAGGTTACCACACTTTCTTAGTTGCGACGGTCTAGGTGATGGTCTGTCGCTAGATCAATGGCCCATCAACTTGGCCGTCGCACTTGGGTAATTTTGACAGCTCTGATTTGGTCAAAATTGGTATCGTTGGAAAGCTAATTCAATTTCTCACATGATAAAAAGTGAAAATTTTAAAAATTCCTAGTGTAAAAAAATAGATTCATATTTTAAAGTAAGTTTTTAACATTCTTGGGACGGTTTCAAGCTAGGTAGAAGTACGAGGTATTACAGGGAACTACAAGGCAACCCAGTCATAAAGTCCATAATGATCAGTTCCCATTTTCACCCGAGAATAGGTAACCTCTAAAATAAACCACCGGGTCTTAAATGCTTGGCCTTCACCTACTATAAACATAGGCAACGAGCCACAAAATCTGGTATATATTTCCTCATACCACCCCACCAGTAATGTTGCCTCAAGTTATGATACATCTTAGTTACTCTAGGATGGATAAAATACCTGGATTAATGAGCCTCCTCAAAAATCAATATAATCAAATCACCCACTCTTGGTACCCAAATTTGGCCTCTAATTCTCAAAACACTTTCTGAATCAAGTCAGGATTCCTTAGCCTCACCACGTAACACCTTATCCTAAATCAATCTCAACCCAATATTATCAAACTGATGAGCCTGAATCTACTCGATCAAAGAAGATCTAGCATCCACAAATGCCAAGACACACCTAGGTACTGAAATATCAATCCTAACCATCTGGTTAGCCAAAGACTAAACCTCTAAGGCCAAAGGACTCTCCTGGGTCAAAGATGCGGCAAGCTACCCATGCTAGTTGATTTCCACCTTAAGCATCCGCAATCATATTAGCCTTGCCCGAATAAAAGAGAATAGTAAGTTTGTAATCCTTAAGTAACTGATGATAGGCAAATTTACACGCCTATAGTGCTATATTTTACCCATATTTTAGCTAAGTTTTGAGAACAAATTATATATTTCATGCACTTTTAGTCCTTTTTCCTGTAAGTGAGCTAACGAACATGATTAACAAAGTTTCAGGTATAAATGATGCAGAATTCAGCATTTTATGGATTACTTGACGCCAAAGAAAGCTTCACGAAAGGAGAAAAGGAAGCTTGGACGCCTAAGGACCAAAAGTGATGCATGAGAAACCTGTCTCGGGCTAAAACAACAATTCTGAAGACTTTGGGGACTAGCAGTAATTTATTATGATTAGGATAATGATACATTAACCTAGTACAATTTGGCTAAGTATTTCATTAGCTTAGTAGGATTTGGTTAAGTATTTCATTAGCTTAGTAGGATTTGGTTAAGTATTTCATTAGCTTAGTAGGAATAGGATATGGGTATTATAAATACCCTATTTTGCTAGAGATTTTCATTCATTCTTCTAAGATATTCATTCTACTTCTAAGACATTCCTCCTTAATTCTATAACTCTTCCATTAATTCTACTTTTTATTCTTCTTCTATTCATCTATTCTTAATTTCCGCAACAAGAGAAATGTTACTTGCAAGAAATCACGCCTAACGCCTACCACACTTGTGCTACACGAAATTCTTATTGTGGTATAATAACAATGTCAATTGTGATTTCCTTCGCAATCATGGGTAACTAAACTTCTCTGTTGGGGTTATGGAAGCCGAATGAGGTATTATCTATTACTATGAGCTTGTGAGTTCGTGACACGTATGCTGCTTATATCATTATTCTCTTCATCTTAATCCAAATTCATTGTGGTTGCAAATGCAAGAATACGCCAGTATAACATTTAACTTGTTCGAAAGAAAGGTTATCTGTCTGGAAAAGAGATAATGTCAAGGTAGTAGGGTCCCATCCCCTATTAAAAAGTTAGTGCCGTAACTGGATTAACCTCTTGGAGAATTCGTACCGTTAGATACGCTTTAAGCTCGAAAGAGTTAAAGTGAAATAATCCTCGAATAGGTCGAAAGATGCCTGGATTTATCATCGAATACAATTCTCTATAAGCACATGCATGTCGGAATTCAACACACTCATAGCCAATAGAGACGTATAACTCAGGAGGTGGACATAACCCCAACTCCTCAATTCTCATTGTTTACAACTTAATAACTATTCTTTCTTTTTACTTTACTATTTCAGTTTTTACTTTAATAATTTGGTTACACTTTACAATCCCCCTTTTTACGAGACTTGCACTAAAAGTCTAGTGACCGTTGCTTACTTGTTGACCAAGCTATTCCCTGTGGGATCGATACCTAACCCAGTTGGGTTCTATATTTGCTAATGACCACTTTACACTCCTACGAGAGCTGTAGATTGAGCGTTATCAAAAATTGGCGCCGTTGTCGGGGAATACAAGTGTCAATTAAGTTTGTGATAATTACTAGACCCTTTGGTCAAAGATTCTCGTACTTTTACTTTTAGTTTTTGTTTTTGTTTACTGCAAGTTTTGATTCAGTGCATGCCCCATACTCGAAGTTCTGGTCAACCGTTATTACCTATCAATCCTGAACCACAACGAATTGGCAGAATGGAGGCACAAACGGAAATCGAAAGAATGGCTTCTCAACAGGAGCAGGCGAGATTAGATGCTCTTGCCGCCGCCCAAGTACACCAACAAAATATTAATAACCCTGAGCGAGCAACAAATCCTGACGATGAGGATTTAGGTGATGACGAGTTACTAAACCCAAGGCATGATGCTGAAATTGCAACACCTGCCAACAGAAGAGGTCGTCAAGCTCGGTTTAGGTATGATCGCCAACCCATGCAACCAGCTTTTGACGACGACGATGATGATCTTGATGGAGCCGGAGCCACTGGAGCCATAATTCCTCCACCATTAGCCCGGAGCCAAGTTCAATATCACAAGCACCATGATTCAGTTATTACAACTCAAGGGATTATTTGGTGGACTAGCAGGCGATGATCCGAATATGCATCTCATCAACTTTATTTCTACATGCAAGTCGTTTGACAATCCTGGTGTTGGTCAAAATGCAATTCGATTACGTCTATTTCCATTGTCTCTGTCTGGGGAGGCAACTCTATGGTTGAATGGGCTGACTCCTGATTCTATTACAAATTGGAGGCAATTGAGAGACGCTTTCCTAGAAAGATTCTTTCCGCCATCCAAAAGAGCACAATTGAGAGATGAAATCAGCAACTTTCGTCAGCTTCCAACTGAAGCCCTTCATGAAACATGGGAGAGGTTCAAGACAAAGCTAATGAGATGCCCAAACCATCATATGACTAATGTTCACCTAATGGAGATATTATACAGAGCCTTGAATTCAATAACTAAACCAGTAGTGGATAATGCAGCTGGAGGATCTTTTATGGACCTCACCTTTGGTCAAGCAAGCAATATGCTAGATCGTATGACGAAGCAAAGTAGAGCCTGGCATACAAGGGATTCTGATGTAGCAAGCCCCACCTTATCTATTGGCATGACTGTAGACCAAAGGAGAAGAGAAGAAGGACGTGATCAAGATATGGCGCACATGAAAACACAAGTTGATCTTCTTACAAAGCATTTATTATCAGGGAAGACCAAAAAAGTGAAAGCTATTGCGTCAAAAGGAAGAGACGAACCTGATTCGAAAGAAGAGGCCAACTACTTGAACAATCAGGGGGGTTTCCGAGGTAATACCCAAGGAAACCAAGGTCGGAACTACTATGATAAATCTGGAAACAAAGACCAAGGTAGTTGGAAGAACAAGAATGAAAAGAGTGGTTTGTACGTTCCCCCTGGAAGACGTGACGCCACCACATCTAGCTCTGGAAGTATGGAAGACATACTGGCCAAAATATTGAAAGGAGTGGAATTAACAAATGCTACAGTAACTGAGGTCGATAATGATTTGTCCTCTATGAAACAAATAGTTGATTCTCATTCCACTTCAATCAAGCAAATAGAGCAGCAATTGAGCCAACTTTCAGCAGGACTCAATCAAAGAAAGGCTGGCACTTTACCTAGCGATACTGTGTAAAAACCAAGGAATGATGGGTTATGCATAGCCATTACTACCCGAAGTGGTAAGGTGCTGGAAACTTCAGCAAAAAGCATGAAAGTGGTTGACGAAGTAGTGGACATTGATGATAAGGCGAAAGGAGAAGATGTCGCTGCAACTAATTCTATCGTCAACGACGTCAACCCCAATAATTTACAACCTAAAAAAGCTGAAAAACGGAAGCAAGAGGAGAAGAAAGCCGTGGAGAGAACAATTCCATACCCACCACCACCTTTCCCTCAAAGATTGAAGAAGGTGGCGGATGACACAAAGTTCAGCAAATTCATGACTATGTTAAAGCAGCTGACCATTAATGTTCCATTGGTGGAGGCACTTGAACAAATGCCTGGGTATGCAAAATTTATGAAGGATCTTTTGACAAAGAAGCGGGCAGCAAGCTATGAGTTGAAAGATGATGTTCATCACTGCAGCGCAATCGCTACCCGATCAATAGTTCAGAAGAAGGCTGACCCCGATGCTTTCACTATTCCTTGCACCGTTGGATCTTTGAATTTTGCCAAAGCATTATGCGACTTAGGATCCAACATCAATTTGATGCCATTATCTATCTATAAGAAGTTGGGGTTGGGTGATCCTACTCCAACCAACATGAGGCTCGTAATGGCGGATAGGTCGGTAAAATGACCTGTTGGTATTCTATGTGATGTCTTGGTAAAGGTTTCTTCATTTATCTTTCCGGCAGACTTCGTTATTTTGGATTGTGAGGCAGACTCAGAAGTTCCCATAATCTTGGGGCGTCCTTTCCTTGCTACAGGAAGCGTGCTTATTGATTGAGAGCTAATGAGCTTTCGTTCCGAATAAATGACGAAGTAGTTCGCTTTGATGTTTGCAAATCAATGAAGCAACCCAAAGATCTGAGTGTATTTTCGGTGGCTGATGTTTTCTTTGATGATGAGAAAGAATTACTTGAAGAAGAGCAAATTATTGATAACCCATTAGCGACTTTGCTAATGAATGGTGAGAGTAAGGATGCTGAAAATTGTGAAGAAGCTACTTGTGCTCTATTAGGATTAGGGACATATCGCTATGCTCCCAAGAAGCTGGACCTTGATCTCAAGAATCGACCCACACCACTAGCTAAGCCATCTACTGATGAGCCACCCACATTAGAATTGAAGGAGCTGCCAAGACATTTAAAGTATGCATTCCTAGGAAGCGGAAACACACTTCCAGTCATTGTTGCAGCAGATTTGGGTGAGCAACAAGTTGCAGCTCTCATTGCTATTCTACGGAAGTATATTAGAGCCATTGGATGGACCATTGCGGATATTATTGGTATTCCACCTGGGATTTGTACACATAAAATTCATCTTGAAGAGAATTGCACACCCACCATTGAACATCAAAGACGTCTAAACCCACCTATGCAAGAAGTGGTGAAGAAAGAAATTATCAAGTGGTTAGACGCGGGGGTTGTGTATCCAATCTCTGATAGTACATGGGTAAGCCCGGTACAATGTGTTCCCAAGAAGGGAGGCATAACGGTGGTCGCGAATGCGAAGAATGAGCTTATTCCACTCAGACCCGTCACTGGATGGAGAGTATGCATGGACTACCGAAAGTTGAATTCTTGGACACTTAAAGATCACTTTCCAATGCCATTCATGGACCAAATGCTAGATCGATTAGCAGGGAAATAATGGTTTTGCTTCTTAGACGGTTATTCAGGCTATAATCAAATTTGTATTGCACCCGAAGACCAAGAGAACACAACGTTTACATGCCCATATGGTACGTTTGCCTTCAAACGTATGCCATTCGGGCTATGTAACGCACCAGCCACCTTTCAACGTTGCATGATGTCAATTTTTTCTGATATGGTTGAAGACACTTTGGAGGTATTTATGGATGATTTTTCAGTGGTTGGTGAGACTTTTGAAGCGTGCTTGGCAAACCTAAGTATGGCGTTGCAAAGATGTGTAGAATTCAACCTAGTGCTGAATTGGGAGAAGTGCCACTTCATGGTAAAAGAAGGAATCGTTCTTGGGCACAAAATCTCCGAAAAAGGAATTGAGGTTGATCAAGCGAAAATCGAAGTCATTGAGAAGCTACCGCCTCCAATTTCGGTGAAGGGAGTTCGTAGTTTTCTCGGCCATGCAGGTTTCTATCGTCGGTTCATCAAAGACTTCTCCAAAATTGCTAGTCCATTGTGCAAAATCTTGGAGAAAGATGTGAAGTTTGACTTCAATGAAGATTGCTTAAAGGCATTCGAATGCCTCAAAGGAAAACTCATTGAAGCCCCTATCATGGTAGCAGCAGATTGGTCTCTCCCGTTCGAAGTCATGTGTGATGCTAGTGGTGTAGCCGTTGGAGCTGTGCTTGGTCAGAGAAAGGAGAAATTATTTTATCCTATCTACTATGCGAGTAAGGTCCTAAATGAAGCCCAAAGGAACTACACTATGACAGAACAAGAGCTCCTAGCGGTTGTGTATGCGTTTGAGAAGTTTCGTGCCTATCTATTGGGTACTAAGGTGATTGTTCATACAGACCATGCAGCTCTTAGGTATCTAATGACAAAGAAGGATGCAAAACCAAGATTAATTCGATGGGTATTGCTGCTGCAAGACTTTGATTTCAAAGTTAAAGATAGAAGAGGTTGCAAGAACCAAGTGGCCGACCATCTATCTAGACTCGAGAACGAGCATGTGGCACAGCCTGATATCGAGATTGATGATGCATTCCCTGACGAGGAGATCCTAGCGACGATAACAGAAAAGTTACCATGGTATGCCGACTTTGCAAATTTTGTGGTGAGTAATGTAATACCTGCCAATTTATCATACCATCAAAAGAGGAAGTTTATGCATGACGTACAACACTACTATTGGTATGAGCCATATTTGTTTCGACGATGTGCGGATGGTATTATTCGACGATGTATATCCCATGTAGAGGTGCCTACTATATTGGAACCATGCCACACTTCCCAAGTTGGAGGACATCACGCAGGCAATCGGACGGCAAGAAAAGTATTGCAAAGTGGATATTATTGGCCTTCGATATTTAGAGATGCCTATGACTTTGTTAGAAGATGCGACCAATGACAAAGACAAGGTGCTATTTCGAAACACCATGAGATGCCCATGTCGAAAATTCTAGAGGTAGAACTCTTTGATGTGTGGGGCATTGATTTCATGGGTCCATTCGTGAATTCGTTTAGAATGAAGTACATCTTAGTTTCTGTAGATTATGTCTCAAAATGGGTTGAAGATGTAGCGTTGGCCGACAACGAGGGAAAGCGTGTTGTAGCATTTTTGAAGAGAAATATCTTCTCTCGCTTTGGAGTACCACGTACTATCATAAGTGATGGAGGATCTCACTTTTGCAACAAGCTATTCAAATCTGTGTTGGCCAAGTATGGTGTTAAGCAACATAAGGTAGCCACGCCTTATCACCCACAAACGAGTGGACAAGTAGAGGTTTCCAATTGGGAGATCAAGCAAATCCTTGCGAAGACGGTAAATGCTAATAGGAAGGATTGGTCTCGGAAGCTAGATGATGCACTATGGGCGTATAGGACTGCATTTAAAACACCCATCGGCATGTCCCCTTATCAACTAGTTTATGGGAAGGCTTGTCATTTACCCATTGAGCTCGAACATAAGGCATTGTGGGCGTTATAGCAATTGAATTGAATTGGGATGATGCGATGAATCTGAGGTTGGAGCAGCTGAACGAATTAGATGAGTTCCGTCTCCATGCATATGAAAGATCAGACCTATATAAGGAGCGGATAAAAAAGTATCATGATCAGCGGATTGTTCGACGAAACTTCCAAAAGGATGATATGATACTTCTCTTCAACTCTAGATTGAAGCTGTTCCCAGGTAAGTTAAAGTCTAAGTGGTCTGGTCCATACAAAGTTATCCGAGTCTACTCGTCTAGAGTAGTTGAATTGGAAGACAATAATGGTGTTGTCTTCAAGGTGAATGGTCAACGTGTTAAACCTTATATCGGTCCTCTTGACTCGATGAATTATATGGCCATCACTTATCTCGACGAAGTCTAAGTACTCGAGGTAACTATGTCGTGCCGCGGTAATAAATAAGGCGCTAGATGGGAGGCAACCCATAATTTATCATTTATCGTTTATCGTTTTGTCTTTCTTTCGTTCTAGTACTTGTTTTGCTTTTGATAAATGAAAATCCAAAAATAAGAGTCGTGCCACGACCAAAACTAAGGCTCTAGATAGGAGGCAACCCATCGTACTAATCGTTTTCATTGGTTTTGAGCAAATGTAGGTGGAAGAGGTATTCAACGAGGAGATTGGTTTCAAATGACGATTTGGACGTAGTGTATAGTCAAGGTGGTAAGTTTGGAATTAAGATGCATAAGGCTATTGATTGAGCATTGCTCATGACAAAATAGGCATCGAGAAAGGCTAGGCCTAGGTAAAACTAGGCCACGAACAAGGCAACGCCTATACTATAGCCTAAGGTCTCGGAATCTAGTGTACAAAGGCATAGGCGCTGCCCATGGTCAAGTATGCTATAGCATAGGTGCCGCCTATGCTAAAGCATTTGGTCTCGGAATCTCATATGCCATGCTAAAGGCGCCGCCTATGGTCACTAAAGGCATTGCACTAGGCGCCGCCTATGCTAGCAAATGCTTTGCATTAGGCGCCGCCTATACCATGCATAGGCAAAGCTAAAGGCGCCGCCTATGGTCACTTTTTGTCTCCAAAACCGATTTTAAATGGGTCAAAACCCGACCCATTCTTTTTCTATGTAAAGGGGACTTAGTCTTGAAACATAAACACATTGAAATCTTGACCTAGGCGCCGCACATAGCATCCAAATCCTCCAAAAACTTTTCTTTTTGCTCTCCCACTTCATAAGAACATCTCCAAAGGCTTCAATCATGTAAGTACTCTCTTGTTCTTCATCTATTTCTCGTAAGTACTACGTTGCTATGTCTATTATGAATTGCTACATCTTGAAGAAATATTGGTGATGTTAATGTGTTTGAATTGTCGATACAAAACCATGTGAGTAAATATATACGCTAGGATGATCTTAAACTATTTCCGACTTGAATTTGATTTTGGTGCATTGTCATACTACTTGCGGAATTGATAGAGTCATGAACATTGCATAATCTTGTCACTTGACTACTTAATTGTTAGCATATCCCGTTCATCGGAATAAGACTTATAGTTGCCTACCGACATAGGAGGTTGTGATTATTAATAGAAACTATACCATGATGTCATCCCTATGTAGTAGTATTGTTATACCTAACATGAAAGTATTGCAAAAGTTGCAAGAAGTGCTACCTCTCTGATTTTCTTGTCGGAATATAGCCCCTAAAATGTTTGTCGACGAAGTCTAAGTAATCGACCACTTTCACTACACTAATTTGTATCAACAAAATTAAGTGTGGGGTGGTATCCCTATGGCTTTTTTATACATTGTATCAACATGAATGTGTTTAAGTCTCAGGTACAATGGCTCCTAAAACAAGACAAGACAAGGCTACCACTTCCCAAAAGGGCAAGAAAAGAGGTCGCAAGGACGAAGGAGAATCATCCTCAATGCAATTACCACGCCGCATGTTTGGAATAAAATGGGTTCTTGAGGAGGAATCCAAGGAATGGTATAGGAACAACAAGGAAAGAAAATATGTTCATGTCGACTTGATCAACAAGGACAGCCTAGCGAAGAAGGAGCCGCGCATGTTGGTGAAAATCATGGCATTAAATCTGGATTTCATCTTCCGCGACATGGGAGAATGTAACCTTGATTTAACAAGGGAATTTTATGCCAATTGGTCACCGAAAATCACAGGCAGCGAAGTCAAGATTCGGGGCCAAGTTCTACAACTCAATGCAGATTTGATCAACTCCTTTCTTGGCTTACCTTCAGTCGATCCAGCACCATTCAAAGAGCTGTACAGTAGACCTCCTTATAGAGCAATTCAACACACACTTTGTGGAAGTAGATCCATGGCAAGGTGGAGCAGACATCAAGACATCGGACGATACAACACCTTCCCCTATGCTCCTTTGAATAGGGAAGCAAGAATATGGTTGCGTATTGTCAACTCTTGCCTTATTCCTGGGACCCAGTACACCAAAATAACAAGAGATAGAGTGTGTTTGGTCTACGCATTGATAACGAATGTCCCTATCAACATTGGGGCAATCATTCATTCTACAATGCAGAAGGCTAGACTACACAAGCGGTCCCACTTCACTTTTGGCAATCTATTGACAACAATCTTGCGGAAGGAAGACATCGAAGAGGAACTAGCTGACCACAAACTCCCACATAAACCGAAGAAGGAAGGTTGACCTCACAAAGGTCAAAGATGTTGAAACAACACATGGCGTCAACCTTACTACTGCAGAGAGACATGCTCGAGATGAGAGTTTCTTTCGTCATCTTTATGGCATGACACGGTTCACCATGATGAGCGAAGGTCGTGTTCCAACTGCTGCATAGCTCTAACAGCTGGACCATGACTATCCAATGAATATGCATGCGAGGGAGATGTGTGGAGTAGGTACATACTTTGAAGAACCTCTTGATGATGATGTGCCGACCGATGATGATCGACGCATGTCAGACTCCGACATGGAGGAAAATTCTGATGACGATGACTCCCATGATGATTCAGACGAAGGGAGTATGACCCCCGACATAGAGGAGGAGTCCAACTGACCAGGTTCTTCATTTTTATTTTCCACTGAGGGCAGTGTCCCGTTTAAGTGTGGGGTGGTGGTATTTGCATACTTTACTTCTCTATCCGCATTTGCATTTATTTATTTATGTTTGTTTGTTTTGAGTTTTTTTTTTTCATTTTTTTTTCATTTTTTAGTTAAATTTTTCTTACTTAGCCTCACATGAAATCATTCTAATAGGCAGCATGAGATTATAACAAGAGTTTGTGCTAACATCATGACTATTGAGACGTTTAGGCTCTAATTGTGACTCACTATGTGATATTGTGTGGTTTAATTCCTTTATTTGTTGGGTCAAAGAGTCTATACTACTTCCAATAAAGTCGACCATGTGCCTTGTGTGTGAGATGATAGTATATTCTATGTTTGTGGTTGATGCTAGAACTTGCCTGGTATGTATGTAAAGCGAAAATAAAAAGTGCAAGCCTAGGAGATGATTTAGGCATTCCTTTGGCAACCTACACTTGTTTACCTTCTTTTTACCTACCCATGGACATTATCCTAGTTAACCCCTTTGAGCCTTTAGCCTATTTTCTTTGACAACCTCATATGTAAGCCTAATCCATTTTTTTCAAGACCATAATTTGATCCAAATTCCTAAGTGCTTTAAAGTGTAAAGTCATGTGACAAAATAAGAGGAAGTTGGGTACGTATGATGCTTTAGAATGTAATGGTGCTTGAATTTGTTATGAAAAAGACTTGCTATCATAAGAGGTGTGTTATGAAAAGAAAAAGGAAAGGAAAGCTGAAAAGTGGCTTAAAATTGAAAAAAAAAAGAGGAGAAAAAGGTTGGTAAAAGAAAGTAGAAAGGTTGTTTGAAAGAAAAGTGTTAATGATACAATGTGATGTATTAAAACGCTTAGGAACATAGTCACTATTTCTGGCCAAAATAGTCCTACCCGTCCCTTAGCCTACATTACAACCATCAAAAGACCTACTTGATCCTAAGCTTAGAATTCTGACATTTAGTGGAACAATACACTAAGAGCAAGCCTATGGTCATCAGTTGCTGCATATGAATTCTTTGTGAGAGCGAGAGCAAGGATATTTTTATACCCATGTTTGAAAAATATGCTATACTTATGAGTGATTATGGGTAATATATTGTGAGACACACATGGTTGATGAGTTTTGGATAGTTGTGTGATTCTTTGTGCCTTAACTTTTGAATATGAGTTGGCCACCGTCACGAGTCTATGCTAGAGGTTGAATTGTTTCTACTAATGAGCAGAAAACTACTCTTTGTTGATGATTGCTATGCTTGTCTTGACGAATATTTTGTGTTGTTGCTGTGAAACCCTAAGTTGATGTTTAGATGGACATAATATTTTGTTCGAGGACGAACAAAGCTTTAAGTGTGGGGTGTTGATGATAGGCGAATTTACATGCCTATAGTGCTATATTTTACCCATATTTTAGCTAAGTTTTGAGAACAAATTATATATTTCATGCACTTTTAGTCCTTTTTCCTGTAAGTGAGCTAACGAACATGATTAGCAAAGTTTCAGGTATAAATGATGTAGAATTCAGCATTTTATGGATTACTTGACGCCAAAGAAAGCTTCACGAAAGGAGAAAAGGAAGTTTGGACGCCTAAGGACCAAAAGTGATGCATGGGAAACCTGTCCCGGGCTAAAACAGCAATTCTGAAGACTAGCAGTAATTTATTATGATTAGGATAATGATACATTAACCTAGTTCAATTTGGTTAAGTATTTTATTAGCTTAGTAGGATTTGGTTAAGTATTTGATTAGCTTAGTAGGATTTGGTTAAGTATTTCATTAGCTTAGTAGGAATAGGATATGGGTATTATAAATACCCTATTTTGCTAGAGATTTTCATTCATTCTTCTAAGATATTCATTCTACTTCTAAGACATTCCTCCTTAATTCTATAACTCTTCCATTAATTCTACTTTTTATTCTTCTTCTATTCATCTATTCTTAATTTCCGCAACAAGAGAAACGTTACTTGCAAGAAATCACGCCTAACGCCTACCACACTTGTGCTACACGAAATTCTTATTGTGGTATAATAACAATGTCAATTGTGATTTCCTTCGCAATCATGGGTAACTAAACTTCTCTGTTGGGGTTATGGAAGCCGAATGAGGTACTATCTATTACTATGAGCTTGTGAGTTCGTGACACGTATGCTGCTTATATCATTATTCTCTTCATCTTAATCCAAATTCTTTGTGGTTGCAAACGCAAGAATACGCCAGTATAATATTTAACTTGTTCGAAAGAAAGGTTATCTGTCTGGAAAAGAGATAATGTCAAGGTAGTAGGGTCCCATCCCCTATTAAAAAGTTAGTGCCGTAACTGGATTAACCTCTTGGAGAATTCGTACCGTTAGATACGCTTTAAGCTCGAAAGAGTTAAAGTGAAATAATCCTCGAATAGGTCGAAAGACGCCTGGATTTATCATCGAATACAATTCTCTATAAGCACATGCATGTCAGAATTCAACACACTCATAGCCAATAGAGACGTATAACTCAAGAGGTGGACATAACCCCAACTCCTCAATTCTCATTGTTTACAACTTAATAACTATTCTTTCTTTTTTACTTTACTATTTCAGTTTTTACTTTAATAATTTGGTTACACTTTACAATCCCCCCTTTTTACGAGACTTGCACTAAAAGTCTAGTGACCGTTGCTTACTTGTTGACCAAGCTATTCCCTGTGGGATCGATACCCAACCCAGTTGGGTTCTATATTTGCTAACGACCGCTTTACACTCCTACGAGAGCTGTAGATTGAGCGTTATCAAAAATTGGCGTCGTTGCCGGGGAATACAAGTGTCAATTAAGTTTGTGATAATTACTAGACCCTTTGGTCAAAGATTCTCATACTTTTACTTTTAGTTTTTGTTTTTGTCTACTGCAGGTTTTGATTCAGTGCATGCCCTATACTTGAAGTTCTGGTCAACCATTATTACCTATCAATCCTGAACCACAACGAATTGGCAGAATGGAGGCACAAACGGAAATCGAAAGAATGGCTGCTCAACAGGAGCAGGCGAGATTAGATGCTCTTGCCGCCGCCCAAGTACACCAACAAAATATTAATAACCCTGGGCGAGCAAAAAATCTTGACGATGAGGATTTAGGTGATGACAAGTTACTAAACCCAAGGCATGATGCTGAAATTGCAAAACCTGCCAACAGAAGAGGTCATCAAGCTCGGTTTAGGTATGATCGCCAACCCATGCAACCAGCTTTTGACGACGACGATGATGATCTTGATGGAGCCGGAGCCACTGGAGCCATAATTCCTCCACCATTAGCGCTCGGAGCCAAGTTCAACATCACAAGCACCATGATTCAATTATTGCAACTCAAGGGATTATTTGGTGGACTAGCAGGCGATGATCCGAATATGCATCTCATCAACTTTATTTCTATATGCAAGTCGTTTGACAACCCTGGTGTTGGTCAAAATGCAATTCGATTACGTCTATTTCCATTGTCTCTGTCTGGGGAGGCAACTCTATGGTTGAATGGGCTGACTCCTGATTCTATTACAAATTGGAGGCAATTGAGAGACGCTTTCCTAGAAAGATTCTTTCCACCATCCAAAAGAGCACAATTGAGAGATGAAATCAGCAACTTTCGTCAGTTTCCAACTGAAGCCCTTCATGAAACATGTGAGAGGTTCAAGACAAAGCTAACGAGATGCCCAAACCATCATATGACTAATGTTAACCTAATGGAGATATTATACAGAGCCTTGAATTCAATAACTAAACCAGTAGTGGATAATGCAGCTGGAGGATCTTTTATGGACCTCACCTTTGGTCAAGCAAGCAATATGCTAGATCGTATGACGAAGCAAAGTAGAACCTGGCATACAAGGGATTCTGATGTAGCAAGCCCCACCTTATCTATTGGCATGACTGCAGACCAAAGGAAAAGAGAAGAAGAACGTGATCAAGATATGGCGCACATGAAAACACAAGTTGATCTTCTTACAAAGCATTTATTATCAGGGAAGACCGAAAAAGTGAAAGCTATTGCGTCAAAAGGAAGAGACGAATCTGATTCGAAAGAAGAGGCCAACTACTTGAACAATCAGGGGGGTTTCCGAGGTAATACCCAAGGAAACCAAGGTCCGAACTGCTATGATAAATCTGGAAACAAAGGCCAAGGTAGTTGGAAGAACAAGAATGAAAAGAGTGGTTTGTACGTTCCCCCTGGAAGACGTGACGCCACCACATCTAGCTCTGGAAGTATGGAAGACATGCTGGCCAAAATATTGAACGGAGTGGAATCAACAAACGCTGCAGTAACTGAGGTAGATAATGATTTATCCTCTATGAAACAAATAGTTGATTCTCATTCCACTTCAATCAAGCAAATAGAGCAGCAATTGAGCCAACTTTCAGCAGCACTCAATCAAAGAAAGGCTGGCACTTTACCTAGCGATACTGTGCAAAACCCAAGGAATGATGGGTTATGCATGGCCATTACTACCCGAAGTGGTAAGGTGCTGGAAACTTCAGCAAAAAGCAAGCAAGTGGTTGAAGAAGTAGTGGACATTGATGATAAGGCGAAAGGAGAAGATGCCGCTGCAACTAATCCTATCGTCAACGACGTCAACCCCAACAATTTGCAACCTAAAAAAGCTGAAAAACGAAAGCAAGAGGAGAAGAAAGCCGTGGAGAGAACAATTCCATACCCACCACCACCTTTCCCTCAAAGATTGAAGAAGGTGGCGGATGACACGAAGTTCAGCAAATTCATGACTATGTTAAAGCAGCTGACCATTAATGTTCCATTGGTGGAGGCACTTGAACAAATGCCTGGGTATGCAAAATTTATGAAGGATCTTTTGACAAAGAAGCGGGCAGCAAGCTATGAGTTGAAAGATGATGTTCATCGCTGCAGCGCAATCGCTACCCAATCAATAGTTCAGTTTACAGATTCTGTAAGTCTAACACAGGGAAAACATGCTAGAGTGGGGGCAACGGCTAGAGAGGGAATCATGTCATTCTCATAGTGACGCTAATTCATCTCCATCGTGAGATTGCTATAGTTTTGGTATGATGATGATGTCTTCGTTGATTTCCGTTACACTCATGAGTAGCTAAACTTCTCTGTTAGGGTTATGAGTTTGTGAATTATTGATGTGTATGCTACTTATATCATTACTCTCTTCGTTTTAATTAAATTCTCATGGTTGCAAACATCGAGAATATGCCAGTATAACATTAACTTGTTCAAGAGAAAAGTTACATGTCTGGAAAAGAGAGTATGACAAGGAAATAGGGCTACCAACCCCTATTTACACGTTAATGCCTTAACCGGATTAACTTCTTGGAGAATTTGTACCGTTAGTTATACACTTTAAGCTCGAGAGAGTTAAAGTGAAATAATCCTTGATGGTTGAGAAACACTAGGATTTACCATTAGAATACGAATCTCTATAAGTGCATGCATGTCTAAATTCCGCATTCCTCATAGCTAATAGATACATAGAACTCATAAGGTGGACATAACCCTAACTTATTATTCTCTGTGATTAAATCTTACTAAACAAAGCATTCCATTGTTACTTTGATAGCATTAATTCACTCCATAATCCAATCCCCCCTTTCCGTAGAATTTTCGACCAACAGTCTACTAATAGTTGCAACACTTAGTGACCAAGTATTCCCTGTGGGATTCGACACCCAACCCAGTTGGGTTCTGTATTTGATAGCGACCGCTTACACTCTTATGAGAGCTGTAGTGTGGGCGTTATCAAATTTTGGCGCCGCTGCCGGGGAATACGGTTGTCAACTAAGTTTGTGATAGTTAATAGACCCTTTGGTCAAAGATTCTATACTTTTACTTTTTGTTTGTTGTTTTTGTTTTGTTTAGGTTTGGTAGAGTGCATGTCAAATACACAAAGATCTGGTCAGCCATTATTACCCATAAATCCTGAACCACAACTAATTGGCAGAATGGATGCACAACGAGACATCGAAAGAAGGGCTGCTCAACAGGAGCAAGCTAGATTAGCTGCATTGGCAGCTGCGCAAGTGAATCAACAGAATATGGATAACCCAGGTCGGGCAACAAATCCTAATGATGAGGACCTGGGTGATGATGAGTTACTAAATCCCAGGCGTGCAGATGAGGTGGCAGCACCTTTGAACAGGAGAGATCGTCAAGCTAGATGGAGACCTGAACGCCGAGCTGTGCAGGTTCCTTTTGATGATGATGATGATGATTTGGATGGAGCTGGTGCCACAGGGGCTATTATTCCTCCGCCCTTGGCTCCCGAAGCCAAGTTCAATATCACTAGCACCATGATACAGCTATTGTAACTCAAAAGGTTATTTGGTGGTCTTGCAGGAGATGATTCGAATATTCATCTGATTAATTTTATCTCAACATGCAAAGCGTTTGACAATCCAGGGGTTGTACAAAATGTGATCCGGCTGCGCTTATTTCCATTGTCTCTATCTGGAGAGGCAACTCTATGGTTGAACGGGCTAACTCCTGACTCTATCACTAATTGGAGGCAACTAAAAGACGCTTTCTTAGAAAGATTCTTTCTGCTATCCAAGAGAGCACAATTAAGAGATGAGATCAGCAATTTTTGGCAGCTTCCAACTGAAGCTCTCCACGAAGCATGGGAGAGGTTCAAGAAGAAGCTCATGCGGTGCCCAAATCATCAGATGACCAATATCCACTTGATGGAAATATTATATAGGGCCTTAAACTCGGTGACAAAGCCAGTGGTTGATAATGTTGTGGGTGGGTCATTCATGGACCTTACTTTTATTGAGGCAAGTGATATGCTAGATTGTATGACAAAGTAGAGTAGAGCTTGGCATACCAGGGATTCTGAGGTAGCAAGCTCTACTGTATCTATTGGAATGACGGCAGAATAGAGACGAAGACAAGAGGAACGTGACCAGGATATGGCTCATATAAAAACACAGATAGATCTTCTTACCAAGCATTTATTATCAGGGAAAACCAAAAAAGTTAAGGCTGTTGTATCACAGGGAAGAGACGACTCCAATTCTGAGAAAGAAGCGAATTACTTGAATAATCAGGGGGGTTTCCGAGGCAATGCCCAAGGAAACCAAGGTCAGAACTATTATGATAAATCAGGATACAAGGATCGTGATCAAGGTAGTTTGAAGAACAAGACTGATAGGAGTGGTTTGTATGTTCCTTCTAGAAATCGTGAGGCTGTGGCGTCTGGCTCTAGGAAGATGTCCAAGGAAGATATGATGGCTAAGCTGTTGAAAGGAGTGGAGGAAAGCAACACGGGAGTAACTGAGGTAATGAATGATTAGTCCTCAATAAATCAACTGGTTGGCTCGCATTCTACTGCAATAAAATAGCTGGAACAACAACTGAGCCAACTTTTAGCAGCATTCAATCAAAGAAAGGCTGGCACTTTACCTAGTGACACTGTGCAAAATCCAAGAAATGATGGATCATGTATGGCTATTACTACCCGGAGTGGTAAAGTGTTAGAAAATCCATCTAAAGGCAAGCAGGTGTTTGATAATATAGAAGCTGAAAATCAGAATGAGAACGTTCATGACACTACACCTAGACGTCACCAGCCTGAAAAGATTGATAATCGGAAGCAAGATAAAAAGGAAGTGGTGGAGAAAACTATTCCCCTTCTACCACCACCTTTTCCTCAGAGACTAAAGAAGAAAGTTGATGATACAAGGTTCAGTAAATTCATGACTATGTTGAAGCAGCTGACTATTAATGTTCCTTTGGTGGAGGCGCTGGAACAGATGCCTGGGTACGCCAAATTCATGAAGGACCTTTTGACAAAGAAAAGGGCAGCAAGCTATGAACTGGCAGATGATATTCATCATTGCAGTGCGATTGCCACTAGATCTTTAGTACAGAAGAAGGCAGATCCTGGTGCTTTCACTATTCCTTGCACGGTTGGATCTTTGGATTTTGCTAAGGCGTTGTGCAATTTAGGAGCTAGCATCAATTTGATGCCGCTATCCGTTTATAGAAAGTTGGGGTTGGGCGATCCTACACCAACCAATATGTGTCTCGTAATGCCAGATAGGTTGGTAAAATGACCTGTTGGTATCTTATATGATGTACTGGTGAAGGTTTCTACCTTTATTTTTCCTGCAGACTTTGTGATTTTGGACTGCAAGGTGTATTATGAAGTTCCCATAATCTTAGGTCGTCCTTTCCTCGCAACAGGAATTGTCCTTATTGATTTATGAGCCAATGAACTTTTATTTTGGATGAATGACGAAGTGGTCCGTTTTGATGTATGCAAATCGATGAAGCAGCCTAGAGATATGAATATGTTCTCTGTAGCTGATGTTTATCATGAGGATGAGAAAGAATTATCTGTAAAGAAGCAGCTTACTGTTGAGCCATTGTCTGCTGTGCTTTTGAATTCGGAGCGTAAGGATGTTGAAGATTATGAAGAAACTATTTGTGCTCTAACAGGAATAGGGTCCTATTCTCATGCTCCTAAGAAGCTGGACCTTGATCTTAAGAATCGACTTTCACCACCAGCGAAACCTTTCATTGAAGAGCCACCAGTGCTAGAATCGAAAGAGCTCCCCAGGCACCTAAAGTATGCATTTTTGGGAAGTGGTGATACACTTCCAGTTATTGTTGCGGCTGATTTAGGTGAACAATATGTAGAGGCTCTCATCTTTTCTCTAAAGAGGTACAAGAGAGCTATTGATAGACTATTGATGATATAATTGGTATTCCTCCTGGGATATGTATGCCCACAATTAAGCATCAGCGTCATCTGAATCCGTTCAGAAAACGATGCACTATATATCTCGATGAAGTCTAAGTAATCGAGATAACTATGTCGTGTCGCGACAATAAATCAAGCACTAGATGGGAGGCAACCCATCGTTTTTATTCATTTTGTTTTACTAGGAGTTTTTTTTGTTAAATAAAAATCCAAAAAGAAGAGTCGAGCCACGACCAAAACTAAGGCGCTTGGTGGGAGGCAACCCATCTTTCTAATTGTTTTTATTGTTTTTGATTGAGTGTAGGTGCAAGGTGTACAAAGGAGGGGATTAATCCCAAAAATTTTGATTTGGAAGTGTGCCATGTTAACGATGGTAAGTTAGGAATGAAGGAGCAAAGGCTATCGGTTAGGCATTGCCTATGCAAATCTAGGCAACGAACAAGGCAAGGCCTATGTTATTGCCTATGCTCACTGCCTCAACTAGGCAATGGTAAAGGCAGGGCCTATACAAATCTAGGTAATGAACAAGGCAAGGCCTATGTAAATGCCTATGCTCACTGCCTCAACTAGGCAACGAACAAGGCAAGGCCTATGTAAATCTAGGCAAAGCATTAAGCGCCGCCTATGCCATTGCCTATGCTCACTGTTTCAAATATGCCATAGCATAGGCGCCGCCTATGCCCAACTAGGCCATAGCATAGGCTCCGCCTATGTCCAACTAGGCTTTGCTAAAGGCGCCGCCTATGCTAAGCATAGGCAAAGCATTAGGCGCCGCCTACTTATGGAATTTTGTCTCCTAGCCCGATTTTTCATGGATCAAACCCGACCCAAGCCTTGGTCTATAAATAGAACTTCAACCTTAGAACAAAATCACATTGTTTGCTCAACCTAGGCGCCGCCTAAGCTTCCCAAATCTCTCAAAACTTTTCTTTTTGCTCATTTACCCTTGCAATATCATCTTCCGAATCCATCACCAAGTAAGTTCTTATTTTATATTCTGTAGTTGTTACATTACTACGCTTATAATGGTATTTTAGATTTTAAAGTGGTGTTGATGATTAGAATGTGGTTGATTTGTTATGATACATCTAGTTGAGTGAAAGAATACGTCTGGGTGTTCTTGACTTGGTTCCGACTTGTATTTGATTTTGATACACTGTCATACTTTTGTGGAATTGACATGGTGAAGTTAATTGCATAATCTTCAAAATTGAAAGCTTGAATGTTTGAATGACTCGTTCATCGAGATAAAGATCACGATCGAATACAAGCATGAGATGTTGTGATTATTTCTCTGCAATAACTTGATACGATCTCTATGTAGTAGTCTTGTTCAAAAAGTACATCAATTCAAACATGAAAGTATGGTCAAGATTACATGAAATAGAGTTGTAAAGGATAGTTAAGATGACATGAAAGTATGACTGTGCTAAACATGTTGTTCGAACATATCGCCTATCTGTATGTCGATGAAGTCTGAGTAATCGACATCACTCACTTAATTAGTTTGTACCAATAAATTAAGTGTGGGGTGGTGCCACTATTGGTTGTTTGTCAATTAAATCTTCCGAGATGAGCTAACATGAATCTATTTTAATCTCAGGTAGAATGGCACCAAAAGGACGACAAGGAAAAGAAAAAGTTTCCACCTCACAGAAAGGTCAGAAAAGGGAAAGAAAAGAGCAAGTTAAATCCTCCTCGCTGCAAATACCTCGACGCACTTTCAGGATAAAGTGGGTCCTAGAGGAGGAAGGAAAGGAGTGGTATAATAACAACAAAGTGAAAAAATATGTTCACGTGGATTTGATACAAAAGGAAAGTCTAGTGAAGAGAGAACCTCACATTTTGGCTAAAATCGTGGCGCTACATCTTGATTTCATTTTCCGAGATATAGGAGAATGAAATGTTGATCTAACGCGAGAGTTCTATGCCAATTGGTCCCCAAAGATTACCGAAAGTGAAGTGAAGATTCGGGGCCAAGTCTTGCAACTGAATGCGGAGTTGTTCAACACTTTTCTGGGTTTTCCATTTGTAGATCCATCACCGCTCAAGGAGCTTTATCACAGACCTCTGTACAGGCCAATCAGACACACACTATGCGGAACTAGATCAATGGCACGTTGGAATCGTCACAAGGATACCGGTCGGCACAATACCTTCCCGTATGCTTCCCTAAATAGAGAAGCTCGTATATGGTTGAGGATAGTCAACTCTTGCCTCATTCCTGGGTCACAGTACACAAAGATCACACGAGATAGAGTATGCTTGGTGTACGCTCTGATGACTAATATTCCCATCAACATTGGTGCGGTTATACGATCATCAATGCGTAAGGCTAGGTTGCACAAGAGGTCCCATTTCAGCTTTGGCAATTTGTTGACTGCAATATTGAGGAAGGAACACATTGAAGAGGAACCTGCAGATTATAAGCTTCCGCACAACCCGAAGAAGGTTGACCTCACAAAGGTTAAAGATCCTGAAACTGGGCATGGCGTCAACCTGACCACTGCAAAAAGACATGCTCGGGATGAAAGTTTCTTTCGCCATCTATATGGCATGAATCGGTTTACAATGATGAGTGGGGGCTGGATTCTGACTGATGCAGAGCTCCAGTAGTTGGATTATGACTACCCGATGAATGAGCATGCGCGGGCTATGTACGGAGTAGGGGTACATTTTGAGGAACCTCTCGATGATGACGTGCCGACTGACGACAATCACCGACTGCCCGACTCAGACGTGGAAGACAACTCTAATGACGACGACTCTGATGATGATTTAGATGTAGGGGGTATGACCCCAGACATAGAGGAGGAGTCCGACTAATCAGGTTTTTCTTATTTATTTTCCACTGAGGACAGTGTGTCCCGTCTAAGAGTGGGGTGCTAGTATTTGTATGCTGTATTGTACTTATTTGCCTGCATTTATTCTTGTTTGTAGTTAAATTTCTAGATTTTTAGATTTTTTTTTTTAGATTTTGCATGAAATTGTTCTGATAGGTGGCATGGTATTATGACAAGAGTTTGTGCTAAAATCATGACTATTGAGACGTTTAGGCTCTAAGTGTGACTCACTGTGTGATATTTGTGTGGTTTAATTCCTTCATATGTTGGGTCAAGAGTCTATATTGCTCCAAATAAAGTTGACCATGTGCCTTGTGTGTGTGAGGTTATAGTATATTACTATTCTGTGTTGTGACTGATGCTAGAACTTGCCTGGTGTGTGTGTAAAGCGAAATAAAGAGTGTGAGTTTAGGAGATGATTTAGGCATTTCTTTGGCAGCCTGTAATTGTTTACCTTCTTTTTACCTACCCTTGTACATTATCCTAGTTAACCCCCTTTGAGCCCTTACCTATTTTCTTTGACAGCCTCATATGTAGCCTAATCCATTTTTTTTCAAGACCATAATTTGATCCAAATTCCTAAGCGCTTTAAATTGTAGAGTCATGTGACAAAATAAGAGGAAATTGGGTGAGAGTAATGCCTCAGAGTGTATTGGTACTTGAAATTGTTGTGAAAAAGAATGGCTATCATAGAGGTGTTTATAAAAAAAAAGAAAAAATAAATAAATAAATAAATAAATCAAATAAGAGAAAAAAAAACAGAAATAGAAAAATAAAAAGATAGTTGTGTTTATAAGTGAATAAAAAAATAGGTGAATAGGGGTGGTAGATGACAGGAAAGTAGAGAGGTTGTTTAAAAGAGAGTGTTAACGGCATAATGTGATGTATTAAAGCTCTTAGGGAACATAGTCACTATTTCTGGCCAAAATAGTCCAACCTGTCCCTTAGCCTACATTACAACCTGTAAAGACCTATTTGATCCTAAGCTTAGCATTCTGATATTAGTAGAGCATTACACTAAGGGCAAGCCTATGGTCATCAGTTGCAATATAAGAATTCTTTGTGAGAGTGAGAGCAAGGAGAATCTTGTACCCATGTTTCAAAAAATGCAAAACTTGTGAGTGATTATGGGTGATATCTTGTGTGAGACACACATGGTTGATGAGTTTTGGGTAGTCTTATATGATTCTTTGTGGCTTAACTTGTGGATACGAATTAACCATCATCACGAGTCTATCTTGGAGGGTGAATTGTTTCTAGGAGTGATCAAGAAACCTACTCTTTGTTAATAATTGTCGTGCATGTCTTGTTGAGCATTTTGTGTTACTATTGTGAAATTCTAGTTAGGGATAAATTTTGTGTTGCTATTGTGAAATTCTAGTTAGGTGTTTGCATGGACGAAATATTTTGTTCGAGGACGAACAAAGCTTTAATTCACTCCATAATCAAATACAAGTCACGCCCAAACTACAGCTCTCGTAAGAGTGTAAGCGATCGCTGTCAAATACAGAACCCAACTGGGTTGGGTGTCGAATCCCACAAGGAATACTTAGTCACTAAGTGTTGCAACTATTAGTAGACTGTTGGTCGAAAATTCTACGGAAAGGGGGGATTGGATTATGGCGTGAATTAATGCTATCAAAGTAACAATGGAATGCTTTGTTTAGTAAGTTAGGGTTATGTCCACCTTATGAGTTCTACGTATCTATTAGCTATGAGGAATGCGGAATTTAGACATTCATGCACTTATAGAGATTCGTATTCTAATGGTAAATCCTAGTGTTTCTCAACCATCAAGGATTATTTCACTTTAACTCTCTCGAGCCTAAAGTGTATAACTAACGGTACAAATTCTCCAAGAAGTTAATCCGGTTAAGGCATTAACGTGTAAACAGGGGTTGGTAGCCCTATTTCCTTGTCATACTCTCTTTTCCAGACATGTAACTTTTCTCTTGAACAAGTTAATGTTATACTGGCATATTCTCGATGTTTGCAACCATGAGAATTTAATTAAAATGAAGAGAGTAATGATATAAGTAGCATACACATCAAGAATTCACAAACTCATAGCAATAGATAGTATCTCACAAGGTTTCCATAACCCTAACAGAGAAGTTTAGCTACTCATGAGTGTATCGGAAATCAACGAAGACATCATCATCATACCAAAACTATAGCAATCTCACGATGGAGATGAATTGGCGTCACTATGAGAATGACGTGATTCCCTCTCTAGCCGTTGCCCCCACTCTAGCGTGTTTTCCCTGTGTTAGACTTACAGAATCTGTAAACTGAATAATACTAAAGTGTCGAATGAAAAAGAAGCGAATGAATGAATGCTGAAAAATTCAGCAAATAAGGTTTTTATAACCTCCTTGTCCTAGTCCTACTAAGTTACTGCTGCACCCCTAAGTATTTAAAAATACTACTTTTGCCCGGGACAAATTCGTCATGCGTCACATTTAGTCCATAAGCTTTCAAAAGCTGCCTTCCCTCTTATGTGAAGTTTTCCTTTGCTGCCCAAAGGTCCACAAAGTGCTGAAATCTTCATCATTAATACCTGAAAAACATGCTAATCACATAGGTTAGCTCACTTACAGGAAAATGGACTAAAAGTGCAGGAATTATATATTTTATCCTCAAAACTTAGCTATAACATGGGTAAATTATGGTGCTTTAGGCGTGTAAATACGCCCAACATCAACTATATACAAATAGTGCCTCCAAAACTTCAAGACAAATACAATTATGCAAAACTCCAAATCGTGGGTAGCATAATTCCTCTTGTTGGGATTCAACTGACAAAAAGCATATGCAATCACCTTACCCTCTTTCATTAACATAACACCAAACCCAACACATGAAGCATCACAAAGACGGTAAAACCTATGCCCTCTTTGGGCAATATCAAGATAGAAGCTGATGTTAATAAATCCTTGAGCTTTTGAAAGCTTGTCTCACAAGCATCGGACCACTGAACAAAAATTTTCTTTTGAGTTAACTTGGTCAATGGAGCTACAATAGATGAGAAACCCTCAACGAAACACCGATAATAACCTACCAAACCAATAAAATTCTAGGCCTAGCCCAATTATGAACTGCTATAATCTTTGCTAGATCGACCATAATATCATCTGTACTCACCATATGACCTCAAGAAAGACACAAACTCTAACAAAAACTCATACTTGGAGAACTTTGCATTCAACTTCTCATCCCTCAACATCTGAAGAACAATTCGTCGATGCTCTTTATGATTCGCCTCACTCTTGGAGTAAACCAAGATATCATCTAAAAATACAATAACAAAAGAGTTGAGATATGATTGAAATGCCTAGTTTAATAACTCTATGAACACGGTTGAGCATTGCTCAACCCAAAGGATATAATCAAGAACTCATAATGGTCTTACTGAGTCCGAATAGATGTCTTTAAAATATCTGAACCTTTAATCCTCAACTGGTGATATCCAGATCTTAAATCAATCTTGGAAAACACTTAAGCAGCCTGAAGCTGATCAAACAAATCATCAATACGAAAAACTTGATACTTATTTTAACTGTCATCTTATTTAATTGTCAATAATCAATACACATACACATAAACCCATCCTTTTTCTTCATAAATAGGACATGTGCCCCAAGTTAAAACAATAGGTCGAATAAATTCATTATCCAACAACTCCTGTAATTGATCCTTCACTTTCTTCAACTCGATTGCATCCATCTTATAAGAAGGAATAGAAATGGGATTCGTGCCCGAATCAACATTAATGGAAAATTCAATATCATAATTTGGAGGCATACCAGGCAAATTTATAGGGAAAATATCCATGAGCTCAAGGATAATACGAACAGAATCTAAAGAAGGAGGTGAAGCAACATAAATATCAAAAATATAAGCCAGATAAGACAAACACCTTCTCTCAAATAAGAGATAAGCTTGAAGCAAATATATAAATCTCTCGGGACTCGAATGAAGCACAAACTTCCAAGCTATCCTTAGTACACCCAGCGGAGCTAAAGTCACGATCTTAGAGTAAAAATCTAGATCAGCATGGTAAAGAGCAAACCAATCTCTCCCCAAGATGGCATTAAAATCTATAAAATCTAAGATAAGTAGATCCACCTAAGTCTTGGGGTCTATGAAAGTCACAAAACATGACTAATGTACCCGACCCACCCCTAAAAAAACTCCTACAGGTGTAGATACACGAAGTGGCATAGCAAGAGGCTCACTAGAAAATCCAAACCCAAAGTTGTTAAACCAGAAGACCCACTACCTGAATGCTGCAAAGCTGTGGCACTAGTCTACCATGATACACACGAAATCCTCTAGAATCTCTACCTAGAGGAGTGTGACCTCTGAATTCACCCTGACGGCATACCCTCTTAGAAGTTCTAGGAAATACTCGAAGAATAGTCTCATTAATCCTAGCATGATTCACTATACTCTGAAATAATGCTTTATACACTACCATCTAAGTCGTAGCTAGTTAAAAAGAAAAATCTAACCCCTTCACAAACTTCTAAATCTCCTCAAACTTGTGGTAAAGCTGGAACAAGAATATCTAGACAAGGCATAAAAGTGTGCCTCATGCTTTGTAACAGTCATGTTTCCCTGATCCAAATGATTAATCTCATCCCTCATCTGATCCTTCAAACTAAAAAGCATAAACCAATCTAGAAAGGCCTCAACAAACTGATCCAAAGTCATCTCTGGAGGATCAAGAGGTCTACAACTAACAAATGACCTCCACCAATCTCTGCCTGCATCTCTCAACTAATAAGTAGTATAAGCAGCCCCATGCAACTCAAGCGGACCAAGGTTATATAACTTCTCACGATAGTCAATCAAAATCTCATAGGCATTATCACTTATATCACCACTGAACCTAGGAGGACCCAAGTGAGTGAATCTCTCAAACCTCTTCTGATCCTCAAAAGACTTAACTATACTTGCAATAAGAGAAGGCATAGTAAATCTAGCTGGCTGAGGCCCCACCTAAGGAGGTATCACAGATTAAGGATGAACTCCCAATCTCAAAATACCATACTCAGATATAGGTGAAGAAATGACTGAAACACTATTTAGAACAAAAGCTATGAAAGATCCACACGATGAGAAACAAAATAAATAAAGTTCTCTCAATACATCTTATAGCCTCTCAAAGATAGATACAAATGTCTACATACTGATCTGCGAGACTCTATTAGATACCCCATTCTTAGACTGTTGAGACTAACGAACCAGGATGCTTCGATACCAATTTGTCACAATACAAAAACCAAGGGTCATGATAGCACTTGTCGTGAAAAGCCTTAACAAGTAAGCCTATCACCTAAACTGATATGATATGAAAGATAATACCAAAACCCAAGGCAAGTCTCACAGAATGAAGTCGAACCACACATATATAGTAAAAATGGGAAATACATAGTCAAATACCATACAATATCCCTAAAACTAGTGTCACAATGTAAGAACTAACTAGTATAATCCAAAGTCAAAATATACATAAGATATCCAAAAAGCAACAACTCTGTCTCAGAATACAAATAAGACATAGTCTAGATAAAAAAAAGATAGTAGTCAACTTGGGATGTATGTATTAATTGCTACCTCAATAGAATTTCGGTGTCTTTTCAATCAACTATCATACGGCATACTCAAACCTGGATCTACACCAAAAGGGCATAGTAGGGATGAGTACGTTTCACTTGTACTTAGTATATTTCATCGGCCAACTGAGTAAAGTAAAAAATATAGTATAAAAAATATACATTATGGGGACATCACCTATAGTCAAAAAAATATCCTAAATGGTATCCCACACCGTATCCACTAACAGTGCTAAAATATTCATATATACTACACATAAATACAAGAAAAAAGCATAAGTAGACAGATATCACATATAGAAGTATGAAAAGGAAGTACACATAGGCCAATGTCACATCAGGATGATAATACAACACAGAATAAGCATAATATATATGATATACATTGAATATAATAAAGATGATAATGATGTGATGCACGAAGTTGTCGTACAATCTCTATATATACCTATCGAGTGGGCTCCTAACGTAGGACCCTTGGGGATTTTTTCAACCCATTTACAATCCAAATCCAATACCAATATCCATAACTTCTCTCCGACAAATCCATTGATTAGGGTTTTTAAAGATGTCACATTTTCTATCAGAAAAAGCCAGTGGTTTTAGTACTTCCATGGTGGTACTAATGTTTCATGAATGTATATGATATGAGGATGTAATACTCATAACCAACCAAAATGAGAATTTCCAAATCCAACCAATATATAAATGAGGTAAGCCAAAATCCACTTAATATTCCAACCATCCATGAATCCAATGTAATTCATATGCCAATAGAGTAACAATAAACAATAATATGCCATTGATACCATATAAACTCCATTTTAAACTCTTTCATCATAAAATATACATCCAAATATATATACAAAAGGTCAACGACTTTAAATAAGACCCCACACGATCACACATAGCAAATAATATCTCAAAACCACCAAATAATAACAATATAGGCTCTCAGACAGGCCTAACACAATAATATAATCATTTTCATGATTAGTTACCACACTTATAACATGATTTTATACCAATATTTACTATCAATTCCAGTCTAAACAAAGTTAATTCATAGCCAACCTCAAATGACAAAAATCAGTCAAAAAAATATTCAATTCAAAGTTTTTCCTCACGAACAGACCAAGAATCAACTAAAATGTACAAATACAGAATATACACATCAAAAAAATCCAATGATACCCATAATACCTATTTTTGAGTCGCCGTCAAAATGGACCTCCAAAATAATTTTTTGAAAAAATAACGGTAAAATTATAATTTTATTTTATAAACATTCTCGCCATACTCATATTATTCTACCACTAAAAATACAAGCAAAAAGCGAGTTCAAAAATGAGGTTCAAAATAAAGAAAAAACATGTTCAATATTTACCGGCAAAACATCAAGAATTTTGAAGTTGTTTTAAAGATTAAATCAAGATAAATATGATAATTATAAGATTAGAAACTTACCCATGGAAGAAATCTCAAAAACCCCTTTGGAATCGTCCAAATCTAAGCTCCCAAGCCCCCAAAAATATAGAAATGGGATTTTGATTCTCAACTTGGGTGTAAAATATGAAAAATAAGATATAAGTTCTTGTTAAATGGTTAAAATATAGTTATAAATTGATTGAAAATGATTCTACAAGAAAGACGCACCAAAAATTATCAAAATTGAAGCTTTCTAGCTCTCAAAATATCAACAATATGAATTTTAGTCTTATACTTTTGCGATGGTCGCTTAAGAAACCCTTTGATCACTTAAGCGACCTGGTTCATGGGTCAAAATATTGCTTAAGCTGATAAATTTTTGCTTAAGCGACCTGGTCAGATAGTCAAAGGTTCACGTTCGCGAACACACTAGCACCAGCAATGTCAAAAACTTCTTTTTGCCCCCAGAACCCTATGAACAAAATCCAATAGTGAAATTTAATTGTAACACAAATTTTGGATCCAATAGAATCATCAAATTTATGAAAAAGGTCACTATCATAAAATTGACACTCGAGATCTTATTTACACTATGTTCGAACCAAGGATCGAAAGAGAATCTAAAAGCTACGAAATTGAATTAACCCAGCTACTAACCCAATTTTGACATTTCAGACTCAATGGTGATATAATATTTTTGTACGAATATCATTTTTAAAAAGTTTACCTCTGAAATACAATATCATAACTTTCTAAATTGAGGGTTGAAATATAATATAAAAGCCATAAAATCATATCAACGATGTTACCAACCTAAAATCGATGTTTTGAATCTGTTGGGGCAATTTGTTTTGCCATCCGATACACAGATTAATAAATATTGACTGAAGTAAACTATCGAGCCTTTATAACCATGAAAAACCATAATTGTACATAAATCACACCAAAATGCAATGAAAATTATGCCAATTCCCAAACTCTAGAAATATCACAAAATAACCACGGGGAGGGGTAAAATGGTTAAATCACATAGAAATAAATATTTCACAAAAATCATGTAATTACACTATTTTTGTTGTATCTGCTTGATTCTCCTGTTTTGGGAAGTACACCTGTTCTTCTCATAATCTTGAGCTTGAGTTCATAGATCTTAAGATTACCTATCAACTCATCCATAGTCATTGTCTTGAGA
Source organism: Capsicum baccatum var. pendulum (assembly GCA_030864225.1). Lineage (NCBI taxonomy): Eukaryota > Viridiplantae > Streptophyta > Magnoliopsida > Solanales > Solanaceae > Capsicum > Capsicum baccatum. Next base: position 268,496,014 of record CM061552.1, read on the forward strand.
TCCTTAGCTTCAGTTATTGTAGTCACCTTGTTTTCCCAAGAATTAGGAAGTATGTTGAGAACTTCATGAACCTATTTGGTTGGTCGGATATCCTCACCCAAGTAGTGAAGCTCATTTATGATTGTAATGAATCTGGTGTGTATCTCTTGAATGGTCTCACCTCCTTCATGCTGAAGGTTTCATATTTATAGTCAGCATATCTATCTTTGATTCCTTGACCTGACTAGTTTCCTCATGGGTGGTTGGAAGGTAATCCCAGATTTCCTTAATAGTATCACAAGCTAAGATTTTGTTGTATTCATCAGGACCAATTGCACACACAAGGAAATTCTTAGCTTTATAATTTTTCCCTATCTTCTTTCTGTCGGTATCATCATATTCCTTCATTGTCGTAGGAACATTTGAAGTAACTTCACCAACTTTGACAACTTTTGTAGGAACAAAGGACCATCTTTAATGACGTCCCACAACCCACAACCCTCAACCATAATGAAGTCGTGCATATGAGTTTTCCACCACCAATAATATTGTCCATTAAATTTGGGTTGTCCGGTAGTTGATTAACCCTCTTTGAGATTCGGAGTTTGGTAGGAACAAAAGGACCATCTTTAATGACATCCCACAACCCTCAACCATAATAAAGTCGTGCATATGAGTTTTCCACCACCAATAATATTATCCATTGCATTTCGGTTGTCTGGTAGTTGATTAACCCTCTTTGAGATTTGGAGGTGCATCCATGTTGGAAGATCCTTCCTAGGTGTTAACCTTTTAGGAAGGACCTACTCTGATACCAATTGAAGAACAACACGAGGCACTTACCAACTTTGGGACCATTACCAAACTACCATATGCAACAGTGAACCAAGGAAACAAACTTGTACATTAGGTAAACAATAAACACAATAAGTTTTACGTGGAAACTCCTTACTCAAGGGAGAAAAATCATGACTTACTAAGTATGATTTCCAACGGCTTCACTAAATTCAAGCAACCTTGAATATAGACACCATGACTTAAGGATTAACCTCTTAACCCTTCTTCAACTTGTAATAACTCTATTACAATAACTTTAGTACAATAATTCTACTATACACAGACCCAGCTAGCTCAAATTGAATCGAGACAAAGCTAACTCTAGATTCTATGTCAACTAACTCTAGCTGACACTTTTTACAATAAGAACTCACTAATAAATAAAGCACCTACTATTAATGAACAAGAGTAGTAGACAATGATTATAAATACAAATAAAAACTCAGATACAACAAGAGCTTGAGACACAAGAAATGGCTGAGCAGGTCCGGTCCTTATTGAAAGTGAAACTTTGAATCTGAGAACTTCAAGAAGAATTTAATATTGTTGAAAATATGAAATATTGAGTTTTCTTGTTGTAACATGAGCATATAAAGGAGACAAGACAACGTAGGATGTTTCTAATTGGTTGGGGCAAAAAGGTATTGCAGTTTTGCCACCAACTCACAACTAAAATTCTACCTTTCTGGTTGTAATATGTACCAAGAGATATTAACGTGAATGTGAACAACCTGGTCCCTAAGCAGTTGTAGCTTCATGAACAAAAACTCTTTTGTGAACTCAACTTGATAGTTTATTAATTATCAAAACCAAGGACTTAATAGTTTTGATTAAGCAGGACTAAGACAAAATACTTAAAGAAAAAGTTCAGTGATTTATTGCATGAGTCGGGCATGTTAGTGATGCCTAATTCTTGGTCCATTCAGAAAAATAATAGTTTCAAGTATCATGGGTTTATGATTTAAGGGAATAATAAGATTGACAAGAATGTCACACACCGTATTGGAGCAGGGTGGTTATAATAGAGGATTTTTTTGGGAGTCTTGTGTGATAAAAAGGTGCCTCCTAAACTTAAAAGGCAAGTTCTACAGAGTGGTAGCTCTGTAACACCCTGCATTTTTAGGCTAGAATTTAAACCGTTATTTCTATGTGTATAAACTCTAATATAATAATTTGAGTATAAGTATCATGATCATTATCCTAGTGTGAAGAGTGCTTATGAGGTAAAAATGTTCATAAGAAACATGTAGAGCCAAGTTGAATTAAGAGCTTTTGATTCAATCAAATTTTTTATATTCGATCCTACAAGGGTCGACTTTTATCATGTATAACTTCTGAAATATATGTAATTTTGGAGCTTAATACCCACCAAATTATAGATTACTGAGTCTTCTTTCCAAAACATCCAATTTTGTCATAATCAGATACACGAGCAAAAAGTTATACGCATTTTTATAAGAAACAAGTGAGGGTCCGCAATTTAAGCGTGGCACTGACCTTGTGCTTTGCAATAAGCAACGTGGCACAGACATAGTTCAAAAATGCTAAAATCCACTTTTCTCTTAAGTTTTTTTAGGGAAAAATTGTTATTTATGTCCTAAACTATCCTATAACTAATAGAAATATGAATTGATCATCCCATACCCCAAAACACACTAATTACACAATCCTTCTTCTCTCAAATCCTAAAGAAACTCAATTAAAGGTTCTTCAAAAAAATTCAACTTACAAAGATTCAAATTCATTCTTTCCTACAAGAATTCAAGCAACTCAAGTATGTGGGTATTCAATGAGGATCTCTTTTCATCCTCATGCCTAAAATTATGATTTCCATTCATGAATTTTATGAGTTCATTTACAAGGATTCCATGAAAAGTATAAAGTTCATGATTTCCACCATGTAATTCTTGAATTAAACCATGAAATAGTGCTTCCTCATAACTTCAAGTATTCTTTCGTACTTTAATCATGATGATTTGATACATTGATGAAATTATTGAATTCTTGAGTTTAAGTCATAAAATTTCTTATCGAATCATTACAATAAAATCATTATATTTAATTATATTATTTTTCATGATGGTGGGTTATGAACACCCGATACCTAGTTGATATTGCATGTTACGGTTTTTAAGATTTTAAGTTAATCATATTATGTTTATATCAAAAAGTTTATAACATTATCATAACAAGCGCTCACCAGTATTACATCATGCTAAATACATCTGTTTACATGTCCATGATTACTTCAAATTTTGCATGCACTGTTATTTTCAAAATACCATGACTTGTGCATATCCGTTATCAGTGCATATATCAGCTTACGTCAAAGTGTCTTTCGGTTGGGAGTAGGACTTAGCACCAAGAGAACCTAGGGATGAAGGCTCACCCGCCAGTAGAGGACTGAGACTTTTAGTAGAAGTCCCTAAGTGCAAGAACTGCATAGCCAACGTAGATTATGAGATGTCACCCGCCAGTAGGGGACTGATACTCTCTTAGGGGTCACGCGCCAGTAGAGGACTGACACCCTAGTCCTTCAGGACATCAGTATACTGGATCTATACTATCAGTGTCAATACCCATGGCAAGGTATTGACACCCTTCCAACTGGTGTCACGCCCCTTTTTTTGCCCGAAGTCCAAAGGATTTTTTCAATTAAAGTGACGGTTTTGAATAGGAGTTATTTTTATCATTTTCAGAGTTGCCACTTGGAATTCAGTTATGGTGCTCCAAGTCACCTTATTGAATCTCTAATCAGAAGAAAATGACTCTTTGTTGGTGTGCAAAAACAGAAGACCAGGTAAGAAATTTTGTTGACCGAGGAAAAGGTGTAAGGAACCTCCGAGTTCCGTGGTTCAAGTATGGTCGCTTTTATCAACTTATACTTAGCTTTAACTATTTTAGATAAATTGTGTTTGTAGGCCGTAATTCGCTCATTTTTAATGTCTAAAATCTATCTATATCTCTTGTATCAAGTTAGTGAAAATTAATTTTTAGGGACAACCCTTGTTAAGGTGCAATATTGCATCCTCGAATTATTTTTAAACATCTCGAAAAGATGTGTATGCCGCATTCTTAATCGTGACAAATATATTAAACATTCTTAAAGCTTGTCTAATGTTAAAAGGCATTCGTTCATCTCTTATAACTCGAGACAATTTTTCTTCTTTTATCAATTATAAAGAGAACTGAATAAAGGCATATCTCATTTACTCAGTTTCATACTATTAAATTAATAAACTAATTCACATCTTAAAGCTCTTATTCAAACCTAATCAAAGCATGCTCAACATTGATTACTTTTAACACTAAATCAAAGAAATAATAACAGAGCACGTATAACTTGGTCAACCGGGTTAATTAAAACTTACTAGTAGTTATTAATTTAAAAATTCTGACATAAACAAAATGTAAGCCTCCAAACAAAACGTACAGTATTTTAGTTTCATTTGTAATGTTTAAATTTTCACATTTTTTGTAATCCATAATTTAGAAAAGTAACCTTTATTTAGTATATACCGGCATGCATTGTCAATTATGTTTTCAAAATTTCCACATTAATATTTTAATGGTTTCAAGTCCTTAAATCTTAAACTACTAGTATTTTTTATCACTAAACACTAAACTCTACAAAAGTTTAAACTAATTATTGGCCAATTTAATACACTTGACCAGCCACTAAATTGACATAAAAAAATATGCTATTAATCCTTAATCACTCCCAAACAGTAATGTAGCATGCATTACCAATTCTAGTTTCAGAATTTCCACATCTACAAACAAATATATAAGCCTTCAACAACTTAATCATATAACTTGTAGTAACAAAAAATTTACATAATTAATCAACCAAACAAGTATGCATGAAACAAATTGAACATTTTCACTCATGCTTTTTCACAATAAAAAACTTATAACATAAATGGCGCAATATCAAATAAGAATCTATTTGATGAATTAAACTAAGCAATGAAGCAAGAAAGCCATACCGAAAACTTCAAATGAAACTACTAACTCTAAACCCGAACTCTTCTTCTCTTCTATTTTGGTTTTTTTTTTCTTCTAGTATTCTTGTCCTCTTTTTTTTTACTTACTGTCTTCTTCTTTTGTTTCATTTACTTTTCCCTCAATGCTTCTTATTTTCTCCCTTTTTGTAAGTGTCTGTTCTCCTTTCTTTTTTTTTATTGTTCTCTCTTTCTCTTACTCTAATCTATGTTGTGCTATTATTATTATTCTTACTCTTTATTTTCCTTCTTTTCTTCTTTTTTTGCCTTTCTCTTCAATTATGTGTTCTCATTAGGGTTGGCAATTTTTGTCCATATTTAAAAAATCAGTCCATTTATCCCATATATAATAAGTTGGTTCACTCATATTTTAGGCGGGTAAATATGAACTTAAATTTCTTTAAAATCCCATAAAATTAATTAACAAAATAGGTAAAATATCCAAATGTCGACATATGGACCATTCTCAGACCAAAATCCAAGTAGAGTCTCGATTTCTATAAGAAATTTTCTCACTCGTTTCAATTTCTATCTCATACTCGGTCATTCTTAGACTAGTAACTAGTGTCTAGATGTTGTTATGGGTTGCCCATTCATAACCGAGAATCAAGTGATTTTCTTCTGTCAAAGTTCAAAACTCAAAACTTTACCTCTCAAATCAATTTAATAAAATTGTTGTTCTACCATGCCCATGGTGTGATTTAGTGGTTCTTTGTAAGAAGGAAATCTACAAGCTCAACACTTTTTTTCAATTATTCATCCAACTGAAGGTATTTTTTTTTATTTTTTCTTTACTATTTTTTTAATTTTAGTTTGCTCATATTGCTAATTTTAAACAAAAAAATTATCAGAAGAAAACACAGCAAATGAATATAAAAAAATATTCATATGAAACTCCTAATTTGTACCTTTTTTTAAAATCATGTTTCTTTAATAGAGATTTCGATGGAGGTAATTAGGAATCTTGTGAAGTTAGTTTGTCTGTCCCAATAAAACAAGCTAAAAGAAGCACTTTAATTGTTTGGGATACTTTTACGAGATTGCCTCGTGTTAGCGACAATGAAAGGTTAAAAGCACAATGTCAAGTTTGTAAGAAAATATTTGTAGCAGATTCTGGACTACAAATATGAAACGTCATATGGCTAAGCACTTGGATAATATACAAGATCAGGTTTATGCTTCTATTAATCAAGTAGTTTATCGCGAGAAGGTGTCTGTTGCTATTCTAAAGCATAATTGTCCATTTAGCTTTGTTGAACATCAAGAAAACAAAAAGATTCATTTGTACTTAAATTCAACTGTCAAAACCATTTCAAGAAATACCATAAAGGCTAATATTTTGAAATTGTATTATAGGAAAACGAAACTTTTAAAGTGTGAGCTTGCAATGATTCCTAGTAGAGTCTGTCGACTTCAGATATGTGGACTTCTGTGGCATCAAATAGCAACATGTGTTTAACCGCTCATTATGTTGATTTAAATTGGAATCTTCAAAAAAGGTGTTAATTTTCCGTCATGTTCCGCCCCCACATTCTGGCGCAATTTTGGGTCCTTTACTAATCGAGTTCATTAAGGAGTGGGGCATTGAAAAGAAAATTCTTACTCTTACTTTGGATAATGCTAGTTGCAATAAAGGTGTGGTATATCACTTAAAGAGTCATTTATCTTTAATGCATTCATCAGTTTGTGATGGAAAGCTCTTTCATATTCATTGTGGGAATCATATCTTGAATTTAATAGTGAAGGCGGGTTTGGAAAAGCTGATGAAGCCATTGAAAATGTAAGAGAAGGTGTTAAGCACATTAAACATTTTGAAGGAAGAATATTGAAATTTGTGGAATGCATTAAGAATCATAGTTTGTCGTGTTCAAAGAAGCTTCATCAAGATGTAACTATTTGTTGGAATTCCACTTACCATATGCTTGATAGTGCTCTCCTCTACCAACAAGCTTATGTTCAATATAAGTTTCTTGATGTTGATTTTAAATAGCATTTCCAATAAGGAATGGAAAAGGGTGAATATTATTGCTAAATTTTTTAAGCAATTTTATGAGATTACTACACTATTTTTGGGTAGCAAATATCCAACAGTAAATTTGTATTTGTTGAATGTGTGGAAAATTCAAATGTTGTTAAAGGAAGTAAAAAATGGTAGTGACTCAATTATGAATGAGATGGCTACATTAATGCTAAGGAAGTTTACAAAATATTAGAGGTCGGACAGTATGATCTTATCAATTGCCATAGTCCTTAACCCCCGATACAAAATAAAGTTTGTTAAATTTTGACTCTCCAAAATAGATCCCGTGACCGCCGATGCCAAGATTGAAAAAGTTTTAGATCATTAAGAATTGTTGTTCAAAGAATATTTGATACCTTCAAACTCTATTTCCTTGTCAATGGAGCCCATAACTAGCAATGTAATCAGGGATGTCCTTGAGGAGTTTAACGTGTTTGAGAATCAGTTAGAGTTTGGTAGAAAGAAAACACAATTGGTTTTGTACTTGGAGGAGCCTAAGCTTGACCGTAAAGCAAATCCGAATTTGGATGTACTTGCATATTGAAAAGAAAATAGTACAAGGTATACCGAGCTCTCATTGATGGCACGAGATGTATTGAGCATACCTATTACGACTGTAGCCTTAGAATCTACCTGAGGTCACATTATAGAAAAATTTCAAAGTTTAATTTTACCTACAAATGTCGAAGCAAGGTTGTGTACTAGAGATTGGCTTTGCAGACAAGAAGGTAAGTCATCATTTACATATTGTGATTTCATTTTGTAATGTTATAATAGCCTTATTTTAAATTTTAATATCTTAGTGTCAGGTTGTGATGGATCGGACAGCGATGAGGATGAAATTGTGGTAGACCTCCAACCGTATCTTGCTAGACTTGACTCGTATTAATAAGATAAGAAGGTAAGTCATCTATCTTAGTCTCACTATTTTAGTTTCCAGAACATGTAATCACCTTTACTTTTCTATCAAACAGTCTCTAATCGGAAAAAGACATGTAAAATACTGCACTTTAAAGTACAATAAGCAGCAATTAGGTGAATATAGACAACAACTTTTGCTTGAGATTATTGTTCTATCTATGTGTGGTTTATCGTGAAGATGTAATGGAGTATTGTAGGTGGCACAATGATCATCTCGCAACTTGCCTGTGAGAGTTTCATTTTAGAGAACCATCATTAAAAGATAAAGTCTTCACGTGGACAAACCAAAGATACTATGCAAATCAAAAAACATGTGCATTTACTTTCTCTATGCAAATCAAAAGACAAGATACTCGGTTATAAATTTTGTTACATGCATTAAGCTGCATCTAGGAAAAAAGAAGCTTACCTGTGATTCTACACTGGCAAAAATAGGATATATACCCCAATTTCTAGTGTAATTATGTAACGATCCAAAATCGCCGCCCGAGATGTCACACGGTGCTTAAGGCTACAATTACCCCCAAGCTAACCCTTAGAGCCGGTTTCTACCAACAACACTCAATTCAAGATGAAATAGACTTAAACACTCACATAATCATATCATGTGAAAGAAAATATGGAAAAGATACTCGGTCCATATTTCCTCAATATAGAGAAATCTCAACAAGACCACAATAACGAACTCTCGATACATCACAAGTCTGATACTAGTCTAACAAGCCTCGAAAAATCAAAATCTAGAGAGCCATTGGGATAGGTCCCCAACTGACTCGAAATGAACTGAAGATAAAATATAGTCTCTCAAATACAGAAAATATCAAAAGATCGATCCTCGAACCATGAGGACTCACCACTGCAGAAAACGTAGGAAAGGTACTCGAAGAATCACGGGTGAGGCTGGGACTGAGCACCTGAACCTACATTATGACACAATGTAGCACATAGACATATATGTGGATTAGTACTTAGAATGTACTGAGTATGCGGGGGTGAATGCATATGTATAAAAATAGCACCAATCTTTTTCAATCAAATCATGAATGCAAAATGAGATGACTCACATGGCTTGAACAAGTATAAAATATAAAGCTCATAAATCATGTAGAATGGATCATGCAACACAATTCTTGTGAGTCATTATTCTTTAACCTTGAAAACCTGAATCTTGTCTTGTTCTCAATACCCAAAGGCTAAGGGATTTTAAACCATAATTTCGACTCATGCATATGTATCATGGTGAGTAAAACTTCTTCAATGTTCAATATTTCATTACTATTTAGAACTCATATACTTGGAATTCGGAATCATATGACTTGAGAAATATACTTGAAGGTATTTCATTCACTTTAGAAAAAATATCTCATTTCAACATTTAGGAAAAATCATTCTATCTCACATGGAAAAGTATTATAGTTCAAGGAAAAAACTTATCTCAAAGCTTTATGAAAAGTACTATATCAAGGGAAGGTACTTTCATTAGGAAATAGCTCACATCAAGAAAATACTTTAGTTAGGGAATATCTTTGCAATTCAACGATTTAGGAAAATAGACTATAGAGAAAGGAAAATAAGTATTTGATCTCGAAGTTTAAAGGTCAAGGGAGGTTCTCATAACCGACATGAACCATGTGAGCTATATAGAGTCCAACGTTTTGTCCTCCTAAGCAAGAGACCCCATGTTAGAAAGGAGCGGCAGACTCTTGCCAGTAAGAATAACCTAGGTCTAGTGATAACTAAATAAAACTCGGCCTTGGGCCCAATCATAATCATCATAAACTTGACCCCAGGCCCAACCTACGGTGGCACATATTTTTAGGGTAAAAAACCGTAGTAACTTACCCGCTCGGTGCTAAATACTACTCCCTTTAGATTATCTGCGCTCAGCTCATAAAAATCCACTTTAGAATAATCGCATGGTTCACCACGAACCAAATAATCAAATAGAGAATCTCATATGATGAAGTGGATTTCAAAGCCTTCGGACAATTAGGTCAATTCATTTCTCAATCATCTCAAAATACTCAAATCATAGGTGCTTATAGCACAAAAGTTCATAATTTCACAAGTCTCAAATAGGGCTTACTAACCCGTAGTTCAATCTCAATTTGAAGCTCATCAAAAGCATAATATATAGCATATAGATTCATAAATCATGTGGAAATCTGGAAATTTCAGCAATTTATCTCAAAATCTCAATATAGTCATATGCTTCAATATCTCAGCATTACAAATATTAGCTTTTTAAGGAGTAAAATTATGGGTTTTATACCCAACTGTAAATTCTCAATAAAACATACAGAAATCATGCCATTTGACTCTTAATTCATGGAAAATATCAAGATAATGCATTCAATAATAATGGGTGAAAAACCCCAATTCAAATTCATGTAAAAATCTCATAGATTTCAGGAAATTCATGATGTAAATAAGCCTTTTGGACACAAGGGTAAAAGGGTTACCCTTGTTCAAAACCCCACATACCTTGAATTAGAAGCTTTGGATGAACTCTCACTTTTGGAACTCTATTCGTACTCTTGAATGAGGGTTCTTTAGGCCCTTGACTTGGGAACCTTGAATCTTTACTTCATTTAGAAAATCTAAGGTGGATTCTTGAGATTCTTGGAAGAGGTTTTGGATACTTAGAGTTTTTTATGAGAGAAAACTTGAGAAAAGCCTTATAGGATGCTTGCAAATGACTTTGATTTGGTGTTTGCATAGTTTTATAGTCTTGAAAAAAGTCCAAAGTACCCTTTTTAACATCTGTACGAAGCTGGAAAAATTAAACAAGGAACTCGATTTAAGGGGACACCGCAATGCGCTACTTATCGAAGTGGCCCATTGGACATTGATAATTGACAATATGGGAGTCACCGCGATGCGGAGTGATACAAGTACAACCGTGATTGTGGACCAATACGTAAAGACTCGAGCTCGTGTGGCTGCGCAACCAATGGAACAAGCTTTAAAGTGTAGAGAACAAGTCCCAACACTCCAACGCGATCCAATATGCACACTCCAAGTTCTCCTTTTTGTCTTGGCTCATTAAGGGCATTCTAGTCATTTTGTATTAAGTTGAAACCTAGGCTATAAATAGGACATGTTAGGTCATTTTGTCATAACTTTTGATGATATTTTGAGAGCTCTAGAGGGAGAGTCTTGCAAGGTAGATTCCTTGTAAACAAGTGTGGATATCACATGTGTTGGTGCTTGTTTTGAAACGTTGATTGCTTGGGAATCCCATTCCCTTGAGGTCACCATAGAGCTTGGTTTTACTTGTATGAATTCTTGGGTATTTGTCTTTAATATACACTTAGGTTCATAGTGTTTGTACATTTGTATGTCAATTTACCTATCTATCTATCTATTTCATTGTTGTTGTTGTTCATTCTCGGGTTTGGTGTCCAAAACTGAGACTTTGTGTTCTTCTTATTCTTGTGCTTATGTTGCTAATCTAGTTTGTTGGCTCACTGATTTTAGAGGTGTTGAATACCTTAATATCTTGTTGTTATTGTGTTTTCGTTGTTGTTGTAGTGAATCCGAGAGTGGCCACCAAAGGGGTCCTTAGTTCTTCCAACTTGTGGACTATTTTGGTGTTTGTTTTGTGCCACCTTTGTCGATCTTGTATCACAGAGCCATCACATTTTCCCACTAGTTGGGACTTGGAACCTCACTCCGACGCGCCAATATCACGGAGTTCCACTAAAATTTGACAATTGTCAAATTGACCCTCTCCGCGATGCGCCAAGCACTAAAATGACACAGTTTTTATGACTAGGTCTTAAATTAGCCATAACTTCTTACCCGGGTATCAGATTTGGGCGAATCTTATATCAATGGAAAGCTTATCAAATTTTTCACGTGATAAAAAGTTAAAATTGAGGAAATTATAGATGGTTAACATGATACTCCCTTAGGAGTCACTCCTATATCTTTTAGGGCCGGAATTACGCTTCATTCAACATGCTCTGAGGCTCAAACTATAAGGGCACTTTGCGCGGTCTTACAATATCTCCCCCTTGGAAACATTCATCCTCGAATGTTGCTAGTTAGATTAAGGACATATGAAAAACAGAGTACACGTAGCTGAAACAATTTCTAAGCAGTTCAAGATCCTTCTAATCTCATTAATACTCTGGGAAAATGCAACAATTCATACAAGGATAGATGCTTAGCTGAACTTTAGATTAGAAGAGTTGAATCAAGGAATAATAGAACCTTTGGATTGGTATGAACCTGTGGAAAAGAGTTGTGGGTACTTGGCTCACATGTCTACTTCTTCCTCCCAAGTAGCACCCTCAACAGACTGGTTCCGCCACAAAACTTTGACCAATGGAACTTCTTTGTTCCTCAGTCTATGGACTTGAAAGTATAGGATCTCCAAGGGAATCTCATCGAAGGAAAGGCTATCCTTAATATCAACACTCTCTAAAGCATCAACCATAATAGAATCACTGATATGCTTCTTAAGCATGGAGACATGAAAAATAGGATGAACGGCTGACAACTCCGAGGGAAAATCAACCTCGTAGGCCACTCTACCAACACGGCTCAAGACTCGATACAGGCCAACATAATGGGGACTAAGCTTTCCCTTGTTACCAAACCTCTTCACCCCTTTCAAGGGTGAAATCTTCAAGTTCACCAAATCATCCACCTCAAACTCAAGATCTCTCCTCCTTAAATTTGCACAAGACTTTTGACGACTCTGAGTAGTCTTCAACCTTTCTCTAATCAGCTTAACTTTCTCCATAGCTTCAAACACTGTATCAGGCCCGTACATGGTAGCTTCACCCACTTCAAACCAACCTATGGGTGATCTACACCTTCTACCATCCTCAAATAGTGCCATCTCAATGCTAGTATGGAAACTATTATTGTATGCAAACTTTATCAATGGAAAATGCTTATCCCAACTACCTTTGAAATCAAGAGCGCACGCCCTCAACATATTCTCTAGGGTATGAATGGTCCTCTCAGCCTGACCATCTGTCTGCAGGTGAAAAGCTGAGCTCAAAAGAACTTGGGTGCCAAGGCCCTTCTAAAACGCCCTCTATAACTGAGAACTATATTGAGTACCCTTATCCGAAATGATAGGCAAGGGAACTCCATGCAGCCTGACCAACTCTCGGATATAAAATCTAGCATAATCATCAGTCGTATAAGATGTGTGCACAGGTAAGAAATGTGCGGACTTAGTCAACCTATCCACAACAACCCAAATGGAATCATGATGACGACGCGAAAGAGGCAACCCGGTCACGAAGTCCATATTCTCCATCTCCCACTTCCAAGTGGGTATACTAAACTCTTGCATCACACTGCCCGATATTTGGTGCTCTACCTTAACCTGTTGGCACTTTGCATACTTTACTACAAACTCGGCTATGTCTTTCTTCATACTGTCCCATCAATAGATCTCCCACAAGTTGCGGTACATCTTGGTAGTGTCAGGATGAATGGAATAACGTGCGCCATACGCTTCAGCCATAATCCTTTACCTCAATTCATCAACACACGGGACACATAACCTACTCTGCAATCTCAACACACCATCTCCCACTTGGGAGAAAACCTCTACCTTTTGGTCTTTAACAAACTCCTTCAATTTGACCAAACTAGGATCCTTATCTTGCTTCTCCTTCACTTTTGAAACTAAAGAGGATTCGGAACTACTCTGCACCAGTGTACTCCCTTCCACTAAATCAAGCAATCTAACACCCAACCTGTCCAGACAATGCAAATCATGAGCTAACTCTCTTTTACCTTCCTCTATATACGCAACACTGCCCATGGACAATCTGCTAAGGGCATCCGCCACTACATTGGCCTTGCCCGGGTGATCCAACACATTTATACCATAATTTTTCAACAACTCCAACCACCTCTTTTGCCAAAGATTAAACTCCTTCTGGGAAAATAGATACTGCAGGCTCTTATGAACAATAAACACATCAATATAGACACCATAAAGATAGTGTCTCCATATTTTCAAAGAAAAGACCACAGCAGCTAACTCAAGATTATGGGTCGGGTAGTTCTTTTTATGCGGCTTCAACTGTCTAGAGGCATAGGCTATAACCTTACCTCTTTTCATTAACACACAACCCAAACCAACTCTAGAGGCATTACAATACACCACAAAACCATCGGTACCATAAGGCAAAGTCAACACCGAGGCTGAAGTGAGTCGAGTCTTCAACTCCTGAAAACTCTTTTCATAGGAATCGGACCGTTAGAATTTAAACTTCTTTTAGGTCAATCATGTCATAGGATATGCAATGGAAGAGAAACCCTCAACAAAACTATGGTACTAGCCAGCTAAACCCAAGAAACTCCTGATGTCAAATGGAGAAATACGTGTAGGCCAATTTCTAACGGCTTTTATATTTTGGGGATCAACTCTAATATCCTCAGCTGAAACAACATGACCCAGAAAGGCTACATACCTTAGCCAAAATGCAAACTTACTAAATTTGGCAAACAACTAGTGATATCTAAGAGTTTGCAAGACAATTCTAAGATGAGTTGTATGGTCATTCTCATCAAAGGAATACACAAGGATGTCATCTATGAAGACAATGACAAACGTATCAAGCTACTTCTTGAACACTCAATTTATGAGGTCCATGAAGGTTGCTGGGGCATTGGTTAGCCCGAAATACATGACTAAAAACTCAAAGTGACCATAGCGGGTTCGGAAGGTTGTCTTTGAAATATCACATTCCCTCACTTTAAGTTGATGATAGCCGGATCTAAGGTCTATCTTGGAAAAATAACTTGCGCCTTGAAACTAATCAAACAGGTCATCAATTCTTGGAAGAGGATACTTATTTTTTACTGTGACCTTGTTCAGTTGACGGTAGTCAATACACATACGCAAAGCTCTGTCTTTCTTTCACAAGAATAAAATGGGTGCGCCCCAAGGAGAAATACTGGGTCTAATGAAACCTTTGTCTAAAAGATCTGTAAGTTTCTCCTTCAACTCCATAAGATCTGCAGGTGTCATACAGTATGGCGGAATGGAAATAGGCTGAGTGTCAGGAAAAAGGTCAATTCTGAACTCTATCTCTCTATCGGGAGGTACCCCTAGGAGATCTTCCAGAAAGACATTGGAGAACTCATTAACAATATCTACTGACTAGATGGTTGGAGTCTCGAACTTAGTGTCCTCGAATCTAACTAGGTGATAGATACAACCTTTGGATATTAGCTTTTTGGCTTTGATATAGGAAATAAAATTACCCTTGGGAGACACCAAACTCCCAGACCACTCAAACACTGGCTCACTAGGGAACTCAAACTTGAACACACGGGTACGACAATCTATAGATGCATAACAAGAATGAAGCCAATCCATACCCAGAATAAGGTCAAAATCTACCATGTCTAACTCTATCAAATTCGTAAGTATGACTCTATGAAGAACAGTAACAAGGCAATTTCTATAACTTGTTTAGAAACAACAGACTCCCCTACTGGTGTAGAAACAAGGAAAGGCTCAAAAATCTTTTCGAGACTTATTTTGATATTCACAGCCACAAGTGGGGTCACATAAGAGAGATTTAACCCGGGGTCCAACAACACATAAACATCAAGACAGAAGACACAGAGCATACCAGTAACAATATTGGGAGAGTCCTCCTACTTTCGATGGGGTGGAAAGGTATAGAACCTGTTCTGGCGTTGACCGCCAGTGTTACTAGAAGAAGTGCCCTGAGCAGGGGCGGGATGGAGTATCGGAGCTGGTGCACTAGCAGCCTGTGCCTGAGGTCGGGTATCTCTATTCCCCTGTCTAGCATGGGGACAATCTCTAAGTCTATGGCCCTACTTATCAAAACCAAAACAACCCCTCAAATCTACGAAACACTCCCCAAGGTAATTCTTACCACATTTGGCACAAGGAGGATAACGAGGTCGGTTACCAATACTGTTCTGCAACCCAGACAAGAAATACCTACTCCCTTGCTCTGGCCTACCTCTAGGCACGAGAGCACTAGCTGATGAAGGAACGGGAACAGATGGACGTCTTTAAAACTGAGGGCGGCTTCCTCTATGGAACCTAGGGTGACTATACTCATGCTGCTCAGATCTAACCCTCTTGCTACCCCTCATTCTTTCTCTCTCTCTAAGTTTATCCGCCTCTATATACTAGGCATGCATCAGATCCATATCCTTGTGCAACATCACATCCCTACACTCCTTTAATACCATCCCAGAAACACCGGTCATAAACTTACTCATACTAGCCTAGGTGTCAGAAATCAAATGAGGAGCGTACTTGGCCAACTGATTGAACTTCAAGTAGTACTTCTTAACAGTCATGGAGCCTTGCCTCAAGTTTATGAACTCCTCAATATTTGCCTCCCACATCTTAAGCGAAAAGAACTGGTCTAAAAAGGCATCTTGGAACACTTGCCAAGTCATAGGAGTGGCATTCTTACCTCTACCCTTTTTCCATGATACAACCCAATCATAAGCAATGTCCTTCAATCTATAGGATGCCAACTCAACACTTTCTTCTTCTAAAACATGCATCACATCAGTGATCTTCCTCACCTACTCCAAGTACAACTGTGGGTCCTCGTCCACCTTGGACACATAGAACTCAGGCTGATTCATCCATATACAGTCACGAATCCTAGCCGCGGCTACAATACCACCTTGATAATTAGCAACTAGGGCCTAGTTATTGGCTCAAACATTTGCGGTGATCGCTTAGGCTAACGCCTGAAAGGACGCCCTAAACTCAGCATGGGAAACTGTCTCATTCAAAGAATCAATAGGTGGGGGTTTCTCATCATTGTTCCCGCAAACATTCGCTCTTTGAAGAGGTATTTTCCAAAAATAGAAGAGCACGGATCATTAGACAAGAGGGACAACAGTAGGCATGATAGAATATGAAAGAAGAAACAACTTTTTCCTAAAACGTCTCGTAGCCTCTTGCTCATAGATATGGTGCACTACACATCGATGATCAAGACTTTACTCAATGTGTCTTGTCAGACTCCCAAGGACTCCTTAGAAACCTTAGTCTCTGATACCAAGTTTGTAACAATCCGAAATCTCCTCTCGGGATGTCACGCGGTGCTTAAGGCTATAAGCAGCACCAAGCTAACCCTTAAAGCCAATTTCTACCAACAACACTCAATGCAAGATGAAATAGACTTAAACACTCGCATAATCATATCACGTGAAAGAAAATATGGAAAAGATACTCGGTCCATATTTCCACAATATAGAGAAATCTCAACAAGACTACAATAATGAACTCTCGATACATCACAAGTCTGATACTAGTCTAACAAGCCTCTAAAAATTAAAATCTAGAGAGACATTGGGACAGGTCCCCAACTGACTCGAAATGAACTAAAGATAAAACATAGTCTCTCAAATACAGAAAACATTGAAAGATCAGTCCTCGAACTATGAGGACTCACTATTGCAAAAAAATATAGGCAAGGTACTCAAAGAATCACGGGCGAGGCTGGGACTGAGCACCTGAACCTACATTATAACACAATATAGCACATAGACATATATGTGGATCAGTACTTAGAATGTACTGAGTATGCGAGGGTGAATGCATATGTATAAAAATATTACTAATCTTCTTCAATCAAATCATGTATGCAAATGAGATGACTCACATGCCTTAAAAAAGTATAAAATATAAAGATCATAAATCATATAGAATGGAGCATGCAACACAATTCTCGTGAGTCATCATTCTTTAACCTTGAAAACCAAAAATCTTCTCTTATTCTCAATACCCAAAGGCTAAGGGGCTTTAAACCATAATTTCGACTCATGCATATGTCTAATGGAGGGTAAAACTTCTTCAATGTTCAATATTACATAACTATTTAGAACTCGTATACTTGGAATTCGGAATCATATGACTTGGAAAACATACTTAAGGCATTTAATTCACTTTAGGAAAAATATCTCATTTCAATATTTAGGAAAAATCATTCTATCTCTAATGGAAAAGTATTCTAGTTTAAGGAAAGAACTTTTCTCAAAGCTTTATGAAAAGTATTATATCAAGGAAAGGTACTTTCATTTAGGAAATAGCTCACATCAAGAAAATACTTTAGTTAGGGAACATCTTGGCAATTCAACCATTTGAGAAAATAGACTATGGAGAAAGGAAAATAAGTATTTGATCTTGAAGTTTAAAGGTCAAGGGAGGTTCTTATAACCGACATAAACCATGTGAGCTACATGGAGTCCAGCGTTTTGTCCTCCTAATGAAGAGACCCCACGTTGGGGAGGAGTGTCATACTCTTGCTAGGGAATATAACCTAGGTCTAGTGATCACTACATGAAACTCAGTCTCGGGCCCAATCATAATCATCATAAACTCAGCCTCAGGCCCAACCTATGGTGGCATGTAGTTTTAGGGTAAGAAACTGTAGTAACTTACCCACTTGGTGCTAAATACTACTCCCTTTAGATTATCTGCTCTCATCTTAAAAAAATTCACTTTTAGAATAATCTCATGGTTCACCACGAATCAAATAATCAAATCGATAATCTCATATGATAAAGTGGATTTCAAAGCTTTCGTACCATTAGGTCAATTCATTTCTCAATCATCTCAAAATACTCAAATCATGGGTGCTTTTAGCACAAGAGTTCACAATTTCACAAGTCTCAAATAGGGCATACTAACCCATAGTTCAATATCAAGTTAAAGATCATCAAAAGCATAGTATATAGCATATAGATTTATAAATCATGTAGAAATGTGGAAATTTCAGCAATTTATCTCAAAATCTCAATATAGTCATATGCTTCAATATCTCAACATTGTAAATATTATCTTCTCAAGGAGTAAAATCATGGGGTTTATACCCAACTGTAAATTCTCAATAAAACATACAGAAATCATGTCATTTGACTCTTAATTCATGGGAAATATCAAGATAATGCATTCAATAATAATGGGTGAAAACCCCCAATTCAAATTCATGTAAAAATCTCATAGATTTCAGGAAATTCATGATGTAAATAAGCCTTTTGGGCACAAGGATGAAAGAGTTACCCTTGTTCAAAACCCCACATACCTTGAATTAGAAGCTTCAGATGAACTTACTTTTGGAACTCTATTCGTACTCTTGAATGAGTATTATTGAGGCCCTTGAATTGAAAACCTTGAATCTTGACTCAATTTAGAAAATACATGGTGGATTCTTGAGATTCTTAGAAGAGATTTTGGATACTTAGGGTTTTTTATGAGAGAAAACTTGAGAAAAAACTCATAGGATGCTTGCAAATAACTTTGATTTGGTGTTTGCACAGTTTTATAGGCTTGGAAAAAGTCCAAAGTGCTCTTTTTAACATCAGTACGAAGCTGGAAAAATTCAACTGGGAACCCGATTTAAGGGGTCACCGCGATGCGCCACTTATCGCGGTGGCTCACTAGAAATTGACAATTGGCAATATAGGAGTCACCGTGATGCAGAGCCATCGCATTTTCCCACTTGTTGGGACCTGGAACCTCAGCGTGATGTGACAATATCGTGAAGTTCCACTGGAATTTGACAATTATCAAATCAACCCTCTCCACAACGCGCCAAGCACTAAAATGACAGTTTTTATGACTAGGTCTTAAATTAGCCATAACTTCTTACCCGGGTATCGAATTTGGACGAATCTTATATCGACGGAAAGCTTATCAAATTTTCCACATGATAAAAATTTAAAATTAGGGAAATTATAAATGGTTAAAATAATACTCACTTAGGAGTCACTCCTACATCTTTTAGGGCCAGAATTATGCTTCATTCGATACGCTCTGAGGCTCAAACTACAAGAGAAATTTGTGGGGTCTTACCAATTATTGTACAGTTTACATATGAACTTTTCCAAATCTAACATGATGATGCCTCTATCGTATCCCATCAAAAAAGCAATGATGTATGGTTACTCTGATACATCTATCGCCAACATGAGACGGGTCTACTCCAATAAGCATCATCTAATCATGCTGAGCAAAATAACATCTGTAGAAATTCATTAGAATCACTAGTCTTCCATGGAACAACAATAACAAAATACCAAGTCTGGGGCTGGTAGTATTACTATATTTGTTTGCGTTTCTGATGCTCTCTCCCTTAAAGTCTTCCCTTGATGATCTAATTGTGGAATTCTGCGTTTGCTTTTTCTTACACAGTTTCTAATAGAGTTCTTGTTGTTGTTCCCAGAATAAATATTCAAGGAGGAGGATGTTCTTTGTTCTTTCTTCTTTGCCTTTGCGTACAAAGTAAGATGCACTCTATTCTTGTACCTATATTTAACACAATAGAAATTAAGTACTTAAAAGTGTATTCTAGATCTCTTTAATAACTTACGCTTTTAGATGAAATGATCACAAACTTCAATAATACTTGATAGCTAAATTGGATTTTGAACTTGAACTTGTTGAAGAAGCTGATAGTCTGCTTTCTTTTCCATGAGTATTACTAAACTCTGCAAATAGTTTTTGTCAATTAATCTCTTTGGATGAATCAATAAGTCCTTTGTAATATGGACTTCTTGGAGAGTATCTCTTTCCTTCTTAAATCACATATCTTTTGTTGAATTCCTCCACATTATTAGTTGTTAAACTCCTCGAGTTCTTTGAAGACGAACTTCCCTTTCTTACTTGGCTATAAATAACTCATTGGTTCTGTCATGTTTAGCATATGGAATCTCTTTGATCTTGACGCTAATTTGCTTCTATCATGAATTTTGAGTGTTGAGCTAAAAGATTATAAAAGTCTTGCTGAAGGCCTCTTTTTTATCATTCATTGTGCGTATTTTCTTTCTTCATCTCTGTGAGAGTCTAAATGTTAAGGAATTCATTTTGATGATAAGTTGGCGATTCTTGATGATACAGGTTAGATTGATGGTGAAGTTACACTCTGGATACTGGATATTGCTGGTTCTTGAAAAAGCTTAGTCATTGTTTTAGAGTTCTAAGTGATTGAGATGTGGATTCTCTGAGTTTGTAGAATTGAACAAAGTAGTTTTATGCTTTTTTCTTTCCCTGGAATGTAATTGAAGGTAGTCTACATCTTTTAGTTTACAATATGATACAATTCAGGTTTTGGTATTTCATTCACTTTTAAACATAGATTTCCTTGAGAGGCAGCAGGCTAATACTTGTTTCTTGCTATTAATGTTAATGCTCATCTTTTAGTCTACATCTGTTAGTGCTTGTCTTGAGTATAGATTCACAGTTCAGCATCATAACAGTGAGATTGCATTTGCATTTATCATGGAAAGTCCAAGTGAAATATGTGGGTTGGAACCATTTATGCCCAATCCATATTTGACCAAATTCATATTTAACCATATTTATATAGGTGGATTGCAATCCAAACCATTTTTTCTTGATCCATATTTAACCCGTTCAAATCTAATCTAATCCAATCAGCCTGTTCCCCACCCCTAGTTCTCATTTTGAAGTAACCGCAAACATAAATCAATTACCATTAAGTCGCAAAAAATAAATTTCATCTTTATGAATAATGAAAACATATACTATATATAATAACACACACATAAGTCACATTAACGAGAAACACAATCTAACGAATCAATGAACAGAGTGTTGAGATTGAACTCATGTAAACAACCAACCGTATATACCAAATAACACAACAAGTTGTTAAATAGTTTCATTCGTGAAAAGTTCATGATAAAAATTATATAGATTAAATAGATAGGATAAGAACCTATGTGATGAATAAATTAAAATAAAAGCACGAACATCATCACCGGAAACTTCAAACGACGACCAAACTCAGACTTCAAACTTCAATCTTCAAGAATACAATTTTCTCTTTTTCTCACTTCTTTTCTCTTTGTTTCTTCCAATTCTTTTTTTTTTTTTGGTTTTCTCATTCTATTTGTCCGTCCTTTATCTTTGTTTTCCCAAAATAATCTTCTTCCCTGTCTTTGTGAATGTGTAGATATATATAGATTAGTATTGTGTGAATGGGAAGTTGAATTAACGTGGGAGACGTGGAGTGTGCAGGTGTGTATATCATGTCGGGAGTTGAGGAAAATGTGGGTGAGTTGGGGAAGTTTTATTAGGATAAGTTTTCTTTTATTCTTAAATATATATATAATAAATAATAATTAAAAAAATATTAATTAATTCATTTTTATATTTAAGAAAAATTTATAGCTAGCCTAAAAATAAAATATAACTAAGAAAAATAATAAAATTACTAGCTTATTTATTAAAATCTAAATTAAATAATAAACACATCCTAAAATGTAATTTTATATTTTGAACTCTTTTCTACATTTCTTAATGAAACCTACTAAAAATGAAAATAAAAGTTAATATATATATGACAAAAAATATAAATTTTTGATGCTATTAATACATAAGATTTAGGAGAGGGTCAAAATTACGTGTTTACAACTGGAGTTACAGGTTGGACCCTGATTAGCTCAAGTTAGGGCATGTCGGTTAAATATTAGCTCTCACAGTCTCAATTCAGTATTCAAACCATATCAGCTCAGGTTTGCATGACCAAGTGTCTAGATTATCAGTTATTCAATTTTACAGATTATTTCAGTACATGCTTTACTTGGTCTTGCATTCATTTTATATATATTCATGCATTCATGCTCAGTATTCATACATGATCCTCGGTACAGTTCTACATCCTATTCAGCTTTAACTTGTGATTTATTTCTACCGCTTCCCAATTTACAGAAATATTTTTAGTTCATGATTTAGAAATGTCACTAAGTTTTACAGTTTTTACGTACAACCATGATTTAAATGGATATTTCAGCAGATAGCTTATGTCTTTAGTTTTAAAGCATACATTAAGTATTTTTCATGACTTAGTGCATGTCTCACATACTTAGTACATTCCAAAGTACTTACCACATATATGTGTTTATGGCTATATATCTTCATAATGTAGGTACCAGATATAGCCCATACACCAGGATCAAATAGTTCTCAGCATTCAGCCAGCAGGTGATGAGTTCTCTTATTTTGGGGATTCAAGTCAATTGTAGTTCCTGTATTTTTTTTAATTATTCTTATGTAGTTATTATGGATGGTTCGGGGTTATGTCTGGACTACCTATAGTCAGTATAATAGAGGCTTTATAGATAGTCAGACAGAGTCATTATATGTAATTGAAGTTCCTTATTTAGATTTATCGTGTTGTAAACTTTTACAGTATCATATTTATTTAAATTTTCTCATGATTATGCATTAAGCAAATTTAGCTTTTAAATACATTTTAAATCCGTTGCTCAAGCAGTATGCCAGTACATGAGTTATCTTGGGATCACTTGTGGTTCTAAGCATCGTGTTATGACTAGGGATAGTCTCGAAACATGACAAACTTGGTATCAGAGTACAAGGTTCAAGTTTCCTTGGGTGTCTATGAAGCCGTGTCAGTAGATTCTTGTAGAAACGTACAATTTTGTTTTTACTTTTCTTCGAGAGGCTAAAGGGCATTTAAGAAATATTTCTCTTTTTTTATATCTCAGGTCATGCTGTAGAGATGTTCTCAAAAAACTTATACAGATTTTTACATTTCTTCATTCATGCAACACTCTGCCTTATTTTTGAGGTAAGAGAAACAGTCAAGCTTAAATATCTACTGATAGAGTTTTCTTAGACAATCTCTGCAGACAACTATGAGATTTCATACGGGCTTAAAAGGATCCCATTAGTGCCCTTAAAATTTCAAACTTTAAAAGTGTTTGTTCTTATTTATGAAAATTGTCATTGAGCCAAAGTCAGATGTGCCCATAAATCTCTTCTCAGAACCCTATGATAGTGTACGACCTAGAATTAGAAGCATAAACCTAGAAATTTAACAGTAGTAAAGTGGGGATAATGTTTATCTGAATTTGGTAGATTATGTATCTATGAGGCTAGTTGTATGAAAGGTGAACCAGTAGGATTGAAACAGTGCATACAGTAATTTAAGTTTATTGATTTGATATTAAGTATGATGATGTGGGTATGATCTAGAGGTGTACCTAAGGTATTATGGGATTGCATTATTTCTAAGTTTTAAAGTGTGTGTGCTAAGATAGTAGCCTTCAGTTGCTAAGTGAAAATGAGGCTAGTAATATAGTATATCATATTTTTACCAGCTAAGTTATGGGCTATAGGTTGAGGATGTCGTTTACTTAGGTGTAAAGATAATTCTCATGGTATAGGGAAGAACATACGTTTAGAGATGTGATATTAGTGGGTTATGAAGAAAACGAGGCAGATTATGTGTTTAGTGAGGCAAGTATATTGTCGAGAAGGGTGTAAGTATGTGATGATGATTGTTGAAGCTAAAGAAAGTTAAGGATAGTATAAATTAAGGGAGTGTTCAAGAATGAAGTTAGTATAGTTCATTGAATATTTTGGAATATCCAGATTAAGTGATAGAATTTAAGTCTGAATTATGTATGATTAAGCTAATAGAAAGAAGAGTCTTGAATTCTAGAAGGAAAAAGTGTGAACTCAGGGTATGGTAATATTTCCGAAGATTCTAAGATTAGTAAGTGTTTAAGTTATTATATGATGATTATCAAGGATATAGAAAGTTAAGAGTTTTATCTTAGAAGGAAGTAATAGAAGTGGGTTTTACACTTTAAGATATAGTCTTTCAGAGTGAACTTATTATTTATGTGTATTGTTATATCTCAGATCTAGAGTAGAGTGGTTGTAGTTTAGTTTAGAGTTTATTAAAGGGGTCCACAGACTTAGAACAATGGCTTAAATCTAAGGGGGAGATGATAGGACAAGAAACCAAGTCAGGCTCTAAGATTCGAGTAGTGATGCTAGTGTGTCGTAGAACAATACTATGGGAGTAAAATGCCTGACCCATTCTTATCTCTATACAAATTTTTATACTTTAGTCATTACGACAAAGCCTTACAACTCAACTCTATGATTATAGCTCATATTCATACACTTCATAGAGAATCGTGTACGTTCCCAGTTCCAAGTATAAGGAGTTCCAGGTTACTCAGAAGTACAAATAATATTCCATGAATTTATGAAATCCAAACTCAGGTCATGTAGTTCATGACTCATGTACTCATGCTTTACAGTATTCTCAGCTTACATAACTCATGGTGCACCCTTAATAACTAGTGAAAATTTGCAGTATGGCATGTATGTCCTTAGTTTAGATCTCTTTAATGAATCCATGCCTTTGATACTCTATTCTTCAGGTCTCAATTATGAGTCAAAGTTATGTATAGTATTCTTTTATGCTTTAGGACCTCATGTTCTAACCTTTCAGTGACCTCTCCTTATGAAATGATAGTGGTGATGAACAATTATTTAGATAGGGGAGAGTAAATATTCCTTATTAGGAAAAAAATTCTGTATACTTTTTTTATCTAAGGCGATAAGTGTGAAGGAAGATTGAGGCAAAGCTTTGGTATATGTCATGGTTAGTTGAGAATTTCATGTGTGGCTTCTTAAGAATAGTGCAAGATAGTTGTTATTGATAGAGGTGTTAGAGAATATGGGAAAAATTCCTAGGTAGGTTGGTTGCCTAGAAGTTCATATATGGTTATAATGATAGGCTTGGATGCCATTTTGGTATATAAGTGGATGAATGCATTGTGCATTAGTGAATTTATACTAAGAGGTTGAAGTTTTTTGTTGAAGTGATAAGGAGTATTATTCTTGAGATGACAGCTGTGAAAACACATAGGATATTGAATCTGTGGTTTAGACTAGTAATATGGTGTTATGTGGGGTACCTTATTACTTTGAGTAGGCTTGAACATGGTAAAAGAATTTAGTTTAGCTCAGAACTTAGTAAATGGAGTTATCAATGCCCATGTGAAGATTATAAGTGGCGTCAAATAAGGGGTAGTATTTAAGAGAAAAATCATAGTTGAAAAAATATTTGAGAAGTGGGGTGAAGCTTGCAAGTTAACGGTTGCATTACCTAAGACATAGTAATCCTATTCTAATTTTTGATCTATATGCCTATATTCCAGGTTACAGAGTTGTATCATTGTTGCTATTCTTTACTGGAATTCTATACCCATATCATGCCTAAAATTCTTTCCCTAGATTGTTATTATAAGTTATAATAAGGAGAGTTTAAGGAAACTCATGTTCCATTCTTAGTAACTCTTGGAATTTTATTGCATCAGCTATCACTTTGTAGTTCTATATGTGTGGTTATGTCATGAATATTTCAAGTGAGTTCTAAACTCTCAGCATGAATCAGCTCTTTATAGTCAATTAAGTTAGCACAGAAATCAGATTCATGATAGAAGTTTTATCATTTTAGTTCAGCTATACTCTTCATTAGCAGACACGTCATGTTAAAATTATTTCTTGCTTCTAAATATTCAACAAGTTTCTACCCATCATTCATGGATGAATGATTCCAAGGGAGAGATAATATAACACGCCATATTTTTGGGGTCAGAATTTGAACTGTCGTTCCTACGTGTCTAAACTCTAATCCAATGATTTGAGTAAGAATATAAGTGTAATGATCATTAGCCTAGTGTGAATAGTGCTTATGAGGTGAAAAATATTCATAGGAAACCCCTAGAGAAAGTTGAATTAAGAGATTTTGATTTGATCAAATTTTTGGTATTCGATCCTACAAAGGTCAACTTTGATCATGTATAACTTCTTTAATATATGTAATTTTGGATCTTAAGACCTACCAAATTATAGAAAATTGAGTCCTCTTTCCAATGCATCTAATTTTGCCTTAATTTGATACCTGAGCAAAAGGTTACGCACATTTTTGTGAGGAACCAGTGAGGGTCCGCGATTTCAGCGTGGCACAAACCTTGTGCTCCGCAATAAGCAGTGTGGCATAAACCTTGTTCAGAAATGCTAAAATCCATTTTTCCCTTTAGTTTTTTTATGCTAACCTAGTCATTTACGTCCTAAACTATTTTATAACTAATAGTAACGTGAATTGATCATCCCATGCCCTAAAAGACACCAATTACACAATCCCTCTTCTCCCAAATCCTCAAGAACACCAAACAAGGGTTCTTATTCAAAAAAATTCAACTTTCAAGGATTCAAATTCATGCTTTCCTTCAAGAATTCAAGAAACTCAGGTATGTGGGTATTCAATAAGGATCTCCTTTCATCTTCATGCCCAAAATTACGATTTTCATTCATGAATTTTATGAATTCCATAAACTAAGGTTTCATGAAAAGTATAAATTTCATGATTTCCTCCATGTAATTCTTGAACTCAACTATGAAATAGTGTTTCCTTATAACTTCAGATATTTGTTCATACTTTAATCATGATGATTCGATACATTGATGAAATTGTTGGGTTCTTGAGTTTAAGTCATGAAATATCTTATCAAATCATTATAATATAATCATCACATTTAATTATATTATTTGCCATGCTGGTGGGTTATGAAAATCCGATACCTAGTTGATCTTGCATGTTATATTTTTCAAGAATTCATGTTAGTCATATCATGTTTATCTCATAAAGTTATAACATTGTCATAATGAGCACTTGCCAGTATTACGTCATGCTAAATACATCAGTTTATATGTCCATGATTACTTTAGATTCTGCATGCACTGTTATTTTCAAAATACCATGACTTGAGCATATCTGTTATCAGTGCATGTCAAGATTACTTCTTAGTGTCTTTAAGTTGGGAGTAGGACTTAGCACCGAGCGAACTTAAGGATAAAGGCTCTCCTGCCAGTAGAAGACTGAGACCTTTAGTAGAAGTCTCTAAGTTCCAGAACTACATAGCCAGTGTAGGTTATGAGATATCACCCGCCAGTAGAGGACTGACACCCTAGTCCTTCGGGACATCAGCATAGTGAATCCATACTGTCAGCGTCAGTACCCATGGCAAGGTATTGACACTCTTACAACTAGGGTTATAGGTTGGACCCTGATTAGCTTAGATTGAGAAATGTCGGTTAAATGTTAACTCCCATAGTCTCAGTTCAGTATTAAGACCACATCATCTCAAATTTGCATGCTCAAGTGTCTAGTTTATCAGTTATTCAGTTTTACAGAATATTTCAGTACATGCTTTACTTAGCCTTGCATTCATTTCATATATATTCATACATCCATGCTTCGTATTCGTTCATGATCCTCAGTATAATTTTAAATCCTATTCAGCTTTAACTTAATATTTACATATAGTATTCATGTTTCTACTGCTTTCTAGTTTATAGAAATGTTTTTAGCTTATGATTTAGGAATATCACTAAGTCTTATAGCTTTTACGTACACCCATGGTTTAAATGCGTATTTCAGCAGATAGTTTATGTCCTCAGTTTTAAAGCATACATTAAGTATTTTTCATGATTTAGTGCATGTCTCACATACTCAGTAATATTTTAAAGTACTGACCACATATATGCGTTTGTGGCTACATTCCTTCATAATGTAGGTACCAAATATAGCCCACACACCAGGCTCAGACAGTTCTCAGCATTCAGCCAGCAGGTTATGAGTTCTCTTATTTTGGGAACTCAATTCAGTTGTAATTCCTGTATTTTATTTTCATTATTCTTATATATTAATTAGGGATAGTTGGGGGTCATGTCCCAACTACCTATAGTCAGTATAGTAGAGGCTTCATAGATAGCCAGTCAAAGTCAATATATGTAATTCAAGTTCCTTCATTATATTTATTGTGTTGTAAACTTTTACATTATCATATTTATTCAGATTTTCTCATGATTATGCTTCAGCACAATAAATTTAGCTTTTATATACATTTTAAATCAATTGCTCAAGCAGTATACCAGTACATGGGTTAGCTTGGGATCACTTGTGGTCCTAAGCACCATGTTATGACTAAAGGGTAGTCTCGTATCATGATAGGTTTGACCTGCTATTTTGTATGGAGCGGAGTATAGTCAGTCAAGAACTCCCACATCCAAAAATTAAAGGTGGTGGAGATAAATATGCAACGATGGATGTGTAAACTTACTAGGAGAGATAGGGTTAGGAATGAGAGTATTAGAGAGAAGGTTTAAGTAATTTTGGTGGAAGACAAGATGCAAGAACTGCGGTTGAGATGGTTCGGGCATACAATGCCCCACTTTAGATGTATGAGAGACTGGCTATAGATGTCTTCAAGTAGAGTAGGGGTAGGCCAAAGAAATATTGGACGGAGGTGATTAGATATGACATGAAGCAGTTACAGCTTGTTGAGGACATTACCCTAGATAGGAAGGTGCGAAGGACGCGGATTAGGGTTAGTTGGTAGGAGTGTTTTACTTGTATTTGTGCCTATAGTCGCACTGTTATGCATGTCTTGTCATTTCTTGTTCATGGTATTTTGGTGATGTTTGTGATTTTCTGATAGATTATGTATATCGATACTTTGTATATGTCTTGTTTCTTTTACTATCTATCGATGTGTTATTTCATTTTGTTTGTTGTTTCTATCTTTTCTATACTTTTATTTTTCCTAAGACGGGAGTCTATCGAAAATAATTTCTCTACTTCGTCTAAGGTAGTAGTATGGACTACGTACATTTTATCCTCCACAGACCCCACTTTGTGGGAATACAGTGGGTATGTTGTTATTGTTGTTGTTGTGATGTTGTTCTATCTACACTAAAAATAAAACAACAATCCCAACACTGGGTATGTATGTTGTTCTTTTTTTATTTGTATATAAATAAATATATTGATTAATTGTATTTGTTTGAGACTAAAATATATAAAGTTACAATGTGTCATTCAATGTAAATATATCGTTGGTATTTGTTTTTCAAATTTATCATTTATATTTGTATATAAACAAGTATCATTTTGTATTTATATGGTTCAAGTTATATAAACATATATTATTTGATACAAATGTAACATTTTTATTTGTATAATTTATCATTTTTATTTTTATTGTTCAACTTGCATCAATAAAATACAAATTATATCAATCAATATAAATACAAGTGTTCATATAAATAAAAATAGATATTCTTTTTCAATTGTTTAAAAATACAAATGATGTTGTCAACTACAAATTGAAATACAAACAAACGATATAAATGAAATTACAAATACAAATACAATATGCGGTCAACTAACAAATACAAATACAAATACAAATACAAATACAAATACAAATACAAATACAAATACAAATACAAAATATAAGTGCGAACTATAAAATACAAATACAAATACAAAATATAAATATAAATACAAATACAAACGCGAACTTTAAAATACAAATACAAATATAATTGTATCAGCGAATACAAAAATATAAATGATGGTGTGAATATAAATACGATAAGCAATTGTGGTATTTGTGTTATCATCAATGACTTATGCTCGAGTAGCCATATTTTAAAAAAATACAAAAAGTATAAAATAAAACAAAAATGAGAAAGAAAATAAGCACAAAAAGAAAATCCAAAAAAAAAAAGAGAAATATAAGCTGGATATAGATGAGAAAAAAAATGGAACAAAAAAAAACAGAAAAAAGAGAAAAACAAAATCATTTATTTTTTTTATTTCTTTTTTGTACGGCCTTTTAAATTTTTTTTTGCTGTTTTCGTTCTTTTTTTTTTTTCATTTTTCTCCTTTTTTTCTTTTTTTTCATCTTTTTATATTTTTTTATTTTCTCTCATTTTTTGTTTGTGTGTCGTATTTTATATTTTCTATATTTTTTATATTTTATATTTTATATTTGTTAGTATCATACTATATATTTAAAATAAATTTATTATTCGTATTTGAATAGTTCAGACGTGAATACAATTTATCATTTGAATTTGTATACAAATAAATATATGAATTAATTGTATTTACTTATGTCTAAAATATATAAATATGAAATGTGTCATTCTATGCAAAAGTATCATTAGTATTTGTATGTCAAGTTTATCATTTGTATTTATATATAAATAAGTATCATTTGTATGTTTATGGTTCAAATTGTATAAATATGTATCATTTGATACAAATGTAACATTTGTATTTATATAATTTAACATTTGTATTTTTATAATTTATCATTTATATTTATATTGTTCAGTTTGTATTAATATAATACAATTCGTATCAATGAATATAAATACAAGTGTTTGTAGAGTGAAAAAATTATAATTCTTTTTCAATTATTTAAAAATATAAATGATATTGTCAACTACAAATTCAAATATAAATAAATGAAACAAGTGAAATTACAAATACAAATACAATATGTGGTCAATTTACAAATACAAATATAAAATAATTTTTTAAAAAATACAAGTTCATCGATGAAAATAGAATATAAATACAAAGCAAATACAAACAAAATGAAACTACAAAATACAAATATAATGTGCAGTCAATTATAAAATATAAATACGAAATAGTTCTTTAAAATACATGAGTAAATTTTATGAAATATAAATGATGGCGAGAACTATAAAATACAAATACAAGTGTGAAATATAAAATATAAATATAAATACGAACTATAAAATATAAATGCAAATACATGAACTATAATACAAATACAATTGTATCAACGAATACAAAAATATAACGATAGTGTGAACTATAAAATATAAATACAAGTGTGAATTACAAAATACAAATATAAATGTGAACTGAAAAATACAAATACAAATATGAATTATAACATACAAATATAATTTTATCAATGAATTCAAAAATATAAATAATAGCACGAATACAAATATAATAAGCGTTGTGGTATTTTCATTATTCTCATAACTTGTGCTTGACATGCCAATATTTATCGAAAATATAAAAAAAAAAAATATAATTAAAAAAGAGAAATAAAAAGCATAAAAAAGAAAATAAAAAAAAAGTAGAAAAGAGAAAAAAAGAAAAAATAAAAGAAAGAAATGAAAAATAAAAATAAAAAGAACCAAAAAAAAAAGAAAAATTTGAAAAAGAAAAAATGAACGGGAAAGAAAATACTAGAAAGGAAAAAGGAAAAAGGAAAAAATACAATTTAAAAACAAAAATAAAAAAGAAGAAAGAGAAATAAAAGTTATAGATAGAAGAGAGAACAAAAAAGGAAAAGAAAGAACAAAAAAGGAAAAATAAAAATAGAAAAGAATCAAAAAGTAAAAAAAAAATAAAATAATGATGAATACAAACACAATGAGTGATTATCCATCATCATTCATGACTTATACTCGACGTAATCATATTTTTTGAAAGTATAAAAAATATAAAATACAACATAAAAAGGAAAAAATCAGAAAGAAAAGAAGAAAAAGGAAAAAAGAAGAAGTAGAGATAAGAGATAAAATGGAAGGAAAACGAGAAGGAAACGAAAAAGAAAAAGAAAGATTATAAATTATAATTTTAAAGTTAGATTAAAAACACTCTCATTTTGGTGAAATCTAGATTATTTTTTGTAATTTGTGAAAGAAATATAAACATCGGATACTTCCCTTTTTCTTTTTTTTCTTTTTTTTTTAAATATTAACTATAGATGTATTGTTAGAAAGTTATTCGAAAAGGAGGCTTAAAATTAAAGTGGTGTACTATGCTATATTGCTATTGAAAAGCATTCCAAACAAAGGTAATTGTTTGACATACTGGTCCCTCTCGGTCCTTTATTATTATCTTAAGCAATTGAATTATTTTTCAAATTAAAATTTATTGAAAAATAGAAAATATTATTATAAATATACCATATATAGTGAATGTTTATTTTACCATATATAATGAATACCTATTTTATCATATATTGTGTATGTCTATTTATGAAAAAGTTACCAACCCCAAGATTAGTTTTCCCCTGTATATAAATAAAAGGGTTTTGTTTCATTGTAATTCATCTCATCAAGACATCCTTCAAAAGAAGAAATAAGAATTACTCTCTCTATTCTCTCTACTCTTCTTCTTCATTTTGTTTTATATTTCATAACATGTTATCAGCATGAGACTCTGCCAAATAAGATGAGATTATAAATCTAAAGATAATTTCAAGGTTAGTAATTCCTTATACTATCTATCTTTTGCTGCTAATAATATAATTATTATTGGATTTGAAGAAAAACAATTAGTTTGGAACCATTATGTTTTAAATTTATTCCTCAAGAACAATATTATCAAAAGGGATGATAATATGTTGGGTTCAAGTCTCATCGATTTATGTCTATGACGCCTTTATATGGAGAAGACGTAGAGTTTGAATCTCAATGCACCATATTGATGATACTATGATGGCTAAGGCAAAATAATGGGTATTTGGTGAAAAGTAATGAAACATGTCCTATTAAATATGCTTCATTCCTTGAATTTAATGTGGTAGCAATAAATCATATGTATGTCTCAATCTGCTTTTGCAGTAGCTATCATAATTTGATACGCTTAAGGCATGATTATATTTCATTCTTCTTGAAAACGAAAATGCTTAAGACATAATTATATTTCATTCCTGGAAATGAGAATTTCGATTATTATAAATACAGATCTATACCATGGGGGTGAATGTGACTGTATAAACACTCGAACGTATTCTTTATTGTGAAGATATCACAATCCACCTCTAAAAGAGGTAGAATAATTGGAAGATTGAATATCTTTAAGTTACTGTGATAAGAAACACGAATGTACAAATTTACCCAAGCATGACGAATATCACATGCCATAATAAACTAAGAGTTTTTTATTTATTGATACGAAATTCATGCAATAGTAAACCTGATGTTTACTATAGAATTTTTGTACATGTTATGGTAACTTGGAGTTACTAATACAAATCATTTAATCTATTGACATAAACGATTTGCCATCATGAAGATGTGCATATTGAGTATTAGACATATGTTGAAGAAATAAAAGATTCTTCAAGAATTATTTATGTTATTTGTTCTCATAATAAGTTGGTTGGACCAACTAATATTGGGATTTGATCCCTCAAAATCTGAAAAGTATAAAAGGTAAATATGGGCCCGTTCACCAGTCATGTGATCTATTAAGATGCATTGATATAAGATAATCACATGTACATTCATTGTCAACCGTAGTTTGGCATTCATAAAGTTGCTTGCTAGCATAACTTTCATATTGTGTAATCAAGACAATCTTGATAATGATAGTTTGACATTGAATGTCATCGATAAATAGCTAAATCATTGCTAACGAGAACAAAGCTTCATGTGTTGATCTGAAATATGGTATGTTGCATACAATAACACTTGTATGCATTAGACCAATAAATTAAATTATGATTATTTCTTCCCTCTTAATTAGTTCAAGGTCAGGAACCAACT
This sequence comes from Capsicum baccatum var. pendulum, assembly GCA_030864225.1. NCBI lineage: Eukaryota > Viridiplantae > Streptophyta > Magnoliopsida > Solanales > Solanaceae > Capsicum > Capsicum baccatum. The sequence continues at coordinate 268,530,011 of CM061552.1, forward strand.
ATTCCATCTAATAGTTTTGATGTGCGGTATACAATTAATAATATACCATGATGCACAAAGATGGATTCCTCAATGGAGATGGGGGATAAATGTTAGTTTTCCTAACATAAGGGGAGATTATAAGTAGCTATGAAATATGTTAGGAATTAACATCAGATCCTCATTCAAAAGATAATTCAAGTTAAATGTCAGAAGCATCTGTTGACTCAAATTTAGTATCATATTTAAGCTAGAGGTGCTCCTATTTTGCATTCTTAAAGGACAAAATCTACGCATGCATGAAGCATGGTAGACTAATCGGTTCTAAATGAAATAATCCTTGAAAAGGATAAGGAACAAATAATCATAATAAGAAGGCAATGTGCTCTTGAAAAGCCTACGGCATAACACTTCATGAAACATTATGAAAGGTTCAGGTACCTGAAAATAACAAAGTAATGAGATCTCAAAATGTTATGTCATACTATGAACCGATATGAAATGATATATCATCAATGATATCTTTGATAGAATATTGGCATAATATTGTAAAAGATTACGAGGATCTAAATTTTACGTTTATTTAAGCATGTTGACGTAGAAACATTTACCAAGTTACATGAAAGGATGCATCTTGATAAGTGTAAAACTTATTTGATTTGCTGTTCAAGCACTTGAATATGTAACATATGAAATGTTGAATATTGTCACTTGACAAAATTTAAATGAAAACTTTCTAAGGATTCAAAATGTTTGAAGCATATAAAAGTTTCTGAGAAACTTATTTAGAATCCTTATATTGTATAAGCTTATAACTTGAAAATTATTGAAACTTTTGGAGAGTTTTCAAAAGCAATAGAATATTTGCTTAAATGAGAAACATGCATAATTGAATAAGGATTCATTTGGATCTCAAGAAAAAAAAATGAGGAACTCCTTTGTTATGAAGTATCATATCTTAGTGCAATTGGTGCACTAATGTATCTTGCAAATACTACAAGGAATGACATAGCTTTTTTCGATCAATTTTTTAGAAAGGTATAGCTTTGCTCGTACTAGGAGACATCTAAATAAGATCAAACATATGAGCTTATTTTACTCTAAAGATTATAGTCCCGATCTTGTTGGTTATGCTGATGTTGGGTACTTATCTGACCCGTATAAAGTTCGATCTCAAATAAGCTATACGTTTACATGAGGGGATACTGCTATATCTGGGAGATATACAAAGCAGTCTATCTAGCCACTTCATTGAACTATGCTGAGATAATAGCTATTCATGAAGCAAGCCGAGAATGAGTACAGTTGAGATTCATGATACATCTCATTCGAGAAAAATGTGGTATGAAATATGACAATGTACCCACAATTTTATACGGAGATAATGCAACATGCATAGCACAACGTAAGAGAGGATTCATAAAAGGAGATAGAACGAAGCACACTTCATCAAAGCTTTTATACATAGATGAGCTACAAAAGAATGATGATATTAACGTGCAACAGATTCGTTCAAGTGACAATGTGACTGATTTATTCACCAAGTCTCCTCCAATTGCAACTTTCAAGAAGATGGTGCACAAGATCAGGATGCAAAGGCTCAAGGATGTACTCATTAGGGGGAGTTAATACGCGTTGTACTCTTTTTTCCTTACGAGATTTTGTCCCACTAGGTTTTCCTTGTAAGGTTTTTAATGAGGCAGCCTATATGCGTATTGTTAGTGATGTGTACTCTTTTTCCTTCACTAGATTTTTTTTTCCACTGAATTTTTTCTAGTAAGATTTTAACGAGACACATTATCTATCAATTAGACATTCAAGAGGGAGTGTTATAAATATACCATATATAGTGAATGTCTACTTTACCATATATAGCGAATACCTAGTTTACCATATATTGTGTATGTCTATTTATGGAAAAGTTACAAACCCCAAGATTAGTTTTCCCCTATATATAATTTTGCTTCATTGTAATTCATCCCATCAAGACATCCTTCAAGAGAAGAAATAAGAATTACTCTCTCTATTCTCTCTACTCTTCTTCTTCGTTTTGTTTTATATTGCATAACAAATACACAATATTGACCGGTGAGATACACAAAATCATCATTAAAACCATCATCCTTACTGGTCATCAATGAACTGATCGAATAACCAACCAAACTTGTCTTATAGAAGGAAATAGACCAATGCATCTACATATTATTAATAACAACATTCTTTTACAAAAAAACAATGACTTACTAAGATAGTCTCAATAATAATGTATCAAAGTTGAAAAAATATATATGTTATATTGTCAATTTTTAAGCAAGCACCGAACATTAGGTGAGAAAAAATATATAAAGAAAAATACAAAAGAGAGAATCAAATTTCTCCTCAAATTTATTAGCCAAACTCACCCTAACACTTTAACTATAGGTGCATTTAAATACCACTCATTTAATTTGAAGTTAATTAAGTATACCTCTAAGATTGACATAGCAAGAGAGTGAATGTCCTCTCTTTAAAGTGTATAAGTAGAGTCAAGAAAATCAAAATTAAAAAAATCTTATACGTGACATTTTTTTTATTTGTCAACTAGTATTTTTAATATTCTTTTCTTGATATGTTTACTTTTTTTAATTATGTATTTTTTAATTTTGAGATAAATAAAATTTGTGGATTTCACTTTGCTTTTCTTTTTATTTGATTGTCTTCTTCATTATAGTCCATCGTTTGATTATCTTCTTCATTATATTGAGCCAATCATAGTACCTTTCTTCTTTCATTTTCATCGCGTATCCATCCCTATCATTTTCATTCCACCAGCCCTTAGACGATTCACCACACTATTTCTTAATTCTCCATTATCATATCATCGATTTTACAAAATTGGAGCTGTTTCACCTTTAATCAAAGGTCGAGGATTCGATCCTGGTCTGAAGAAAACTCTGTTGGGAGCGTTGCCACCTTAATGACCCTGCAACATGCGATCCGAATTAGTACGGGCCCCAATGCGAGCACCGGATGGGAAACAAAAAAAATGAGAAGGCTATAATAAGAAAGTTTAAATCAATTTTCTGATAGCCACGTTTTTCTTGGCAGCTCAAATGAAAAATAAAGATTGTGATTAAAAAGTTAATATAGACTCCATCTTTTTACACTATAAAAATAACAACATATTCAGTATATTCCCATCAAGTGAGATCTGAAGATGGTAAGTGTACATAGTTCATATCACTACAAATAATCGAAAAATAGGTCACTCAAAATTCAAGAAAAATATTTTTATTTTTAAGCGATAAGCGTGAAGTTTTTACTTTTGATATAGACACAAATTTTGTTGATGAAAGACGTTGAGCTTGGAGTAATTTTTGACTGCGAATATTGAAAGCAATTAATTTATTTTTTTTGACTGTCATTATTGAAAGAAATTAAATTCAATATGGGGTTAGGGATAGTGGAGCTTTTTGTTAAAGAAGATGGGCCCATATAATTTTAACAATTTAATTAGTATATATAAGTTTTTTTAAAAGGTATTTAGAAAAAATGATGAATAAACAAAAAGAAATAAAAGATTACTGGCGTGGTGCTTCTATTGTTATATCAGAGAATTAAAACACGCATGTTGCACTAACACTCAAGACTTGACCTGGTCTGAGTTATGACAATTAAATTTATTTAACTTTGAAATTGTTAAGAAGAGAAATAAATACCTATAAAATTAAAGGTCTAAAATAATTTAACTTTAAAATTGTTAAAAAGATAAATAACTACTTATTGAGTTAAACATTTAAAATAAATTTAAGAATAATTTTATGTCTTTTCTCAAAACAAAATTCTTCTAATTATATGATCAGGAACTAGCGTACATCAACTCTTGTCTTTTTCTTTTTATCCATGAAACAAAAAGACAAAACAAAATAAAATAATTTCGGCATTAGAAATGTCTACAAAGATCTGTGTCCAAAATCTTTTGTCGAAGAAGAAATTATAAGTTCAAAACTTGGCTTTCATGCCCAAAGTGGAAATTTTCCTACACCAACTCCAAAAGGAAGAAAAAACAAAATTGATTTTCCAGTGCTGATTGATGTTAACTCTTACAAAAATTAATTTGGATTTAATCAGTTGTTAGAAAGTAGTAATTAAAATTAAGTAAAAATGATTTAATTTGTGAGGTTAAACACTTGCTATAAACCCCAAAAAAATAATCTCTTCGTCCCAAATTTTTTAATTTGATTTTTTTATTTTACTTACTTTTTTTCATTAATTAAGAAGAGATAAAATCTTTTTTCATATTTTACTCTTTGTATTAATTACTTTTTCTTCAAATTAAAATATAAATATCATTTAATAGAGATACTATGATAAATTAATAATATTATTAATTTTTTTTAATTAATATATTATCTCAATTTAAAACGAATAATTTAGTATAGGGGAAGTATAATCCCATAATCATTACTTATATACAGGTGAGATAAATTTTTAATCGTCGTAACAGTCAAAGATTTTTTTATGTCTTCGATGAATCATATTGCTATATGTGACTTTTCCATTGACGTTTGTCTTTTCATTTTTATATTAACACCTTTTCATTAAATTCATTCAACGAGGACATCTATAATTGGTGTAATTCATATTGTAGTACTTTTTTCTTCCATTTTATTTTATGTGACATATTTTTTTTAATTTACTTAAAATAATGTCATCTTACTATAATTAAAAATAATAATTTAATATTAAAATTTTCTTTTTATACTTAATAAAATAATTTATAATTATACAAAATGTGACGGCGAGAATAGTAATTTTTATGGGCCTTTTCTTTTTCTTCCTTTATTCGGTTTATTAATTTTCTTTGATTAATTTATTTTAATCTTTTAATTTATAATTGATTTTAAATATTTTAATAATATTTGAGTAAACGTTAAAAAAGAGCCTCTAATTAAACACTTGTTAGTAAATCGAAAAATTAAAAATATTTTACTACTATATATAAGAGAGGATCTCTAATTTTAATAAACCTCACTTGAACTTTTTTTTTTTTTTTTACCCCTAAATAAAGGTTTAGTGACATTATAAGATCTCATTCATTTTGATAAATTCTGATTAATTATATGAGTTTTAAAAAAAACTATACAAAAAGTGTTGAGTCATAAAAAAAGTGATAGTGTTTGTAAACTTATTGTAACACCCCGATTTTCTGAACCGCAATGCTACACGGTGCCCATGATCCCGAAGGACCACGAGCTAACTCATGACTTATATCTGTACCTGAGCACTGAATAACCATACTGTAAAATATGCGAAAACATAATACTGTAAAGCCATAAGGTTCAAATCTGAATAAACATCTGATAAAATAATATCTAAAAATGGTATAACAATACCAACATAAATTTGAAATAATTGTCTGATATTCTGTAGCCTGAAAACCTCTAAACTGAACTGAATAAGGAGTTGAGGGGACATGTTCCCAACTAACTCCGTCTACTGAAATAAATTAAAAACTGAAATAGTGATATGAATAATAACATAATTTTCCTCGAAGGATGAGGACTCACTGTTAATTACTGATGCTGGCTGACTCTGAAACTGCTAAGGGAGCTCTAGATCCCGTGCGTCCAAACCTATGGTATAAGACACCATAGCGCGAGAAAAGTATGCATCAGTACTTTGAATGTATTGGTATGCAAGTGAGGTAGGCTGAATGCATGGAGTTCATATGTATGAACAATACTGACTAACATGAACGTGAGAATACATGCATAAATATATAATAACTGTAATTGAAACGGTACTAGTACTGGATACTGAATTTTGTGTACTGATTTACTGACATCTAAGTTTACTAAATAAAGAGAAACTGGTGTTATATTACTGATAAAGAAAATGACTATTTCTGATAGTTCTGATTATGAAAAACTGATCTGATTGACCGTATGTAACAGTCCTGAAATTGAGTTCGTGATAACAAGACTTCTGAGTATGAATACTGATGACATATATTTACTGATAATATATCATGACTGATAACTAAATTCTAATAACTGATATATCTGATAACATGAGTTCTGATAACTGATAGCATGAATGACTGTATCTGAAAGTCTTGAATCTGATGGAACTAGCTGAGTTTCATACTGTATCTGAGTTGACTACATCTGAAAGTCCTGATATCCTGAAGAACTATCTGAGTTCTTTTACTAAGACTGATACTGAAACTGTGGGAAGTAGTTATTTAACCAACATGCCCCAAATACACTATAATAGCTAAGCTTGGGTCCAATCTCTGTCCTGATTGGAAGGGTGTCAATACCGCGCCACTGCTAAGGACAAACTGTGAGTGACCCTCATTTGGCAGGTACTCTAATGAGAACGGTGGGAACCCTCATCTGATAGGTTAAGCCACCTCATCTACCCTCAACTGAAAGGTATTGATGTCTCAACATAGCTGGCTACATAGTTCTAGAATGCAAGGACTGTTTCTAAGAATCACACCTTCTACTGGCAGGTGAGTTCCCATCCGTGGGTTCGCTCGGTGCTGAATCCTACTCCCAACTGAATGACATTGAACTGATTATACTGAACTGATTTCTTAGTTCATACTAGAATTAATTGAACTGTTACTGATTTTTCTGTTTAACTGAACAGAACATGGACTAAGTTTATTGAGTTTCGATGACTAGCGGAACACTACTGAATTCTGTTAACTGACAAAATGCTACTAAGTTCTATTAGTTGGCTGAGTTTACTAATATCTGAACTGAATACTGAACTAAACTGTACTGATACTGAGATTTACTAAATTTCATAGACTGACAAAATATTACTGAGATTACGTAGATTACTGAGTACTGAGTAAAACTGAACTGATACTGCCTTTACATGAGTTTTCCTGAGTCATGAGACTGACTGAAGTCTACTGAACATGGCTTGACTAAGAGTATCGTGAAAACAAGACATGGCTCTAGGCACCCAGCTATATTTTTCGGGTATAAGTACCCCCAGGACTCGATGGAAGGAAACTGACACATCATGAAAATTCTTGATCATAGTACTAAAGTCCGCAATTCATAATACCATAAGTTGGGGATTTCATTAAAGCACTTGATAATCATAATCTTGTACATGAATAGGAATGTATCCTAACATATCATAATTTAACAATTTTAATTTCACTTGCATGACATGAACTTGTATACATGCTAACATAATGTAGTTTCACTACTTAACTTTCATGAACCATTTGTCAAACACTTGCAAGACATAGCATCAACATGGAAATCATTTAGATCATGTAGTATTAACATGAATTCATTATTTAGATCACCAATGGATCACAAGGCACAATTCATTCAGTTGAACATTTTCACAAACACATGAAAGGCATGATTTTATATTTAGGCATATATAACATGCTCCCAATTCATGACCATAACCACCAATTCACATCTCAAGGTTTTCAATATATGATGGTCATGATTCAACACACATGGGAAACATGGATATTTCATTTATCAATTAACATATATCAATATTATGGGTATAACATACAACTTGCAAATCTCAAGAACTCAACATAAATTTCATATGAATAATACCACAAATAAATTAGTTTTCATGATTTTTGAAATAACTCATGGAATTAAAACTCAATTTAACATCAACAACAGGATTATAAATATCCCACAACAAATATTCATGATACATAACTTAAAACTTAATTCTTGAGCTCCATGGATGAAAAGAATCTATGAATGAACACTATGCATACCTTAGATTGATTATTCGTGAAAGTTAATGGTGAAATTGGCTTGAATCTTGAAACCCCCAATTGAACCCTCACTTGTTCTTGATAAATTTTGAGAGAAATCAAGCATATGTTGCTAAATTATGTCGAATCTCGTGTTTGTGTATATATAGAGAGAGGTAGGAAAAACTAAAATACCCCTGAAGAAAGAGAGAAAGACGCAGTTGTCCTCTGTAGTTTTCAGGCTGATAGGCTAAAGTAAATTGATCATAACTTTTCACTCCAATGTTCAAATTGGATGAAACCAACTGCATTGGAAAGAATACTCATATATCTTTCATTTGATATAAAGAATCTCACCCAGTTTATTATATACAAGAAGTTATAATCATTTGAAGTTGACCCTGAAATGCTGAAAATTTTTGGAGCATGGGACGCATGCAAATCGCATGGTGCTTCTGTTTTGAAATCCAAACACGCCCTAAATGGATTCCAAAAATTCTAAAACTAGCTCGAGATGTACTATTGACTTCCCCGATCACAAGGCAACTTGAAAATCCCAAAACGGAGGTCGGAAAGATCATTAAATAAATCCCCGAAGTTCGGAGGTATAAGATGAAACTAAGTGTTTCTAACACTTAGAAAAATTCTTCTAAGTCTTGGATTTCCTTATCAAGCCTTAAGGAGCTGAATTTAACTTAGGATTTTTACGGGGTCTTATAATATCTTCCCCTTGGAAATATTCATCCTCGAATGAGACTTACTAAGAAGGGGAGAAGAGACCAACTGAGGCGTATACTGAACATGAATGACTGAAACATGATTTCATGACTTACATGACTGATAAGCTGAATTTGTATCAAACTAAACATACATATCTGATGCATGTGTAACTGATTTATGAATGAAGGACTGAGTGTTCTAATGAACTTAGTTTCTCAAAATGAGAATACATATCTGGTGCATAACTGATAAGCTGAATCCATGCATATCTGATGTATGATTATATGACTGAACTGGCTTGTGAACATGCGACTGAATATGCAATAGTAAAAGATGCCAAGTTTAACTAAAAACTTGGCATGAAACTAAATACCAAGTTTGGTACTGAAATCTGAACATAAGAATGAGTAAGTTTAAGAAAGACGGTTACGTTGAACTGAAAATACCGATGAGTCTGAGATTAATCACTCAATATGCATAAGCAGAAACATGAGAACATAACTGAGTTTGGAACATGATACATGAGTTGAACTCAGTCTGTAATGCGTAACATGGACAGAGTATCATGGGCTAAACTGGGCCATTAAGAACATGGATTACGACTAAAATTTGTAGCTAGAGGGTCAGCTTATAAGTAACCCTTCCTCCAGCTAGATTCATCTAGAGAAAAGAAAGTGGCATGTTTAAATCACATAAGGTCGGGGGATATAGGGTATTTCCCCCTTGGGACTCTAGGTCCCTCAAAGAATACTGACTTAGCTGAGATACTAAGGAAAACTAAGGCGGTGTGCAAGGTACTTACAAACTGAATTGTGACTTAATAGCTGGGATCTGAAACTGAGACATGATGCATGAACTTAGCTGATTACGAGTGCATAAATATACTAACTTATCTGATTAACTGAATAACTGTTAACTGAATACTGGGTATGTAAGACTGAATTGTACTTAGTCTGAATAGCTGGACTGAGACCATAGAGTATTATGCATACGAGAAAGGACTGACTGAGTAACATGAGGTAGCTGAGCATGGATTTCATGAAAGCTATATTATTTGAAAATGTAGGACCAAGCGCATTACATGATTTGAACACATTCCATAGGCTGAGATATTGAAATATCTATAAGTAAGTAACTGATAACTGTACGCTATGGTCAAGCAAGTCTAAAACTGAACTGCGTGTCTGAGCTGAATAATGATCTGAAGCTGACACTATAACTAAGACTATAACTGGACTAATACTAGAATTAACTGAAGGGTCCTAATTATTGAATACTAAAAATGAGGTTTAGACTGATACTGAAGAGTTTAATTTTGAGACTGAACACTAATCATCGAGTACCAAAATAGTAACTGAGATGGAAACTGGGTTATGATAGTCGCACAATGAATGCTGACATAAGTCAAGGATTTGAATGCACTCTCATACTCTGAACATCTAAATTTCTAAGTACTACATACTAACATGACATTTAATCCTATCTTCATAACTACACCCTCATGTAAAATAAGCATGCAACAAACTTTTCTTAACATGAAACATTTATTCTCTCCCATCTAAGCAAATGCTAATAACTACACTGTTTCACAAGAAAAGCTTACTGAAAGGTTAAATCAAAAAGATCTGTAGCATGAATGGATACAAACTGAACTTAATATATGACTCAAACTTTGAGAAATAGAATATCAACAGCATGGATTTACCAAAAAGATTTGAACTGAGGATATACATAATGTGGTATGAACTTATCTGATCTGTAGGGACATGGAATGAGTCATGGAAATTGAGTATACTATAAAGTGTAACACGTGTACATGAGTTATGAGCTGCATGACCTGAGTCTGCAATTTCTAAATTCGTAGGGCATGATCTGTAACACTGAGGAACATGGAACTCTGTATAATAGAAACTGGGATTGCACGCGATTCTATGAAAAATGTGCGAATAGAAGCTGTGTTCATGAAACTGAGATGTGAAGCATGCATAGGCATCATGCTGACTGAAGTGCAGAACTTTGCACTGAGATGAGGATGGGTTGGAAATTGTCTTCCTTACTGCTTCTTCTATACATACTAGCACTACTGCTAGAAATTTGAAAGTCTGACTCGAGTACTTGATCTATCATACCCCCCTTATCTTTAAGCCATCATCTTAAGTCTACGAATACTTTACTAAATTCTGAACTGAACTGTGATCATAACCACATACTTACGCTCTGTTCAACACATGTTTGCCTTACTAAACCCATTATTTGCTGTTGTTTCCTCATATACTGTTAATATCATATCCATAGCTTCATAATTAATTTGACTCAATTCAAATCAATAAATTTAAATTCTAGCTTACAATGTTCAAGCCTACTGATTTACTATGGTACAACTATCCTATGAATACATAATTTGATCAAATTGGATAATACTATCCCAACTCTACCACTGTTAACTCCTGAGTTCATGCTTAAAAATTCTAGGTCTATGCTATCATAGAATTCTGAGAAGAGATCTTATGCTTATCTAAAATTGGGTTAGTGAACGAGTTCTCATGGCCCTGAATGAAATCTGTACGACTTGGAATATAGCAGGATTGATTTGGGGAAACCCCATAACTATATGCTGAGACTGGTTGAGAAAACTTTATCTTCAGAACTTTGAGCTTCACTGATTCTTTTACCTTGAAAGTAAGGTGGAGTTAACATGCGTGTAGCATGATGAGAATCTACATGAGTTGTCTTACAAAACTATTTTATAGCATGATCTGAGATATAAAATAAGGGAAACTATTTCTAAAACACCTCATAGCCTCCTGCACATAAGTGTGGTGCACAACACACCCATGTACAAGACTCTATTGGATGCGGATTTCAGACCTCCAAGGACACTATTAAACCTTAGGCTTTGATACCAAGTTTGTAACGCCCCGATTCTCGAAGGACCACAAACTAACCCATGACTTATATCTGTACCTGAGCACTGAATAACCATACTGTAAAATATACAAAAACATAATACTGTAAGGCCATAAGGTTTAAATCTGAATAAACATCTAATAAAATAATATCTGAAAATGGTATAACAATACCAACATAAATCTAAAATAATTGTCTGATATGTTGTAGTCTGAAAACCTCTAAACTGAACTGAATAAGGAGTTGAGGGGACATGTTCCCAACTAACTCCGTCTACTGAAATAAAATAAAAACTAAAATAGTGATATGAATAATTACATAATTGTCCTCGAAGGATGAGGACTCATTGTTAATTACTGATGCTGGTTGACTCTAAAATTGCTAAGGAAGCTCTAGATCCCGTGCGTCCAAACCTATAGTATAAGACACCATAGCGCGAGAAAAGTATGCGTCAGTACTTTGAATGTACTGGTATGCAAGTGAGGTAGGCTGAATACATGGGGTTCATATGTATGAACAATACTGACTAACATGAACGTGAGAATACATGCATGAATACATAATAACCGTAATTGAAATGGTACTAGTACTGGATACTAAATTCTATGTACTGATTTACTTACATCTGAGTTTACTGAATAAAGAGGAACTGATGTTATATTACTAATAAAGAAAATGATTATTTCTGATAGTTCTGATTATGAAAAACTGATCTGATTGACCGTATATAACAGTCCTGAAACTGAGTTCGTGATAACAAGACTTTTGAGTATGAATATTGATGACACGTATTTACTGATAATATATCATGACTGATAACTGAATTCTGATAACTGATATATCTGATAACATGAGTTTTGATAACTTATAGCATTAATGACTGTATCTAAAAATCCTAAATCTGATAGAACTAGCTGAGTTTCGTACTGTATCTGAGTTGACTGCATCTGAAAGTCCTGATATCCTGAAGAACTATCTGAGTTCTTTTACTGAGACTGATACTGAAACTGTGGGAAGTAGTTATTTAATCGGCATGCCCTAAATACACTATAATAGCTAAGCTGGGGTCCAATCTCTGCCCTGATTGAAAGGGTGTCAATACCGCGTCACTGGTAAGGACAAGTTGTGAGTGACCCTCATATGGCAGGTACTCTAATGAGAATGGTGGGAACCCTCATCTGACAGGTTAAGCCACCTCATCTACCCTCAACTGACAGGTATTGATGTCTCAACCTACGCTGTCTACATAGTTCTGGAATGCAAGGACTGTTTCTAAGAATCACACCCTCTACTGGCAGGTGAGTTCCCATCCTTGGGTTCACTCGGTGCTAAATCTTACTTTCAACTAAATGACACTGAACTAATTATACTAAACTGATTTCCTAGTTCATACTAGAATTAACTGAACTGTTACTGATTTTTCTGTTTAACTGAACTGAACATGGACTGAGTTTATTGACTTTCGATGACTAGCAGAACACTACTGAATTCTGTTAACTGACTAAATGCTACTGAGTTCTGTTAGCTGACTGAGTTTACTAATATCTGAACTGAATACTGAACTAAACTGTACTGATACTGAGATTTACTAAATTCCAAAGACTGACGAAATATTACTGAGATTATGTAGATTACTGAGTAAAACTGAACTGATACTGCCGTTACATGAGTTTTCCTGAGTCATGAGACTGACTAAAGTCTACTGAACATGGCTTGATTAAGAGTATCGTGAAAACATGACATGGCTCTAGGTACCCAGCTATATTTTTTAGGTATAAGTACCCCCAGGACTCGATGGAAGGAAACTGACACATCATGAAAATTCTTGATCATAGGACTAAAGTCCGCAATTCATAATACCATAAGTTGGGGATTTCATGAAAGCACTTGAGAATCATAATCTTGTACATGAATAGGAATATATCCTAACATATCATAATTTAACAATTTTAATTTCACTTGCATGACATAAACTTGTATACATGCTAACATAATGTAGTTTCATTACTTAACTTTCATGAACCATTTGTCAAACATTTGCAAGATATAGCATCAACATGGAAATCATTTAGATCATGTAGTATTAACATGAATTCATTATTTAGATCACCAATGGATCACAATGCATAATTCATTCACTTGAACATTTTCACAAACACATGAAAGGCATGATTTTATACTTAGGCATATATAACATGCTCCCAATTCATGACCATAACCATCAATTCACATCTCAAGGTTTTCAATATATGATGGTCATGATTCAACACACATGGAAAACATAGATATTGCATTCATCAATTAACATATATCAATATTATAGGTATAACATCCAACTTGCAAATCTCAAGAACTCAACATAAATTTCATATGAGTAATACCACAAATAAATTAGTTTTCATGATTCTTGAAATAACTTATGAAATTAAAACTCAATTTAACATCAACAACATGATTATAAATATCCCACAATAAAATATTCATGATCCATAACTTAAAACTTGATTCTTGAGCTCCATGGATGAAAAGAATCTATGAATGAACACTATGCATACCTTAGATTGATTATCCGTGAAAGTTAACGGTGAAATTGGCTTGAATCTTGAAACCCCCAATTGAACCCTTACTTGTTCTTGATAAATTTTGAGAGAAATCAAGCATATGTTGCTAAATTATGTTGAATCTCGTGTTTGTGTGTATATATATAGAGGTAGGAAAGACTAAAATATCCTTGGAGAAAGAGAGAAAGACGCAGCTGTCCTCTGTTGTTTTCAGGTTGATAGGCTAAAGTAAATTGATCATAACTTTTTACTCCAATGTTCAAATTGGATGACACCAATTGCATTGGAAAGAAGACTCACAGAACTGTCATTTGATATATAGCATCTCACCCAGTTCATTATATACAAGAAGTTATGTTCGTTTGAAGTTGATCCTGAAATGCTGAAAATTTTTGGAGCATGGGACGCATGCAAATCGCATGGTGCTTCTGTTTTGAAATCCAAACACGTCATAAACGAATTCCAAAAATTTCGAAACTAACTCAAGATATACTCTTGACTTCTCCAATCACAACGCAACTTGAAAATCCAAAAACAGAGGTCGGAAAGGTCGTCAAATAAATCCCCGAAGTTCGGAGGTATAAGATGAAACTAAGTGTTTCTAACACTTAGCAAAATTCTTCTAAGTGTTGGATTTCCTTATCAAGCCTTAAGGAGCTGAATTTGACTTAGGATTTTTACGAGGTCTTACATTTATTCATTCAACCAAATTAAAAATTAATTGAAAATTTTTTGTCTTATTTTGTATGAAAGGATTAATAAGAGAGAACACATAATGTTCTTTTTAGTTCTCTCTGGGAACATTTTTTTTAATCCTTTTTATCCTTAATTGAAACTTTAATAACCTTGTAAGATTTCACCCATTGAAGAAAAATCTATAAAAAATATTTTGCTGAATAAATTTTTAATGATTTAATTTATGCTATATTTGTTTATAAAATTAACATTATTTCTATAATCATACAATAATTTGTAGCATCGAATATATTTTTATGTTATTTAAATATTGTACTTTTTTTAAAAAAAATACATTAAGCCTATATAAGTTTGATTGAGAAAAAAAAATAAGAAGCCAATTCAACATACAATAAAAATCAATTTAGATCGTTAAAGACGTTAATTATAAAAATTTTAGTAAAATAAAAAAGAGTTGAGATTTAGTGCATGCATTTGTTTGAAGAAAAAAAAAAGAAACTCAAACTGTAAGAAAATATTTATTTTTCAACTTACAAAAATTTTTACTCCCTCTATTTTAATTTATTTGTCTTATTTTGACTTAGCACAAATTCAAAAACATAAAAAGGATTTTTGAATTTATAGTCTTAAACTTATGATATATAGAAAGAACCACAATATCTTTTAATCTTGTAGTCTTACA
This sequence comes from Capsicum baccatum var. pendulum, assembly GCA_030864225.1. Lineage (NCBI taxonomy): Eukaryota > Viridiplantae > Streptophyta > Magnoliopsida > Solanales > Solanaceae > Capsicum > Capsicum baccatum. Next base: position 268,545,297 of record CM061552.1, read on the forward strand.
CGATTTCTAAAAAAGAAAAAAAAATCTTTTGAAATGAACGAAAAAAATTAAAACAAATATGTAATTTATTATTTTAAAAATATTGATTATTGATGATAGGCGAATTTACACGCCTATATCAATATATTTTGCCCATATTTTAGCCTAGTTTTGAGAACAAATTATATATTTCATGCACTTTTAGTCCTTTTTCCTGTAAATGAGCTAACGAACATGATTAGAAAAGTTTCAGGTATAAATGATGCAAAATACAACATTTTATGGCTTACTTGACGCAAAAGAAAGCTCACGAACGAAGGAGAAGGAAGTGGGACGCCTAAAGGACCAAAACTGCTGCATGGAAAATCTGTCTCGGGCTAAAACAACAATTCTGAAGTCTTTGGGGACTTACAGACACAAAGCTGGATTTTGACAAAGATACATTAACCTAGTACAATTGGGTTATGTATTTCTTTAGTTTATTTGGATTATGATAATGTTACCTTAACCTAGTACATTTGGGTTAAGTATTCCATTAGCCTAGTAGGATTTGGTTATTTATTTCATTAGCTTAGTAGGAGTAGGATATGGGTATTATAAATACCCTACAATGCTAGAGATTTTTAATTAACTCCCCCCTTAGTGGAGAGATACATTCATCCCTCACCACAATACATTCTTCCATCCCTCTCTTCTTCCACCACAACAATTCTACAACTCTTCTAATCTTTCCATTAGTATTATTTTCTTCTATTCATCTATTCAATTCTTAATTTCCGCAACAAGAGAAACGTTACTTTGCTAAGGAATTCATGCCTAACGCCTATCACTTGATCTACACGCCATTACTCAATATTGTGATATAATAACAATGTCAATCGTGATCTCCTTCGCATTCATGGGTAACTAAACCTCTCTGTTAGGGTTATGGAAGCAGAATGAGTTACTATCTATTGCTGTGAGTTTGTGAGTTCGAGACACGTATATTGCTTATATCATTATTCTCTTCATCTTAATCCACATTCTTTGCGGTTGCAAACGCAAGAATACGCCAGTCTAACATTTAACTTGTTCGAGAGAAAGGTTATTTGTCTGGAAAAGAGATAATGTCAAGGTAGTAGGACACCCTTTCCTATTAAAAAGCTAGTGCCGTAACTGGACTAACCTGTTGGAGAATTCGTACCGTTAGACACGCTTTAAGCTCGAGAGAGTTAAAGTGAAATAGTCCTTGTTTAGGTCGAGAGACGCTTGGATTTACCATCGACTACAATTCTCTATAAGCAATTGCATGTCAGAATTCTACACACTCATAGCCAATAGAGACGTATACCTCAGAAGGTGGACATAACCCCAACGCTTCAATTCTCATTGTTTACAACTTACGTAACAATCTTTCTCTCTTTACTTTGCTATTTTCAGCTTTTACTTTATTGTTTTCGTTACACATTACAATCCCCCCTTTTACGAGACTTGCACCAAAAGTTTAGTAATTTTACTTACTTGTTGGCCAAGCTATTCCCTGTGGGATCGATACCCAACCCAGGTTGGGTTCTATATTTGCTAACGACCGCTTTACACTCCCACGAGAGCTGTAGATTGAGCGTTATCAAAAATTGGCGCCGTTGCCGGGGAATACGAGTGTCAATCAAGTTCGTGATAATTACTAGACCCTTTGGTCAAAGATTCTCGTACTTTTACTTTTAGTTTTTGTTTTTGTTTCTTGCAGGTTTTTACTTTAGTGCATGCCCCAAACTAGAAGTTCTGGTCAACCGTTATTACCAATCAATCCTGAACCACAACGAATTAGAAGAATGGAAGTACAAGCTGAAATCGACAGGATGGTTGCTCAACACGAGCAAGCAAGATTAGCTGCTCTTGCCGCTGCTCAAGTCCAACAACAAAACATTGATAATCCTGGGCGAGCAACAAATCCTGACGATGAAGATTTAGGTGATGACGAGTTGATAAACCCAAGGCATGTTGCTGAAACTACAACACCTGCCAACAGAAGAGGTCGACAAGCTCGGTATAGGTATGATCGCCAACCTTTGCAGCCAGCTTTCGACGATGATGATGATGATCTTGATGGTGCCGGAGCCACTGGAGCTATAATTCCACCACCATTAGTGCCCGGAGCCAAGTTCAACATCACAAGCACCATGATTCAGTTATTGCAACTCAAGGGATTATTTGGTGGACTAGCAGGCGACGATCCGAATATGCATCTCATCAACTTTATTTCTACATGCAAGTCTTTTGACAATCCAGGTGTTGGTCAGAATGTTATTCGATTACGTCTATTTCCATTGTCTCGGTCTGGGGAGGCAACACTATGGTTGAATGGGCTGACTCCTGATTCAATTACAAATTGGAGGCAATTGAGAGACGCCTTCCTAGAAAGATTCTTTCCGCCATCCAAAAGAGCACAATTGAGAGATGAAATCAGCAACTTCCACCAGCTTCCCACTGAAGCTCTTCATGAAACATGGGAGAGGTTCAAGACAAAGCTAGCGAGATGTCCAAACCATCACATGACTAATGTTCACCTAATGGAGATCTTGTATAGAGCCTTGAATTCAATAACTAAACCAGTGGTGGATAATGCAGCTGGAGGTTCTTTTATGGACCTCACCTTTGGTCAAGCAAGCAATATGCTAGATCGCATGACGAAACAAAGTAGAGCTTGGCATACCAGGGATTCTGAGGTAGCAAGCCCCACTTTATGTATTGGCATGACTGCAGACCAAAGAAGAAGAGAAGAAGAACGTGATCAAGACATGGCGCACATGAAAACACAAGTGGATCTTCTGACAAAGCATTTATTATCAGGGAAGACCGAAAAAGTGAAAGGTGTAGCGCTAAAAGGAAGAGACGAATCTGATTCTGAAGAGGAGGCCAACTACTTGAACAATCAGGGGGGTTTCCGCGGGAATGCCCAAGGAAACCAAGGTCGGAACTATTATGATAGATCTGGAAGTAAAGACCAAGGTAGTTGGAAGAAAAACAATGAAAAGAGTGGTTTGTACGTTCCCCCTGGTAGACGTGATACCACCACATCTAATTCTGGAAGTATGGAAGACATGATGGCTAAGTTATTGAAAGGAGTGGAAGCAACGAGCGCGGGAGTTACGGAGGTGATTAATGATTTGTCTGGCATGAAGCAATTAGTTGATTCTCATTCCACTTCTATCAAGCAAATAGAGCAACAATTAAGCCAACTTTCAGCAGTATTCAATCAAAGAAAGGCTGGCACCTTACCGAGCGATACGGTGCAAAACCCAAGGAATAATGGGTTATGCATGGCCATCACTACCAGAAGTGGTAAGGTGCTGGAAACTTCAGCAAAAGGCAAGCAAGTGTTGACGAAATTGCGGACATGGACGTTACACCTAGTGACGTTGCAAAAGGAGATGATGCCGCATCAACTACTTCCAACATCAAGGACGTGCAGCCTGAAAAAATGGAAAAACGGAAGCAAGAGGAGAAGAAAGCCACGGAGAGAACACTTCCATACCCACCACCACCTTTTCCCCAAAGATTGAAGAAGGTGGCGGATGACACTAAGTTCAGCAAATTTATGACTATGTTGAAGCAGCTGACCATTAATATTCCACTGGTAGAGGCACTTGAACAAATGCCTGGGTATGCGAAGTTTATGAAAGATCTTTTGACTAAGAAGAGGGCAGCAAGTTATGAGCTGAAGGATGATGTGCATCATTGTAGTGCAATTGCTACCCGATCAATAGTTCAGAAGAAGGCCGACCCCGGAGCTTTCACTATTCCTTGCACCGTCGGATCTTTGAACTTTGCCAAAGCATTATGTGATTTAGGAGCCAGTATCAACTTGATGCCATTATCGATTTACAAGAAGTTGGGGTTAGGAGATCCTACACCAACCAATATGAGGCTTGTCATGGCGGATAGGTCAGTAAAACGACCTGTTGGTATTTTATGCGATGTCTTGGTAAAGGTTTCTTTATTTATCTTCCCAGCAGACTTTGTCATCTTGGATTGTGAAGCAGATTCTGAGGTTCCCATAATCTTGGGGCGCCCTTTACTTGCTACAGGAAGTGTGCTCATTGATTTGAGAGCTAATGAGCTTTCATTCCGAATAAATGACGAAGTGGTTCATTTTGATGTTTGCAAATCAATGAAGCAACCCAAAGATCTGAGTGTATTTTCTGTGGCTGATGTTGTCCTTGATGATGAGAAAGAATGACTTGAAGAAAAGCAAATTCTTGATGATCCTTTGGAGGTTTTGCTCATGAAAGGAGAGATTGAGGATGCTGAAATTTCTGAAGAAGCTATTTGTGCTCTATCGGGATTAGGGACCTATCGCTATACTCCCAAGAAGCTGGATCTTGATCTCAAGAATCGACCCACACCACCAGCTAAGCCATCTATTGAAGAACCACCCACGTTAGAATTGAAGGAGCTGCCAAGTCATTTAAAGTACGCATTCTTAGGAAGCAAAAACACTCTTCCAGTCATAGTGACAGCCGATTTGGGTGAGCAACAAGTTGCAGCTCTTATTGCAATCTTACGCAAGAATATTAGAGCCATTGGATGGACCATTGCGGATATTATTGGTATTCCACCTGGGATTTGAACACATAAAATTCAGCTTCAAGAAAAGTGCACACCCACCATTGAACATCAAAGGCGTTTAAACCCACCTATGCAGGAAGTGGTGAAGAAGGAGATTATCAAGTGGTTAGACGCAGGAGTTGTATATCCTATCTCTGATAGCACATGGGTAAGTCCTGTACAATGTGTTCCCAAGAAAGGAGGTATGACGGTGGTCGCAAATGCGAAGAATGAGCTTATTCCACTCAGGCCCATTACTGGATGGAGAGTATGCATGGACTATCGCAAGCTGAATTCTTGGACACTCAAGGATCACTTCCCCATGCCATTTATGGACCAAATGCTAGACCGATTAGTAGGGAAAGGATGGTTTTGCTTCTTGGATGGTTATTCAGGTTATAATCAGATTTGTATTGCTCCCGAAGACCAAGAGAAGACAACGTTTACATGCCCATATGGTACGTTTGCCTTCAAACGTATGCCATTCGGGTTATGTAACGCACCAGCCACCTTTCAACGTTGTATGATGTCTATTTTCTCTGATATGGTTAAAGACACTTTGGAGGTATTTATGGACGACTTTTCAGTTATTGGTGAGTCTTTTGAAGCGTGTTTGGCAAACTTGAGCATGGCATTTCAAAGATGTGTAGAGTTCAACCTTGTGCTGAATTGGGAGAAGTGCCACTTTATGGTAAAAGAAGGAATCGTTCTTGGGCACAAGATCTCTGAAAGAGGAATAGAGGTTGATCGCGCAAAAATAGAGGTAATTGAGAAGCTACCGCCTCCAATTTCGGTGAAGGGAGTTCGTAGTTTTCTTGGCCATGCTGGGTTCTATCGTAGATTCATCAAAGACTTTTCCAAAATTTCTAGTCCATTGTGCAAACTACTGGAGAAAGATGCGAAGTTTGACTTTAATGAAGATTGCTTAAAGGCGTTCGAATGCCTTAAAGGAAAACTCATTGAAGCCCCTATCATGGTAGCACCAGATTGGACGCTCCCGTTCGAAGTCATGTGTGATGCTAGTGGTGTAGCCGTTGGTGATGTTCTTGGACAGAGAAAGGAGAAACTATTTCATCATATCTACTATGCGAGTAAGGTCCTAAATGAAGCCCAAAGGAACTACACTGTTACTGAACAAGAGCTCCTAGCGGTCGTGTATGCGTTCGAGAAGTTTCGTGCCTACCTATTGGGTACTAAGGTGATCGTCCATACAGACCATGCAACTCTTAGGTATCTAATGACGAAGAAGGATGCAAAACCAAGGTTGATTCGATGGGTGTTGCTGCTGCAAGAGTTCGATTTTGAGGTCAAAGATATAAGAGGTTACGAGAACCAAGTGGCCGATCATCTATCTCGACTTGAGAATGAACATGTGGCGCAACCTGAAATTCAGATTGATGATGCATTCCCTGACGAGGAGATATTAGCAATAACAATGGAGAAATTACCATGGTATGCTGATTTTGCAAATTTCGTGGTGAGTAATATGCTACCTGCCAATTTATCCTACCATCAAAGACGGAAGTTTATGCATGACGTTCAGCACTACTATTGGGATGAGCCTTATTTGTTTCGAAGATGCGCGGATGGTATCATTCGACGATGTATATCCCATGAAGAAGTGCCCACTATATTAGAAGCATGCCATACTTCGCAAGTTGGAGGACATCATGCAGGCAATCGAACGGCAAGAAAAGTTTTGTAAAGTGGTTATTATTGGCCTTCGATATTCAGAGATGCATACGACTATGTTAGAAGGTGTGACCAATGCCAACGTCAAGGTGCTATTTCAAAACACCATGAAATGCCCCTGTCCAAAATTCTGGAGGTAGAACTCTTTGATGTGTGGGGTATTGATTTCATGGGTCCATTCGTGAATTCGTTTGGAATGAAATACATCTTGGTTGCGGTGGATTATGTTTCGAAATGGGTTGAAGCTGTAGCATTGGTCGACAACGAAGGAAAGCGTGTTGTAGCATTCTTAAAGAAGAATATCTTCTCTCGCTTTGGAGTACCTCGTACTATCATAAGTGATGAAGGATCTCACTTTTGCAACAAGCTATTCAAATCTGTATTGGCTAAGTATGGTGTCAAGCAACATAAGGTGGCTACGCCTTATCATCCCCAAACTAGTGGACAAGTAGAGGTTTCCAATCGTGAGATCAAGCAAATCCTTGCAAAGACGGTTAATGCTAATAGGAAGGATTGGTCTAGGAAGCTAGATGATGCACTATGGGCGTATAGGACTGCATTCAAGACACCCATTGGTATGTCACCTTATCAGCTAGTTTATGGGAAGGCTTGTCATCTACCCATTGAGCTCGAGCACAAGGCATTGTGGGCATTTAAGCAATTGAACCTGAATTGGGATGATGTGAAGAATCTGAGGTTGGAGCAGCTGAACGAACTAGATGAATTCCGTCTCCATGCATATGAATGATCGGATTTATATAAGGAGCGGATGAAGAAGTATCATGATCAGCGGATTGTTCGATGAAACTTCCAAAAAGGTGACATGGTACTACTCTTTAACTCCAGATTTAAGCTCTTCCCAGGTAAGTTAAAATCGAAGAGGTCTGGTCTATTTAAAGTCATCCAAGTCTACTCGTCTGGAGTAGTCAAATTGGAAGGCAATAAGGGTGTTGCTTTCAAAGTGAATGGCCAACGTGTTAAGCCTTATATCGATCCTCTTGACTCGATGAATGACATGGCCATCACTTATCTCGATGAAGTCTAAGTAATCGAGATTATTCCATCGAGCCACGACAATAAATAAGGCGCTAGATGGGAGGCAACCCATCGTTTTATCGTTTTATCGTTTTATCATTTTGTCATTTTGGTACTTGTTTCATTTTTGATAAATGAAAATCCAAAAATAAGAGTCGTGCCACGACCAAAACTAAGGCGCTTGGTGGGAGGCAACCCATCGTACTAATCGTTTTCATTTGTTTTGAGCAAAAATAGGTGCAAGAAGTATTCAACGGGGAGATTGATTTCAATTGACGATTTGGACGCATTGTATGGTAAAGTTGGTAAGTTAGGAACGGTGATGCATAAGGCTATGGATTGAGCCTTTCTCACGCCAAAATAGGCTTTGAGGAAGGCTAGGCCTTGGTAAAACTAGGCCACGAACGATGCACAACCTATCCTATAGCCTAAGGTCTCGGAATCTAGTGTACTATACACTATGCGCCGCCTATTCCTAGGTATGCTTTTGACTATGCGCCGCCTATGCTATGGCATTTGGTCTCAGTATCTCATATGCCATAGACTATGCGGCGCATATGTCTACAAATGCCATAGACTATGCGGCGCATATGTCCCATTATGCTATAGACAATGCGCCGCATATGTCATTGATATGCTAAGCATTATGCGCCGCATATGTGGGAATTTTGTCTCCAAAACCGATTGTAAATGGGTCATAACCCGACCCATACTCTTCCTATATAAAGGGGACTTAGTTTTATAACACAACCACACTAAAATATACCCTAAAGGCGCCGCATACTCTTCCAAATCTTCTCAAAATTTTCTTCTTTTGCTCCTCCAATTCACAAAACCATCTCCACAAGTTTCAAGCAAGTAAGTGCTATCTTATTCTTCATTTATTTCTCGTAAGTACTACGTTGCTATGACTAGTATGAATTGCTAAATCGTATAAAATTGTTGGTGATGTTCGTGTGTTTGGATTGTTGATATAAAATCATGTGAGTAAGCATATACGTAGGAAAATCTTAACTTGTTTCCGACTTGAATGTGGCTTCAATAGCATTGTTATACTATTTGTGGAATTACTATGGCTATGAATAGTGCTTAAGATTGTTGTTTGGATACTTACATGTTAGACTATCCCGGCCATCGGGATAAGACTTATAGTGCCTACCGACATAAGAGGTTGTGATAGTTGTAAGAATAACTATTCCATGTGGTAACCCCTATGTAGTAGTGTTGCTATATCTACCATGAAAGTAGTCCAATAGCTGCAAGTAAGTGATGCATTGCTGATTTTCTTGTCGGAATACAATCCTAAAACGTATGTCGACGAAATCTAAGTAACTCGACTACTTTCACCTCACTGATTTGTGTTAACAAAACTAAGTGTGGGGTGGTACCCCTATTGCTTGCTTATAGATTGTATCAAGTGAGATTGTGCTGCAACTAACACTAATTCTAGTCTCAGGTACAATGGCACCTAAAGCAAGGCAAGGCAAGGAGAAGGCTACCACGTCCCAAAAGGGCAAGAAGAGAGGTCGAAAGGACCAAGGAGAATCATCCTCAGCACAACTACCCCGCAGAATGTTTGGAATAAAATGGGTTCTTGAGGAAGAAGCCAAAGCATGGTACAGCAACAACAAAGAAAGAAAATATGTGCACGTCGACTTGATCAACAAAGAGACCCTATCAAAGAAGGAGTCGCGTATGTTGGCGAAAATAATGGCATTGAAGCTGGATTTCATCTTCCGCGACATGGGAGAATGCAACCTTGATTTAACAAGAGAATTTTATGCCAACTGGTCGCCGAACACAACAGGCAATGAAGTCAAAATTCGGGGCCAAGTGTTACAGCTCACCGCGGATTGGATCAACTCTTTTCTTGGCTTACCTTCGGTCGACACAGCACCACTCAAAGAGCTGTACAGCAGGCCTCCTTATAGAGAATACGACACACACTTTGTGGAAGCAGATCGATGGCAAGGTGGGGCAGACATAAAGAAACAAGCCGACACAACACCTTCCCCTATGCTCCACTAAATAGAGAAGCAAGAATCTGGATGCGCATTGTCAACTCATGTCTTATTCCTGGGACTCAGTACACCAAGATATCAAGAGATAGAGTGTGTTTGGTCTATGCTTTGATGACGAATGTCCCTATCAACTTTGGGGCAATCATTCGCTCTACCATGAGGAAGGCCAGACTCCACAAAAGGTCCCACTTCACATTTGGAAATTTGTTGACAGCAATCTTGCGGAAGGAGGATATCGAAGAGGAACCAGCTGACCACAAACTCCCACATAACCCAAAGAAGGTTGACCTCACCAAGGTCAAAGATGCTGAAACAACTCATGGTGTCAACCTTACTACTGCGGAGAGACATGCTCGTGATGAGAGTTTCTTCCGCCATCTCTATTGCATGAAACGATTTACTATGATGAGTGGTGGACGTATTCCAACTGCTGAAGAGCTCCAACAGCTGAACCACGACTACCCAATGAACATGCATGCATGGGAGATGTGTGGAGTGGGCGTATACTTTGAGGAACCTCTAGATGATGATGTGCCGACCGATGACGATCGACGCTTGCCTGATTCTAATGAGGAGGAGAACTCTGACGATGACTCTTATGATGATTCAGACGAAGGGGGTATGACCCCCGACATTGAGGAAGAGTCCGACTAACCAGGTTCTTCGTATTTATTTTCCACTGAGGGCAGTGTCCCGTTTAAGTGTGGGGTGGCGGTATCGCATGCTATACTTCTCTATTTGCATCTATGTTTGTTTACTTTTTTTGTGTGTTTTCGATTTTTTTTTAGTTAAGTTAAGTTTTTTTAGGAGTAAATTTTTTCTAGATTCGCATGAAATTATTTTGATAGGCAGCATGAGATTATAACAAGAGTATGTGCTACAATTATGACTATTGAGACGTTTAGGCTCCAGTTGTGACTCATTATGTGATATTTTGTGGTTCAATTCCTTCACTTGTTGGGTCGAGAGTCTATATTACTTCCAATCAAGTCGAACATGTGCCTTGTGTATGTGAGATTAATAGTATCTTCTATGTATGTGGCTGATGCTAGAACTTGCCTGGTATGTATGCAAAGCAAAAATAAGGAGTGTAAGTTTAGGATATGATTTAGGCATTTCTTTGGCAACCTATATTTGTTTACCTTTAGTTTTACCTACCCATGGACATCATCCTAGTTAAACCCTTTTGAGCCTTTAGCCTATTTCTTTGACAACCTTGTATGTAAGCCTAATCCATTTCTTTCAAAACCGTAATTTGATCCAAATTCCTAAGTGCTTTAAAGTGAAAAAGTCATGTGACAACATAAGAGGAAATTGGGCGAGTATGATGCTTTAAATTGTAATGGTGCTTGAATGTGTTATGAAAAAAAAAGTGCTATCATAAGAGGTATGTTGAGAAAAGAAAAAGGAAAAGAAAGCTGAAAAGTGAGTTGTGCTTAAAATTGAAAAACAAGAGATGAGAACAAGGGTGGAAGACTAAAAGAAAGAAAGGTTGAAAGAAAAAAGTGTCAATAATACAATGTGATGTATTAAAGTGCTTAGGAACTTAGTCACTATTTCTGGCCAAAATAGTCCTACCCGTCCCTTAGCCTACATTACAACCATCAGAAGACCTATTTGATCCTAAGCTTAGCATTCTGACATTTAGTGAAGTATTACACTAAGGGCAAGCCTATGGTCATCAGTTGCTGCATACGAATTCTTTGTGAGAGCGAGAGCAAGGATATTTTGATACCCATGTTTGAAAAATATGCTATATTTGTGAGTAATTATGGGTACTATATTGTGAGACACACATGGTTGATGAGCTTTGGATAGTTGTATATGATTCTATGCACCTTAATGTTTGCATGAGAGTTGATCACCATCACGAGTCTATGCTAGAGGGTAAATTGTTTCTACTTATAATTGGAAACCTACTCTTTGTTGATAATTGTTGTGCTTGTCTTGAAGAATGTTTTGTGTTGTTGCTGTAAAAACCCAAAGTTGATGTTTAGAAAGACATGATATGTTGTTCGAGGACGAACAAAGCTCTAAGTGTGGGGTGTTGATGATAGGCGAATTTACACGCCTATATCAATATATTTTGCCCATATTTTAGCCTAGTTTTGAGAACAAATTATATATTTCATGCACTTTTAGTCCTTTTTCCTGTAAATGAGCTAACGAACATGATTAGAAAAGTTTCAGGTATAAATGATGCAAAATACAGCATTTTATGGCTTACTTGACGCAAAAGAAAGCTCACGAACGAAGGAGAAGGAAGTGGGACGCCTAAAGGACCAAAACTGCTGCATGGAAAATCTGTCTCGGGCTAAAACAGTAATTCTGAAGTCTTTGGGGACTTACAGACACAAAGCTGGATTTTGACAAAGATACATTAACCTAGTACAATTGGGTTATGTATTTCTTTAGTTTATTTGGATTATGATAATGTTACCTTAACCTAGTACATTTGGGTTAAGTATTCCATTAGCCTAGTAGGATTTGGTTATTTATTTCATTAGCTTAGTAGGAGTAGGATATGGGTACTATAAATACCCTATCATGCTAGAGATTTTTAATTAACTCCTCCCTTAGTGGAGAGATACATTCATCCCTCACCACAATACATTCTTCCATCCCTCTCTTCTTCCACCACAACAATTCTACAACTCTTCTAATCTTTCCATTAATATTATTTTCTTCTATTCATCTATTCAATTCTTAATTTCCGCAACAAGAGAAACGTTACTTTGCTAAGGAATTCACGCCTAACGCCTATCACTTGATCTACACGCCATTACTCAATATTGTGATATAATAACAATGTCAATCGTGATCTCCTTCGCATTCATGGGTAACTAAACCTCTCTGTTGGGGTTATGGAAGCCGAATGAGTTACTATCTATTGCTGTGAGTTTGTGAGTTCGAGACACGTATATTGCTTATATCATTATTCTCTTCATCTTAATCCACATTCTTTGCGGTTGCAAACGCAAGAATACGCCAGTCTAACATTTAACTTGTTCGAGAGAAAGGTTATTTGTCTGAAAATGAGATAATGTCAAGGTAGTAGGATACCCTTTCCTATTAAAAAGCTAGTGCCGTAACTGGACTAACCTGTTGGAGAATTCGTACCGTTAGACACGCTTTAAGCTCGAGAGAGTTAAAGTGAAATAGTCCTTGTTTAGGTCGAGAGACGCTTGGATTTACCATCGACTACAATTCTCTATAAGCAATTGCATGTCAGAATTCTACACACTCATAGCCAATAGAGACGTATACCTCAGAAGGTGGACATAACCCCAACGCTTCAATTCTCATTGTTTACAACTTACGTAACAATCTTTCTCTCTTTACTTTGCTATTTTCAGCTTTTACTTTATTGTTTTCGTTACACATTACAATCCCCCCTTTTACGAGACTTGCACCAAAAGTTTAGTAATTTTTCTTACTTGTTGGCCAAGCTATTCCCTGTGGGATCGATACCCAACCCAGGTTGGGTTCTATATTTGCTAACGACCGCTTTACACTCCCACGAGAGCTGTAGATTGAGCGTTATCAATTATCTAACTACTTTTAACTAACATAATGTTGAAAAAAACAGACGAAAAGCAGAGAAACAAAAAATTAAAAAAAATAATAATATTAATATAATTTAAGTTTGAGCTTAGTACGAACCAAATTAGATTAGTTTATTTAGATAATGTGATGGTACATAACACCAAACGAAAAATAAAAACTAAAAAAATAAAGAAAAAGAATTTGAATCAACTAATAGTGTGTACGATACATCTTTGTGGTGGGGCTCTTCCCCGGACATCGCGCATAGCAATAACTTTAGTGCACCGAGCTGCCCTTTTAATAGTGCGTAATGTGTGCCTACGCATACATTTCTTGAATGTTGGGTAATGCTTTCATTATGATTTGCTACGTGATCTCTACTTTTAATTTGTTGTGTTCTTTGTTATTATGTAATACTCGAGTTGATGGTGAAAATATTAGATAAACAATCTCGCTTGTTATTATGTAATATTCGAGTTGATGGTGAAAATATTTCAGAAATAATCTCGCTAGTAGTTTAAGTATACTTTATTTTTTTCGAAATTACTTTATAAAATTGTGTGTTTTAATGTGTAAGAACTCAAGAGAGAGAATCAGTAAAAGGAAGAAATATTGTGTAATTAATTTGAGATCTTTGTAATTACTTTTGAAACGTGGGATATTATGAAATAAGGAAAAGTTAACTTGTGTATTTACGTAAATTTTAGTATTTCACACACCTTTCCTTTAAGAATGGCGTATTACCCTCTTAAACTTTTGACAAAATACATAACTACCCTCTTATCCTATCTGTAATGACCCTTCAAGTCATTTTTTATATTTACGATTATTTCCGCCGTTTGAGATTCTCCATAGCTGTTCCAAGTCATTTATGACTTGCTGGAACCGATGATTTAGTTACCGGGCAGTTCATTTGACTTTTAGAGTCAATTCCCTATTTTGAAGTCTTCATTGGTTCCAAATAGCCATTGGGCAAAAACTTCAGTGAAATGATCTCGAATTTGACTCCTTGGCTCAGTTTTAGATTTGACTCCTTAGAATGGCAATTTGGAATTATGATAGATTTGGGGATAATGCCTACCCATTTTTTGTGTTGGTTTAGATATTTGAGACTGAGCGATTCAGCCTTGGTATTGAGATTTCAGTTTGGTATTGTAGAGCTTGTGTACAACTTTTGTTTTAGACTTGCCTTTGTTTAGATTTTATTTATAGGTCGATTAAGCCTACTCCATATTTGCCCATTCGGTCTTCTAGACGTCAGTTGGATAATAGTTGATAAGTGTTCAGATGACAGTCCATGGGCCCCGTATTGGCTACTTCAGTCTTGACTTAGATTTTTTCATTTTCCTTGGAAATTTCGGATGATTTACTCAATGGGAGTAATATACTTAAGATGGATTCAGTGTGGCTTCATTCTCGGTGTATGAGACATCCTAGCGTGAAACGTTCAGTGATGAGTAGTTATACCATGGATTTCAAGATTTTGGTTTGATTTTCATCCGAACTGGTTGGAGCATTGGCATGGATTGCATTTCGTGATTATCTCTGTTTATATTCTAAGATAGAGCCTTATGAGCTTATTCTCATGTTTGCCTTATAGAATTTCAGCGGATCAGCTTCAGTTCTTTGACTTCTCCGTGATGAGAATGTGTGGATGTAACTCAAGTGATTTTCTTCCTGGCTTGGAGTAGATAGCAAGAGCAAAAATGTAAAGAAAGGTTATTTTTGAATTTTGAGTCAGTTTTATGACTCATCTCTTGGTTTGTTTTTGGCTTGGATGAGCCTTTATTGATTTATGTGGATATAGAGATGGTATCAGCATAATGTGATTCAAATGTGTGTGCATCAACCTTTTTAGTTCAGTTGGAGGTCAGTTAGTGGTTAAGTTGAGTTGGCTATTTTGTAAGTAGAATGTGAGTGCTGGTTGAAGAAGGGATATGTAAGACCCCGTAAATTCCTATCCCATGTTCTTTATAGCATGCCAAAAGAGGTCCCAAACTTAGAAAATTTAAGCTCAGTATTAAGACTTAGTCTCATTTTTGGCGTCGATATTTCAATGATCTCATTTTTCTTATCTTTGCGGCCTTAGATTGCCGATTTTTAAATTGATTCATGATCAGGGTTATCTATAGGTTATCTCAGGTGAGTTTTAGATTTTTCAGACATTGTTTGAGACATATTTGGGTGACCAAAATAGCAAGTCAAGGTGATCAGGATGCGTCACCTTGGCTATCGTGTTATCACCATCAACGCGATGCGTGATTAATCACATCGACACCATCGACGCGACGCATCGCCTATCACGTTATTGGGCATATTTTGTGTATTAAGTTGCAGGCTTGTGGGGATAATTGGGTCATTTTCCCTTTGCATTATTAAGCCATAACACGAAATTAAGCCTCCCAAAGGGCAAAATTCACTCATTATTTCACAAATTCTCTCAAGAGCAAAACCATAGTTCATCAAGTCTAAGATCAAGTCCCAAGAATTCACCAACAATTCTCATGAATTTAATAATCAAGGTATGTTCAGGTGTTAATCCTTGGGTTTCTTCCATCTTTGGAGTTCAAGAATCCTTTTTAAAACTTAGATTATGATTTACAATCTTGAATGGAATTTTGTTCATGTATGTGTTGTTGTGTGGGTTTCAAGTCAAGATTATTTTGAGTTTCATGGGAATAAACTAGAATGTGTGTTGATTTATGTAACCGTCATGTAAAATCCATAAATTATGATATTGATATAGTAGACATGACATTCATATATTACTTATTCTCATGTACAAGATTTATGCATCCAAAGTGTTTGACAAAATATCTACGTAAAGGAATTATGCATGATAATCTATGTGTGATAATTTTAAAGTTAAGATATAGTTCTATTATCTATGCCATCGAGTCCTGGGGGTATTGAATACCCAAAATTTAGTTGTTTACCCAGTCTCCAGTTGAAATAGAATGATTTCGTAGGATCCCCAACAGTAGCATTTGGTCAGTCAACCGAATTAATGTGAGTTCAATCAAGCCTAGTGCAGTCTAGTGATCAGTTCAATGTCGATTCAGTTGGGAGTAGGATTCAGCATCAAGCGAACCCAGGGATGGGGGAATTCCTTCCAGTAGAGGATTTGACCCTTAGTAGCAGTCCCTGAGTTACAAAACTACGTACCCAGTGTAGGGTAAATCGTCTTCCTTCTAGACTAGGGTTGATGTAACTATATACATCACATGAGTCTTTCTACCAGATTAGGGTTGACCCAACTACTGTTAGTAACCCGTGGCACGGTGCTAGCACCCTTCAAACTAGGGTTACAGGTTGGACCCCAAATTAGACTATAATTGGGGTATATCGATTAGATGATAACTCTCAAATTCACAATTTCAGTATTCAGTATTCAGTATATAGTACAAAACTCAGTTCAGTTCTACACGACCATGACTTTCAGTTATCAGTTATCAGAAACTCACTACTTCAGCTTCAGACTAATTTAGACAGATGATATATACTTAGTATTATATGTTCAGTACTTACAGTAGTCCCAATCTTCCATATACTCTCATCCAGTTACTTCATGATATTTAGTTGTTATTCTTATACACGTGAACCCATGCATATTAGCCTAACCTCACCTAACATACCGGTACATTCAAAGTACTAACGCATACTCTCTTTGCACTGTGATGCCTCATATTATAGGTTCGGATGCTTGAGTTCCTGATTGTACTTAGCCAAATTATTCTGTCAGTTGTAACTACAGTAGTGAGTCCTTATCCATCTAGGATGTGACACATATTTAGTTATTGTGTTATCTATAGTATTTTAGTATTTCAGTTATTTTCAGACAATAGTTGGAGTTAGTTGGGGCCTGTCCCATCAACTCTTTTATTTTAGATGTTAGAGGCTTTTAGATATTTACAGTAGCAGTTATTCTACAGATGTACTCAGTATTGATTCAATTTTATGAACCTTATGGTGTTTTCATTTTTACTTTCGCATATGTTTCCTGATTATTATTCAGTGCTCACAGCAGATACCATTCATGGGTTAGCTTGTAGTCCTTTGGAGTCGTAAGCATCGTGTGACATCCAGGGTATAGTCTCGGGGTGTTACAAACTTGGTATTAGATCCTAAGGTTCTAAAGTATCCTAGGGAGTCTGAAAGCCGCATTAAGTAGAGTCTTGTGTATGGATGTGTAGCACACCACACTTATAGATAAGAGGCTATGAGACGTTTTTAGGAAAAGTTCCCTTCTTTTAGTGTTCATATCGTGGGAGTGAGCATGAGCTCAAGTTAAAATCTTTGTCTAATCTAACTTTTCCTTATTTTTATAGAACATGCCCCTAGAAAGACTAACGGAAGAGGAACTGGGAACCAGCCAGCACCTCCACCCATTCAGGAAGACCCCTTGAATGAGCATGTTTCTCATGCAAAATTCAGAGCAATATTTACCACCCTAGCCCATTCTGTGGCAACTCAGAATGTTCAACTATCTCTAGTTCAAGCCAACCCAGTGGCCAATAATGTTGCAGCTAGAATTAGAGATTTCACTCGAATGAACTCTTCTTCATTTTTAGGGTCTAAGTCTGAAGAGGATCCATAAAAATTCCTCGACATGGTGCAGAAGGTAACAAATATCATGGAGGTAACTGCTAGTGAGAGTGTTGATTTACTTGCCTATCAGTTGCAGGAAGTAGCTCTTACATGGTTTAAGTAGTGAAAGGTAGATAAGGGCGCAAATGCAGGACATATAGAATGAGAGAAGTTTGCTACTGCCTTCTTAGATAGGTTTCTTTCATTGGAGTTGAGAGAGGCTAAGGTATTAGAGTTCATCAACCTTAAGCAGGGCAACATGAGTGTGAAATAGTATTTCCTCAAATTTACTCAGTTGTCCAGGTATGCCCCTCATGTGGTAGCTGATAGCAGGTCTAAGATAAACTAGTTCATGTCTAATGTATCTGATAGTGTGGTCAACGAATGTAACACCGCAATACTGATTAAGAAAATAGATGTGTCTAGGTTGATGGTCCATGCTCAACAGATTGAGGAACAGAAGACTAAGGAAAAAGAAAGGGAGAATAAGATGGCTAGAAGAGGCAGCTTTAATTTCGCTCAGACAAAGTCAGAGGGCGGTAATCATCCTTAATTTTTCCCAAAATCTTCAGGCCCAGCTTTGTCTTTGGCTAGTGCGTCTATGCACAAATTCAGGAATGATAATAAGAATATGGTGCTAGGTTCTAAATCTCAGGATAGTGTGAACAGTGCTCGAATAAATCCTCTTTGCCAGAAATATGGCAGAAACCATAAGGGTGTCTGTAGGGCTGGCAGCGACGTGTGTTTCGGGTGTGGTAACCCAGGCCATAGGATTAGAGAATGTCTTCAGGTGGGTTCACAGAGTCAGTATAACCATTCCTCAGTTCAGTTCGATCGCCTATCTCAGCAGGGTGTCACTTCTAGTGCCACCAGTAGGTAGTGCTCAAATAGGCTCTATGCACTTCAGTCCCGACAGGATCAGGAAATTTCTCCTAATATAGTTAATGGTACGTTGCAAGTCTTTCATTTACATATTTATGCTTTGTTAGATCCTGGAGCTTCCCTATCAACTTTGGAGTCAATCATGAAATCCTAACTGAGCCTTTCTCAGTCTCTACCCTAGTGGGTAATTCTATCATAGCCCGACGGGTATACAGGAACTGTTTAGTTATGGTGTTTCAGAAAGTTACTTCAGCAGACCTTGTAGAGATTGAGATGATGGATTTTAACGTCATTCTCGGCATGGATTGGATCCATTCATGCTATGCTTCAGTTGATTGTAGAAACAGAGTTGTCTATTTTCAGTTCCCGAATGAACCAGTCCTAGAATAGGGGGTAGTACTTCAGCACTTAAGGGTCAATTTGTTTCATAACTTAGAGCAAGAAAAATGATATCCAAGGGGTGTGTATACTATCTTGTTCGAGTTAAAGACTCTAGTTCTGAGACTCTTAATCTTAAGTCAGCTCCAGTTGTAAGTGAATTTCCAGATGTATTTCCCAAATATCTCCTTGGAGTTCCTCCCAAAAGGGAAATTGACTTCGGAATAGACCTTGTTCCCGATACTCAGCCCATCTCTATTCCGCCAATAGAATGGCTCCAGCTGAACTTAAAGAGTTAAAAGAATAGTTGAAAGACCTCCTAGACAAAGGGTTCATCAGACCCAACATATCTTCTGGGGTACACCAGTACTATTCATGTAAAAGAAAGACGGTTCTCTTAGAATGTGTATAGACTACCGCCAATTGAACAAAGTCCCCATCAATAATAAATACCTACTTTCTAGAATTGATGACTTATTTGACCAACTTCAGGGTGCTAGTTACTTTTCTAAGATAGACCTCAAATTCGGCTATCATCATCTCAGAGTAAGAGAATGTGACATTTCGAAAACAACTTTCAGAACCTGGTAGGTCACTTCGAGTTTCTAGTCATATCCTTTGGTCTCACTAATGCCCAACAGCCTTTATGGACTTGATGAATTAAGTGTTCAAGCAGTACTTGGATATGTTCGTCATAGTCTTCATTGATGACATTCTTGTTTACTCCCACAATGAAAATAATCATGCAGACCATCTCAAAATAGTATTACAGACTCTCAGAGCCCATCAGTTCTTTACCAAATTTAGTAAATATGAATTTTGGCAAAGGTCAGTAGCTTTTCTTGGTCACATAGTTTTTGGTGATGGCATTGGAGTTAATCCTCAAAAGACTAAAGTAGTGAGAAACTAGCCCAGACCCATCTCTCCATCAGATATCAGGAGTTTCTTGGGTTTGTGATATAAGTCAAATAGCCACCTTAATTTTTAAAGACATGATTGGAGACCATCACTTAAAGGCTAAAGACTTGGTTAACCCGAGGGCACAAGAATATGCAAGGAAGACCCATTTTGAGCCTATCATTGAGCATACCATTCATCAAGGCTGTAAGTGAAAGATTGCTTGAAATATTAAAGACTCGGGGATTCACGATTTTGGATACTTAATAGCTCACGGTTTTGGGCCATCTTCATTGAGGGTATTTTGGTCACGTCACTTCGCCCAAAATTCACTCTATGGACACCCCTCTCATTAAGGGTAGTGTAGTCATTTGTCTTCTTTTCTAATGTAATATAAATAGAATAAGATAGGGTTTTTAGGACTTATTTATTGATGTAAGACTTGAAACATGGAACACCTTTAGTTGTAGGGCTAGAAATAGCCACTATACCAAAATGATGGCAACAAGTGTGGATATCACTTGTATTGAAATATTGGCTTAATACGTTGGTGTTTAGAGAAGGTAAAGTTCCTCTTGTGTCAACGTAGGAGTTAGGTTAATCGTTGTGTGTAGTATTGAGGGTCCAAGAGTGGAATATGTTCATGTATTCTTTAGATTATACCAACCAAGGTCTAACTATCTATCTATTTTGTTTATGTTGTAATCATTTGTTTGTTTTCTTGTAATCCAAAGCCGTGACTTGTTGTTCTTGTTCCATTGTTGTTGTTCTTCACCTTTTTATTGTTAACTTTGTTGTTGGCTGTTTTTAGGTGTTAAACACCATAATATATTGTGTTCTTTTTGTTGTTTGTTGAATCCGAGAGTTGGTCTCCAATTGGTCCTCGAATCTTGTGATTTATGGACTGTTTGGAGTGTGATTTTGTGTATCCCTTGTCATTGTTGTATCATTTGGTATCAAAGCATGGCTTGATTTTGTTCCCACAATATCAATCTTGGTCTAGCTTGCTTGAAAAATTCAAAATAAAAATTGTTGTTGAAAACTGAAAATTCCAAAAAAAGAGCAATGTGTCCATCTTGTGTTCTTGGCCGAAAATTGTGTTCTTGTTGTGTATTGGCCAATATTTTTTACTTTTCTTTTTTTTCTCTAAGTTTTAGTTTTGTTCTTCACTAACACATTGATTCTATATCTAAGTTTGAGCTTTAACTGTTGTTGTTGTTGTTGTGAACATAAGACTTGGCCGCTTCTTGTTGAACATTGTTGTGGTGGACTATTTTGGCCTTATGGTCTTCAAATTGTTGGTGTTCTAAGCTTGATCACGTGATATTGTTGTTAATTGGTGGCCTAAGAACATCTTTGTTGAAGTTGTAGTTATCTTGGTCAAGTGTTGAAGATAATGTTGTTGTGGATTTGGGAGGAGCCGTGTGGAAATTGTTGGTTGTTCTTGAGATTGTTGTTGTTGTTCTTGGTGAATGTTGTTATAGTTCTTTAAGTTCTTCACAACCTTCATACCTTGTTAAAAATAAAGTGTTTATTTGACCCAAAAAGGTGAAGGAAAAGGTGTAAGAATTTGTTAGTCTTGCAAGACTTCTCAACCACCAAAGACTTTAACAACTACTATCCAACAACTTTCCATGAAACAAGGGCCCATGTTTTAAGGGTGTACAAGAAACTCAAGTCTTGCTTTTTGAATTTGAAAGAGGATTTCAAGACTTGTATTTCCCTCCTTAAACCAATTCCACCAATTCAAATTGAAAAATTGACCAAGACTTCCAACTTTGGAAAATAAAAATTGTTAAAGAACCGCAACCAATACATGGCTGCCCATTTTTACTGTTCATGCATCGATTTAAGCACAAATTTTGGATTCTTAGTTTCATTTTCTTGTTTCTTAGTTTTATGTCTTGATTCTAAAATTAATTAACAACTAGTAATCACCAACTTAGTTGTAGATTAATTGTTGAATTCGTTTCTTTCGTGTCTTCATTATTTGTGTGTTTTTCTCATTTTAAAATTGTAGTGCTTCTTGGTTCATGTTCGGACATTACTTTCTTCAGCTTTCAAACAGAGAATCCATTCCGACAAAGGAGTAGACTCACCCCTCGACTCATCATGAACTACAAGACGACTTGCAATACTTATGAATCTAAGTGTGAGACGATCAAGTGTGTGAGAGTGTGGTGAGGTTGTTTCAAACTAACTTGTGTTTTACTTTGTAGGCTTGTTCTTTTTTTTTCTTTTTTTAGGTACAATTACGAGGGAACCCGTGGCTTCAACTTCTCAACCCATGGATAACAATTCCACTAATGTCATTTTGGCCTACCTTGACACTATGTCCCAAGACCTAGCTATGACAAATGAAAGGTTGGATCGTATGGTAGGTCAAAGGGTGCAAGTGGGCTACCCGGACACACTTGAAGAGGAAGGTCATAGCTCATGTGATCTATGCGGTAAAAACACTATTCCCTACACTCCTATGGACTTAGAACGTTGTGTTGTGGCTAGTAGGAGCCAAGTGGGTGTAGTTGCGGCTTTGCCTAGGGTAGAGGTGCTTGAGTCTCTCTTTTGTGATACTTTTGGCATTGTTAGGTCACATGAGGACCAAACTCTTGTTGTAGGTATGCAAGCTCTAGTTGATCCTTTAGATGACGAAATTGATTCTCCGCATGAGAATGATTTGTATCCATCTAGTGCTAGCACTTATAACTTGACTAAGGTTCCATTACCAAGTGGTGAGAGTATTCACACACTAGTTGACCCTTGTGAAAAACAAGGTGAGTCTACGTTGGTATATAAGTTGCCAACAATGAGTGAGAATGTAGAAAATGATCAATCAAGTGGAAAAGACCTTGATGTGCTTGATTGTTTAGGAAACCCAAATTATGATTGTCTTAGTAAAGATGGTTTTGTTTGTGATCCCTTGGCTGCCCATGGTGGTTTGTGCCTAAGTGAGGATTTCTTATTTGAAAGAGAACATGATGTGTTCCTAGAAATTCTATCTACTTCTTCTTTAAGTGTTTCTTATGTTGGGCATATTCCTAGCGGAGATTTTAAAACTAGTAGTAAGTGCATGCATGAGAACCCTCAATTTGAAGTTGGCTTATGGAACACCTTCTCAATCCTCTTTTTGTACATGATATTTCCAATAGTGATAAACAGGGCTTGCTTAACCTTGAGGATGGCACCCTAGGGAAGAATGAGAGTGGCCGAGACAAGTCCTTGGTTACGTCTTCCATTTGACCCCGGTAACTTCTTAGGGTGTGAAGGAAGGATAGTTGTTAGTCGGTCCACTTGTTTGAGTGATATTGCTATATGTGTTGCATGGACTTTACTTTCAATTAGGGCATCACCCCTTTGTAATATCTTTGCTAAGCCCCACGTGATTAAAGCCAAGGATGTGTGGCTATATCTCAAGTGTGTACCTCCTTAGCATATTGATGTTGTTTATTGTACTAACTCTAACCCTCATGTCATGAGGATGTGGTGATTGTTTGTCTTATCTTCATTCTTGCAAGATTTGAATTCGAGATCAAATCCTTTTTAAGAAGAGGAGGATAATAAAAGTCAAATAGCCACCCTAATTTTTAATGACATGATTGGAGACCATCACTTAAAGGATAAAGACTTGGTCACCCCAAGGGCACAAGAATATGCAAGGAAGACCCATTTTGAGCCTACCATTCATCAAGGTCGTGATTGGAAGATTGCTTGGATCATTGAAAACTTGAGATTCACGATTTTGGACACTTAATAGCTCACGGTTTTGGGCCATCTTTATTGAGGGCATTTTGGTCACTTCACTTTGCCTAACATATACTCCATGGCCACCCCTCTTATTAAGGGTAGTGTAGTTATTTGTATTCTTTTGTAATGTAATATAAATAGAATAAAATAGGCTTTTTAGGATTTAGTTGTTTATTGATGTAAGACTTGAAACATGAAACACCTTTAGTTGTAGGGCTTGGAATAGCCACCACACAAAAATGAGGGCAACAAGTGTGGATATCACTTGTGTTGCGATGTTGGCTTGATACGTTGGTGTTTAAAGGAGGTAAAGTTTCTCTTGTGTCAATGTAGGAGTTAGGTTAACCTTTGTGTGTAGTGTTAAGGGTCCAAGAGTAGTATATGTTCTTGGATTCTTAAGATTATACCAACCAAGGTCTAACTATCTATCCATTTTATTTATGTTGTAATCATTTGTTTATGTTCTTGTAATCCAAACTCGTGACTTGTTGTTATTGTTCCATTGTTGTTGTTCTTCACCTTGTTGTTAACTTAGTTTGTTGTTGGCTGTTTTTAGGTGTTAAACACCATAATACATTGTGTTCTTGTTGTTGTTTGTTGAATTTGAGAGTTTGTCTCTAAAAGGTTCTCGAATATTGTGATTTATGGACTGTTTGGAGTGTGATTTTGTGTATCCCTTGTCTTTCTTGTATCAATTTGGCTGGCTATTACCAATATTTTGTTGAAGGTTTTTGTACCTATTGCATCCCTCTTGTCCAGATTGACCCAGAAGAAAGTCAAGTTCCAGTGGTTAGATTCTTATGAGAAAAGTTTTCAGGAGTTGAAGACTGACTCACTATAGCTCCAATTTTAACTTTGCTCGATGGTTCAGACGAATTTGTCATATACTGTGATGCTTCTAGAGTTGGTTTGGGGTGTGTTTTGATACAGAAAAGTAAGGTTATAACCTACGCCTCTAGACAAATTACGCCCCATGAAAAGAATTATACCACCCATGATCTTGAGCTAGCAGTTGTTGCATTTGCCTTAAAGATATAGAGGAACTATTTGTATGGGGTGCATGCAGATGTGTTCACAGACCACAAAAGCCTGCATTATGTATTTTTGCAGAAAGACCTGAACTTGCGTCAAAGAAGGTGTTTAGATTTGTTGAAAGATTATGACATGAGTATTCTGTATCATCCGGACAAGGACAATATAGTGATAGACATCCTCAGTAGGTTGTCCATGGATAGTGTAGCTTACGTGAAAGATGGTAAGAAGAAGTTAGTTCAGGAAGTTCATTATCTTGCCAGACTAGGTGTCCGTTTGGTTGATTCAATTGAGGGTAGTGTTTGTGTGCAGAATAGTTCAGAATCTTCTTTAGTTTTCGAGGTAAAACAAAAGCAGGACAGGGATCCCAGTTTAGTTAAGTTGAAAGAGTCAGTCAGAGACCAAAAAGTAGAGGTTTTCTCCCAAGGAGGAGATAGTGTGTTGCACTATTAGAGTAGTTATGTGTGTCATCTATTGATGACGTGAGACAACGAATTCTTGCTAAAGTGCATATTGCGTGTTACTCTATTCATCCAGGGGGCACTAAGATGTACCGCAATCTGCGGGAAGTCTATTGGTTAAGTAGGATGAAGAGAGACCTTGTAGAGTTTGTGGCTAAGTGCTCTACTTATCAGCAGGTGAAGATTGAGCACTAAAAGCCTAGTGGTTTTATGCTGGGGTTCAGTATTCCCACATGGAAGTGGGAATAAGTGAACATGGACTTCGTGATGGGTTTGCCTCGTACTCGTCATCAGCACGATTTGATTTGGGTCATTGTAGACAGGATGACTAAGTCCGCACATTTCTTGTCAGTCCATACCTCTTATTCAGCCGAGGACTACGCCAAGCTCTACATCAGAGAGTTGGTTAGGTTACACGGTGTCCCGTTGTCCATCATTTTAGATAAAGGTACGTAGTTCACCTCTCACTTTTGGAAATACTTCCAAAAGAGTCTTGGTACCCAAGTCCATCCTAGTACAACCTTCCACCCTCAGATACATGGTCAAGCATAAAGGACCATTCAGACTCTAGAGGATATATTAAGAGCGTGTGTCATTGACTTTAAGGGTAGTTGGGATGACCACTTACCTTTGATTAAGTTCGCATATAATAACAACTATCATTCCAGTATCCAGATGGCTCCGTTTGAGGCATTTTTCTCTTAGTTATGATATTTGGTATATGGAGATGATTTTTTTCTTAGTTATGATATTTGGTATGTGGAGATGATTTTCCTTTTAGTATGATTATTGGGATTATAGAGATGATTTTTCTCTTGGTCATGATGTATGACCTATAGATATGAGATATCTAATAGAGGTGATATGCTTATTGATATTATACTTCCGATATGTGAGATGCCTCCTATATGTAAGATGATTATAGATATGTTATGGCTTATAAATATGGTTGTCGATATGAGTTTCGAATACGTATATATGCCTAAAGTCGTGATTATGATGTTGTAATTATTTCAAATATATTATTGGGCCAAGGGACATGTTATGATAATGATTGGATATTCGAGAAGTGCTTATCATTGTAAAAGATATGATTAAAGTTTATGGGTTCATATACATGTTTTATATACACATCTCTCCGGTATTGGACGAAGGAAGATGCGGTATGTTGCTTACGACTTATTTGATTGGATACTGGTGATGGCATGCATAGATTTGGTACTTTCATAGTTATTGTATTGGTAACTTATGTGACTCTAGATGAAATATGATCTTATGATTGTTCTGCTTAATTAAGGGTTAAGCTACGTGGTAGTTAGTTGTCTATTAGGAGACTATAGTACTTGGTGGATAAGAATTAAATATATTAGTTAATGAGTCTTGATTAGTTGAAACATGGTAGCTATCGATGGTTGATATGTGGATAATGATGATGTCGGGTTTAGCTTAGGTGAAGATTAGTGATATTAATGACTAAGTTTATAATGTCGATTAGTTATCAGAATGAAGAGTTGTGTATTAACGAGGCTAGATAATAAGTGATGTTGGTAATGAGAGGTGACTAGTTAATAATGATGAATAATTGCTAAATGGTTGATTAATGAATAATTAAATAAATATTAGATGGTGAACGATGGTTAGTTAATGAATGATGTCATTTAATAAAGGATGGTTAGAT
The DNA here is from genome assembly GCA_030864225.1 of Capsicum baccatum var. pendulum. Lineage (NCBI taxonomy): Eukaryota > Viridiplantae > Streptophyta > Magnoliopsida > Solanales > Solanaceae > Capsicum > Capsicum baccatum. The sequence goes on from CM061552.1 coordinate 268,571,816, forward strand.
AATAAGTGGTTATGTGTTGTCTAATAATGGTTAACAGATATATGTTGTTTTGTTGATAATTTTGAATAGTGGATAAATGGCGATTATGGTCTAGTCATGAACGTTGGCCAGATGTTAGATGTTGCCTATTTGATAAATAATGGTTAGTTGTTACCCTATGAATAAGGTTAATGCTTAGGCTAATAACTAGAGGCCATGTGATGACTAGTGGACTAGTGGTTTCATTATAATAAGCGTTGGTTAGATAATGACGAGTAGTTGGGAAGTATTGACTAGATAGATACTTTCTGGTGATATGATTATGTTCCTGAGGTTATTAGTAGATGTTATTCTGTAATGACTATTGTGATATTGATACCCGATAAGGCCAGAGGATACTATTGTGATATTGATATCTGACAAGGCCGGAGGATACTAATATGATATTAATACCCCGCAAGGCCGGAGGATACTATGCGATATTGATACCCGACAAGGTCGGAGGATACTATTGTGATGATATTAATACCGGACAGGGTCAGAGGATATTATGATGATACGTTGATACCCAGTAAGGTCGGAGGTTGATTACAATGATGATGGTTATGATGAGTTGTGATATTGATTGTGTAATTTGCATTCATTTCTGCATGCGCATCGCCTATCACCAGTATGCACCTATGTCTATCATCTGGTGTGGGACGATTGCATAAACATGGGTGAATAATATGACTTGTATTGTTGTGTGTTGATTGAACTTTTTGAGTCTGGGGTGGTAGAGGTACGCATAGGCTCAACTAGGTATTTGGTTATCCGGAGTAGCTGGTTATTCGCGTTGTTATTGACATTGTTATTATCATTGTTATGATCATTATTATTGCTAGCTTATAACAGATTGGACATTGATCTGGTATCGAGAATTGAGGTATGTCTGTGGCCTCTTCTATCTTATGACGGTAATATTGTACACGATTAGCATGTTTAGCCATGTGAATTAGAAAACCTGAGTATGATCGTATTGAATCCTGATAGTATCATGATGAGGTCTTAAAATGAGGATATGATGGTCTAGACTACTCTTTGAGATGACCTCATATTTACGTGTATGTATATATGTATCTAGCTATATGAAGCTATGGCATTGCCATATATCCCTTCCTTCGCTTATTCATATTGTATATTTATTTCTGACCTTGTATATTGCTATATATTTTTCTTTCACTCTTCTTTCGTATATTGGCCAGGGATATACTGTATAGTATCGACGTCTGATGAATGTGACTGGAATAGGATAGTTCACCTTGATACTTCCTTAGTCTTGTTATGTTAGAATCTTGGACTTGAACAAGATGGTTGTCCCTTATTATTCTCATTGACTTGTTATATAAGCTCTAGACTCTTGGGTGTAGTTTCCATTCTGTTTATATGTTGTACATATCTGCTTTATCTTTGGCCCTCAGTTGACAGTTGCCTACTGAGTACCATTCGTTTAGTACTCATACTATACTTTTGCAGCCTGAAGATCATAGTATGGGTTATCATCGCTGATTGTGTATCGTGCAGAGCATCCAAGGTTCAGAGACTTAGAGTGAACTCCTGACGTTTGGCGTATTACTCATCTCTCTCCTTGTATTAGACTAGTCTTTATATTGAATGCAGAGATAAGTTGTATCAGTGTAATTCTCTTGATGGGCCACTTTTGTACTCTTAAATATATTTAGAAGCTCTTGAACTAATACCATCAGATTTTGGAATTTTATTATGTATTGATTTTTATGTCATTTATTTTGCATTCTTTTTCTTATATTGTTGAGTAGCTCATTACTAGCCGATCCGGACTACGGGTTGGCTTGCCTACTGGTGAGTTATAGTAGGCGCCATCGTGATCTGATAAATCAAATCGTGACACTATCATCATTTTTTTTAATTACACACCTTTCCTTTAAGAAAGTCCTATTATGTTGAGTTGGACAAAAGCGTGAAAACACAACATCTTAGCGTATAAAATTCAAAAAGAAAGTTTTAAATTAGTCCGTGCTACTTCAAAACCTTTCAAACTATTCTTAGCCATTTTCAAAGAGCTCTGAAGCTTCTTGGATGTGTTTTTTCAGAAAACCCTTATTGAGAGTAAAATTTAATATCATCACTATAAATCATGTATGGACAATATTAATTGAATTATCACGTAACAAGTTTTTCCAACTACTCAGATATGGAAGTAATAATGTTAAGAGTAAAAAAGACAGTTTGATGCACTAAATTTTTTGCTATGCACGAAATTCGAAAAAGAGTCAAACCACAAGTTGTACTTTCAAAAATATAATAATACTCCTAACAACTCTAAGATTTGCAATTTCTTATTAAAAAAACAACTCTAAGATGTGCAATTGAATTACAAAAACAACAACAACTCTAACATTAATTCTATTTCATTCTGTTGCCAGTAAGAAATACATCAATGATAAGTCAAGAGCAAATAAATATTTTTCAGTATCTTAAAACAAGTCCTAGTTGTAGAGTTGGAGTGAAATCAAAGACTTTCGAGTGAATGAAATTTAAAGCAACATATTCGTTTTCACTCTATTGATGTCGATTATTAGGAGAAATTATCCTTAAATGATTAGGATTAACTGGCTTCTTTAACAGATATGACTTTCATCAAAAGTGAGAGTGAATAAATATAAACATTTGAGAAATATATATTGTTTCTCTTTCCTTTAATTTTTAAAGATTAGATAATAATAATTTTTGTTTTAAAAAAGAAAATGGGGTGGGTTCATTTTATTGATGCGAGTGTATGTAATCCATTTATCATAACTGCGTTTTTTGTCCAGCTCAACATAAAAGGTGAAAATAATTAAGAAAAAATGATTTAGAGGGATAATAGGATCTTCTTAAAGAAAAGATGTGTAATTGAGTTATGCATTTTGCCAAAAGTTTAGGGGGTGGGGGGTGGAGGGTGGGGGGTGATAATAGAACCTTTTTAAAGAAAAAATGTGTAACTAAAAATATGGTGGTAGAATAGAAAAGTAGTTATGCATTTTGCCTAAATTAAAATATGAAAGAAGAATGATAACATTACTTATGAAATAAATTTACATATTGTTTAGTTTAAGGTTTTCTAGACTATAGGTTACTTTGTATATACTATCATGTAAAACTAATTAGACTTTACATATCATAATACTACGTCATGAAATTATTTGCTTTCTAAGTTTAAATTTGTTTGACTTGATTTGGATTATAAAAGTCAAAATAATTAACTTATAATATGAATTATTTAGATGTAGAATTTTCAATTTTTTATATGAAATTTATATATTTAGAAATTACATAAATAATATTTTAAGACACATTAGCTAACAATTCTAAATATTTAGTAAACATTTAAAAAATTTGATTAAGGAAAATATCATTTGACTGTCCTGACTCCAAATAATCATTAAGACAAATAAATTAAAATAATGTTTAAATCCTTCCTTAGCAATGTTTCTTTTTAATTTTGAAATGAGGGTATTTTGAGTCATTATCTAATACTTAAGGGAAATTTTGATTCAATAGGCAAGAGAAACACATTTCTGAATCATTTACACGGTAAATTTTACGATATATTAAGAACATTTTTAACCCTTTTCTGTTTTGAATATAAGATTTCTGCAATCATTCTATTTAAATGTTTCTCCATTTAACTTAAAAAATATAAAATTTTAAATTGTTACATACTCCATATAAAAGTTAAATTTCTCAATTTTTTCTTAAAACTAATAGAATTGAAAAATTTATCAAATATGAAAAAACTAGATAAAATTGAAAAACTCATCAAAAATAATAAGTTTAGAAAAAATAAATCAACACATCTTTGAATTTGGAAAATCCATTAGCCATAAAAGAAGTACCAATTTTTTTTTTTATTTTGGGCAAAATGATTTCATGGACCCTTGTACTTGTTTCCGTTTGTAAAGTAGACACTTCTACAAACCTTTTGTCATCTGAACCCCCAAGCCCCAACCCATCAAAATCCAACACTTTGAACCCTTCTTATGCATATGTGGCATTAAATTGTTAAGTTGATAAAACGCGTGTTTACGCACGTTTTTTAAGATCGTGATTCAGTATTTTTAATTTAAAAATAATAAATTTTAAAAAAGGATTTAAATTTCAGCCCCTCCCCCCTTGTCCAGCACCCTCCTCCGTCGCCAACGCCCACGCAACACCAACACAACACCAATCAACCTTTCCTCCCCCCCCCCCCGCGACCTTTTCCCCTTTCCCCTTTCCCCTCACCCCCATCCATCCACCACACCACATTAGCCAAACTCCCCTCCCCCAATTTTATAGTATGTAAATTTTAATTTATATTATAAATTGATTAAGTTATATTAATATAATATAAATTATTATTTTAATTTTTTAAATAATGATGGAGATGAATTTTATTTTAGAAATAAATTTTTAGTTTATTATTTAATGGTAGAGATAATTTTTTTAAAATAATGGTAGAGATGAAATTTTTGTTGTTTAAGTTTTTGATTATATGATATATAGGAGAAATCTCAAGTAAAAATCTTATCATCGTTCTTGAAGCTTTTGATTTTATAATATAAATTATGAGATCTTATAATTTAGAATCGTAATTTTACGATATATAAATTCTGATTTATATTATAAATTGAATAAGTTATATCAATATGATATAAATTATTATTAAAATTTTTTAAATATGATGGAGATGAGTTTTATTTTAAAAAATAAAATTTTAATTTATTATTTTATTTTTATTTAATATTATTGATTAATAATCCAACAAATTATTTAATGAATATATTATGACATGTCAGTGACGTGAATATGACGTGACATTTTTAAAAGGAGAGTGAGCCACACAGATGGTCACAAGGATTCATAATATTGATTTTGATGGGTTGAGGGATTCAGATGACAAAGAGCTAAGTAGAAGTGTTAACTTTACAAATGGAACAAGTACAAAGGTGCACGAGATCATTTTGAGTTTATTTTGAATCAGAAGGAGTAAAAACAACGCGCTTTTATTGCGTGTGACAGTGAAAGTTTTACCTCTCAAAGTGATTCAAATTTATCTTAAAATAATTGAAAAAATTATTAAAAGAGAAGAGTAATTTTAAAAAATTAAATACTATATTTATCTATTTGAAAAATTCATTCATTTTGAATCCTATTTTTTTTTTCTTTTTGAATAGAGGAGAGTCGGAAGGAGTAAAAACAACGCGCTTTTATTGTGTGTGACAGTAAAAGTTTTACCTCTCAAAGTGATTCAAATTTATCTTAAGAAGAGTAATTTTAAAAAATTAATTACTATATTTATCTATTTGAAAAATTCATTCATTTTGAATCCTAATTTTTTTTTTTTTTTTTTTTAATTTTGAATAGAGGAGAGTCGACACGAGTATATACACACGCTTGTGTCGCGCGTGGTAAATCAATTTACCTCCTAAAAGTGACTCAAAAAATTAGACATGTATGGACTTGTCACTCACTAATGTCTATTTGTTTCCTTTTAAGTACATTTTTTATTCTTTGAGAGATAAGTCGGAAGAAGAAATGTTTCAGTGAACTTTCCAGGATTATGTTTTTCTAATCTTTCATTTTCCACCAATTACAAAGGTAAACTCTTTTTCCTTCTTAATAAATTTATGGTGAGGAGTGGTTTGACGCGAGATATAAGATATAATAATTTTGAGATAAATATGAAATTATTTAATTATATGTTTCATAAAAAATAGTGTTAGTTAATTTTCTGATTATTTATTTCTTTACTTATGTGAGAATGATAAAATGAGTTATTAAGTTATTTCATATATATATATATATATGAATAGTTTTTGTGAAAATAAATAATTCTAGATAATTAATTTGTAATAGCTAATTTCCAACCAATCCCTTAAGTTCAGTTTAATTGGGTTCTTAATCACTGCTTACATTTCATGTAAACTTCATTTTCTTGTCTTCAATCCTCTTTGCTTTTGCTTAATTCAGTGGAAAAGCCTTTTTTACTTCTTTTTTTAAAAACTTTTTCTTTTTCCACCAATTATAAAGGTAAAGTCTTTTTTATCCCTTAATTTAAAACTAATCTCAGTTTAATTGGATTCTTAATCACTGGTTACATTTCTCATGTACTTCATTTTTGTTGTTATTCATCCTCTCTGCTTTTGCTTAATTCAGTGAAAAAGCCTCCCTTTTTCTTGTTTTTTTTTTTGGTATGACATTCTTGCTGTTTGCCCACCTTCATTTTCATCATTTATTTATAGTTCACTGAATCTTTGGTGGGTTTTTTTCCTTTCAAAAGTTATTTTTTTGTCCAAGAATTTAGCTTTTGGTTCTTGTATGTTTTTTTTTAAAAAATTCCCTTTTGGTTACTTGTTAAATTTACAACTAATATCAGTTTAATTGGATTCTTAATCACTGCTTACTTGTATGTAAACTGAATTTTCTTGTTTTTTTATCCTCTTTGCTTTTGCTTAATTCAGTGGAAAAGCCTGTCTTTTTTTGTATGTGGAAATCTTGCTGCTTTCTCCTCCTTCATTTTCATCATTTTCTCATAGTTCACTGAATCTTTGGTGTTTTTTTTTGTACTTTTTCTTTCTGAATTATGAACAGTTCTAATTTTTTGTTTTTAAGAAGTTGGCTTTTGATTCTTGTGTGTTCTTTTTGGTTACCTTTTTGTTAGTTGTAGGTCATTGATTTTTTTTAAACCCTTTTTTGTAAAGCTGCTGTCATGTGACGCAGGTTTAAGCTGTGAAAACAACCTCTCGTAGAATTACAAGGTATGGCTAGGCTATATAACATAGACGCTTGTGGTCCAGTCCGGACTCCGTGCATAGCGGGAGCTGTATTGCACCGAGTTGCCCTTTTTTACACTTTCTTTATTTGGAGTTGCATTTCAAGTGTGCTGCTGTTGTGTGTCTTTCATTTTTTAAGATTGAGGGGAACACTGACATTGAGAGACTATTGTATTGGTATTTGCAGATTGGGAACTTTTAAGTGTTGGTTATGCAGAGTTGTTCTCCAAAGACAGATTAGATTGAAGAAAAAAGATTGTATTTTGGGCCAATGGATGGGAAGAGATTTGTTGTATGCTTTTTGAATTTGGAGATTTTGGTGTGGATTCTTTTAGCCTTTGCCGTACAACTTTCAGATGAAGTTGACCCCGGAGATGGTAAGGAACGACAGTCATGAAGTCTTAGTAGGCCTTTGGATATGAATTGAGTGATATATGAGAAAAAATAGTATTTGAAGTTGATCTGACACATAGTATTAGAAATTGACGTTGTGTTTCGACGTGCATTTCACTTTTAAAAAAAGTTGAAATTTTGTGAAAGGAAAGGTTTTCACTTGAAAAAACTAGTTTTTCAGGGTTCATCTTCAAAACCTAACCAAAATATTGTTTTTCTTTGTTGTTAGAATGCTTTGTCATGCTTTCCTTCATATCTGCTTTGATATCCTTTTCCTTGAATTGAGGGTCTATTGTAAGTTCTGCTTATACTCTGCCCTCCCCAAACCCCACTTGTGGGATTACACTGGGTATGTTTGCCAACCAAATAGGAGTAACGTTTTGAAAAAGGGAAAACAAATTCATGTCCAAGCGGGCCCTTAGTAATTTCCTTTTCAAATGCTCATGGGGAATTCTGATTTCATGTTTTGTGCAATGCTGATTATGTTAGACTATGTAATTTTCTAAGGGGAGCCTTGGAGTAATTGGTAAAGATGCTACATGTGATTAGAGGTCATGGGTTCAAGCTGTGGAAACAACCTCTTGTAGAAATGTAAGGTAAGGTTGCGTACAATAGACGCTTGTGGTCTGGCCCTTCCTCGGAACCCGCTCATAGCGGGAGTTTAGTGCACCACGCTGCCCTTTTATGTAATTATCCAAGGTAGTGGTAGTTTTCTTGCTTCTTATTAAGTTTGTCCTGTGGTTTAGTACTAAGACGTTGTACCTTCACGTGCATTTTCCTGGCATTTTATTGAGTTTGCAAAGTTGCGGACTAGCAGCTTTTGTGCCTATTTTGGTTAATTGCCTCTCAGGGAAGTTTGCTGTTAGCCTTGTTTAATTGATTGGGTTCTAATTTTTCATATGGTTTTTGTCTGTAATGGCTTGGATTGTAGATTTCTATGTCGTTTCATGGATCAGTAAATGCACCTTCTTCTTTATGTTTGGAATTGTTTGACGAAATTTTCCTTTTGTGTCGATCAAGTTGCTGCAATTAGTAGCTTATATGCTGCTCTGGGGTCACCATCCCTTCCGGGCTGGAAAGTTGATGGAGACCCATGTAATAAAAGTTGGCAAGGGGTCACATGTGATAAGACAAACAACATAGAAACAATGTAAGGACTTCCCATTTACCGCAAACATTTCATAGATGTGGAACTGAAATGCTAATCCTGCTTTTCATTTCATTTGCAGTCGACTCAATGGTGCTAACTTGGGAGGTGAACTTGGGAATAACTTAGGCTCATTTTCTTCTATCAAAACATTGTAAGCTTCTAGCATATCTCCTAGGTTAAAATTTTGCTTGTTTGTATGCACGTGTTTTCATAATGAAATTGAATAGTAATTGTGGCTTTATCTTGTGGCAGAGATCTGAGCAACAATCATATTGGTGGAAGCATTCCGAATCTGCCAGTTACCTTGCAGAATATGTAAGTTCTTCTATTTGACTGATGAGGATCCCCAAAACCAGGGACAAAGAAAGAAAAGAAAAGAAAAGAAAGAGGACACGTTGATAACCTAGCTTTACTTATTGAGCTTAGCAGTTGATATTCTTTACCTTGGACAGTTTTCTTTCGGCTAACGCGTTCACTGGAAGTATCCCTACTTCTTTATCTTACCTGAGTCGACTTTCAGCTATGTAAGTTTCGCTTTCGGTGTAGATTAAAAGTTGCTTATGTCATAAAGAATCTGCTCAGGTATTTCGCTGTGTGTCAGGTCTCTGAATGACAACCATTTGACTGGAGAAATTCCTGATTCCTTTCACAGCCTTACCGCATTGGTCAATCTGTATGAAAACAAACATAAGCATTTACATACTTCCATTTAGTTTTTTTCATATGGATAACTGGTTTTGGTATTTATCTTCAACAGTGATTTGTCAAGTAACAATTTAAGTGGACCATTGCCACCAACATTAGGAGATATGTCTTCCTTGACTGCTCTGTGAGTAATTCAACCTATTATACATTTGGCTTACAACTTTGGTCGATCTAATAAAGCTACCTTCTTGATTTTGTAGACATTTGCAGGATAATCAGCTTTCTGGAACTCTCGATGTTTTGCAGGATCTTCCCCTTCAAGATTTGTACTCTTTCAAACTACTTTAAATAAAATATTATTTTCAGTTCGTTAGAATGATGATATCTTACTAACATCTCTCTAAACTTCTTGTGTCTTTTCTAGGAATGTGGAAAACAACCTGTTTTCTGGGCCCATACCTCCGAAATTGTTATCTATTTCCAATTTCAAGTTAGTACATTCATTTTGTGCTTTCATATACTCGTTGTTTGCTTTAGTTTTTGTTATGTTGAGTCAACATCTTGTATGTTAAACTTTAATCTTGCTGTTTGTTGGAAATATTAGTCACATCCATGTTAAATTTTAATCTTGGCGTTTGAGTTATGATGCTCATGACCTGTAAAATAGACAAAAGTTCAAGTTATTTAGCTTAGCAAGCTGGCTCCTGGGCTAAACTTGATCATAATTTAAGTTCATATTCCATGGTGGCTATAGCCTATACTCAAGTTAAGTCACCCACCTTAATCATATACCAAGCCCTTAACTTTCGCATGCAAAATTTATCATGGAAGTCAAGCGGTCTTATTTATTCCGCTGAACTAAATTGATACAATTTGGTACATATTATACTTAAATATAAGTGAGGATACCCAGTTTTGATAGTCCTCACAAAAATTTTTATCCATTCAAGTGGTTCCATGTGGCTCTTTCTTTCGCCTTTTTTATTTATTTCTAAAAATCATTTTTTTATTTTGTCTTTTTCTTTTTTCTTTTCTCAATTCTTTTTTTTTTTAATTTTTATTTCTTACATGAATATTTATGATTGGTGTATTTTGAGTCTTTGACATTGTACTCCTTCCATTTCAATTGAAGTTTTTAAATTTTGTGGTTTTAAATTAAAGATACCCTCCTTCTATCTCATATTAGTTGTCCACCTTCTTCTTCACATGCCCTTCCATAAATAAGAAGAGTAGTTTTATGATTCTTTTTTTTTAAAAAAAAATTATAAACTTGCATACACTTCAAAAAGAATTTCAATTGTAAGGGTAAAATAGAAAAAATTAATTAATTCTCTTTTGTTTTGCAAATTGACAAATAATTTGGGCTATTTTTGATAATGTGGACAACTAATATGAGATGGATGGAATAGGTAGCTTTTAAATCTTGCGGTCTTAAATTTTTCATGTAGAATATTAAAATTATAAAAACTTAGTAAATATAGAAAAAATCTCTCTTTTGGAGACATATTAAAAAAGAAATAAAGACATTAAAATTGAGATAAAGGAGTAGCAAATTTTTATGATTTTTTTAGCTCTTTACTTCCTTTGATTTATATTAACTCCATCCAATTGTTAAATCTTGTAGTCTTAGACTTGTCATGTAGAATGTTAAAATTTTAAAAACTTATTAAATATAGAAAAAGCCTCTATTTTTGGGACATACCAAAAAAGAAGCAAGACATTTAAATTGAGATGAAGGAGTAACAATTTATTATGAATTTTATCTCTTTACTTTCTCTGATTTATATTATATTTTATTTTTAATGATTATACTTAATTTGTAATTAATATGTTTTATATAATGATGATGGTCTTAATAATATTTTTGAAAATTAAATTTGAGATAGTTGAATTTTTACATAATCAAAAACTTATATTAAATTGCTACTATTTAATTAAGATAATATAATCAGAGGCGGAGTCAGGATTTGAAGTAAGAGGGTTCAATATTCAAAGAAAACTAAATCGAAGGGGGTTCAACACCTACTATAACCACATAAAAATAATTTTAAGGGTTCAATATTCAAAGAAAACTAAATCGAAGGGGGTTTAACACCTACTATAACCACATAAAAATAATTTTAATCATGTATAAATAGTATATTTTTCTGTCGAAAGGGGTTCGGACAAACCCCTAAAGAGTGCTGGCTCCGCCTCTTAATGAAGATTACTTTTTATTTTATGGTGGAAAATTATTTTTCATGGAGTATGGCAAAAATAAAAATACCATAACTATGAATAAGAAAGCCAATTAAATTACTCTTTATATTTTTTTTCATTATAAATTTTTGGCAAATTTAGTAATACTGAAAATTTACGAACAATTCATTTTGACATGTCATTAGGTTCTATTAATTATGCAATAAAAGAATATAATATCAATTAAACTTTTTTAATTAAAGCATTGTTATTTTTATATTTAAAGTTTGGGCCCGAGCTTAGCACGGGCTACGGATAACTAGTATTTGATATATGCAAGGATGGATGTATCAACTGTAGGATCATTTTGTTACCATTTGAAACATGCATTGTCGATTATGATCAGTGATGGTTTATGCTGTCTTATTTTCGCTTTGGTTATTTGTGCAGAAAAGATGGAAATCTTTTCAACATTAGTATTGCTCCTTTACCTCCACCCACATCATCATCAGCACCTCCCATTTCTGGGTCTCCAATTTCGGCACAGACGCCACCTTCTCAAAGAAAACCTGGAGAACAGGCTGATGGACCATCAAGATCTGCAGAATCAGGTTCAACGGGACGCAAAAAGTCTTTATCTGCTAAAAGGGTGGTCTGGATTTCGATTGCGTCAGTTTTATCATTTATAATATTGGTTCTGGCAATCCTTCTCTTTCTGCCAAGGTGCCTCAGGAAATGGCATGAGACTGAAAGAACCCCTAAACACCATGAAATAGCTCCTTATGTGAGTGCTAGAGAGAATCCCGGAGATAGTGGTTCATTAGTCCAACCTGGCCATGGCATAGAGAAAGGTACTAGAAAATATTCAACATCTATAATCCATGCTAATTTTATTTTATCTATTGTACTGTTTTCTTAGGTCCAACCTTTTCCCCCTTGGTTTCTTTAAAAAAATTGTTGCACCTTATTTTAGGTTCCATTTGAATACAAAAGTTTGTGATATCTCTCAATTGCTCTTCTATTGTCATTTAACATTTTGAAATGCTCTTAGAATCTTCACGAGGCTGGAAGTCTGTTGTGCAGCATTTAGAACTGAAAAGTTAGTGAATCTCAAAGTTTAACCTTCTATTCTTTAGTGATAAATGGGTTTCTTATGTGTTAAACAGCTTCCCCAGTGCCGCCAAAAGAAAAACAACCAAGAAGACTGGCTCCCATTCCGAAGCCACAGGATGAGCAGCAGGTAAATGTGCAGACCATGAGTGCAGTGTCAAAGAAGGATAATAGTGAGATAAACCTTAGCAGATTGGATATTGATTTGATGCCACCACCTCCGCCGCCTCCTCCTCCTCCTCCTCAGCCGACTCTTCCACAAGAGAGAGTTATTGTCAAGCCAATTGCAGCTGCCAAAGATACCGCAATGAAGCCTCCCACCAGGCCACTTCCACTAACTTCTGTAAAATCTTACACAATTGCATTACTTCAGCAATACACCAATAGCTTCTCTCAAGATAATCTGTTGGGATCAGGAATGCTGGGTAGTGTATACAGGGTAGAGCTTCCGAATGGAAAGGTACAACTTTCAATCAGCATGAATTTATTATGAATTTATGATGCACCGATTTATTAACTGTTGTTTCCTACTTCCACTAGATTTTCTGGAGTCTAGGCTTGCAGCCTTTTCGCTCTTCTTACTTTTATTTCTCCTTCATGTTTGATATTCTTGAATGCTAAATTATGAGCAAGTAGCATCCAATTGACTCTTAGGAGGGGCGCGGATGCCCCAGTTCGTAGATGTGAGAGGTTGGCCTTGGAAGGTTTCAAGCGGGGTAGGGTAGACCGAAGAAACGCTGGAGAGAAGTGATTAAGCGTGACTTGGAGCAGTTACAGCTGACTGAGAACATGACCCTGGATAGGAACTTATGGAGGAATAGCATTAGTATAAAGGGCTAAGGGTGTGAATGAGTCGCAGTCAGTATTTAGGTTGAACTTGGTGTCCTGTGTTTGGCAATGTACAATATATTTGTGGATGTCGTACATATGTTATTTTATCCTATTCTATGCTTTTGTTGCTCTTTCATACTGTCTTTTATCTTGAGCCAGGGGTCTATCGGAAACAGCTTCTCGACCTCTTTAGAGGTAGTGGTATGGACTGCGTACACTCTACCCTCCCCAAACCCCACTATGTGGGAATATACTGGGTTTGTTGTTATTGAATATTGAGCATCCAATTGACTCTTAGTCTCCTCAATACAAATTGTTAGATTGCTTAGTTTTATTAAGAATGGTTGTGATACAAGAACAATTATATGCAACGAGGGTTTCTTTATGGAAAATTCACCTTCATTTATCCTTAACTAGAGCACTCTTCCGCAAACAACAACAACAACAACAAACCCAGTGTATTCCCACCTAGTGGGGTCTGGGGGGGTAAGATGTACGCAGTCCATAAAAAGTAGAAAGGTTGTTTCCGATAGACACCCGGCTCAAGACACGAGACACCACACAAATATAAAGTAACGCACAGAACAGGATTTCATAACGTAAATACGAAACCCATAAGTAGTAGGAAACATCGGAAAGCACCCAGATTCGTAATAAAACATGGAACACCGAAAGCATAACAAGGAGGAGAATAGACAATAGGAATAAAAATAAGAATAGGAAGAATAACAGGAATAAAACCCCCACCAAATACTTCCCTACCCTAACGCCCCAAACTGGCCCTAGTTTTCTGCCCTAATTCGCACCCTCCAGACCTTCCTATCTAGGGTCATGTCCTCGGTGAGTTGTAGCTGCTCCATATCCCGCCTAATCACCTCATCCCAGTACTTCTTCGGCCTCCCCCTACCCCGCCTAAAACCATCCAACGCTAGCCTCTCACACCTACGAACCGAGGCATCCGTGTCCCTCCTCTTCACGTGTCCAAACCAACTCAATCGGACTTCCTGCATCTTGCACTCCACTGGAGCCACACCAACCTTCTCCCTGATAGTCTCATTCCTAACTCTATCCCCTCGAGTCATCCCACACATCCAGCGCAACATCCGCATTTCCGCCACCTTCATTTTTTGGATGTGAGAGTTCTTAACTGGCCAACACTCCGCTCCATACAACATGGCCGGACGGACTACCATCCTGTAGAATTTGCCTTTAAGCTTGGGCGGCACCTTCTTATCACACAACACCCCCGACGCGAGCTTCCACTTCAACCATCCCGCCCCGATACGGTGCGAGACATCCTCGTCAATCTCACCGTTACCCTGTATCACGGACCCGAGATACTTGAAACTATCCCTCTTACATACCTCCTGCGATTCCAGCTTCACGACCACCTCGTCCTCCAACCTCACGTCATTAAACTTGCATTCCAAATACTCTGTCTTGCTTCTGCTCAACCGGAACCCTTTAGACTCAAGAGTTTGTCTCCACACCTCTAACTTGTCATTCACACCCTTTCGGGTTTCGTCAATCAGAACTACATCGTCTGCAAAAAGCATACACCAAGGCACCTCCCCTTGAATACGCCGCGTCAATACATCCATCACCAAAGCAAACAAAAAAGGACTAAGAGTAGATCCCTGATGCAATCCTGTCAAGACAGTGAAATGCTCTGAGTCTCCTCCCGCCGTCCTTACCTGAGTTTTCGCTCCATCATACATATCTTTAACTGCTCTGATATAAGCCATCGGGACTCGACTCACCTCCAAGCATCTCCAGAGCACTCTTCCGCAAATCTATTAAATGAATTCTACCTATTGTATCTGATATAGTGTTTCCAGACCCAACTATGTGGGAATATACTGGGTATGTTATTGTTGTATCGGATATAAACATTGGCAGTTTAAATCACACATTTCAACTGGTGATTTTGAATCAAAGTTTTTTTTTCTTTTCTTCCATTCATAGGATAAGAAATATCTTGTAATTGTATTGCCAAAATAAATAATTATCTTTGGAAATTAATACATTAACTTGTCACCAGTGAGAACAAATTTCATGTGGGATTGAGGCGGAAAAAGAAATTAAGCTCAACCAGTTCTGGGTTGAAGCGGATTTTTTTTTCCATGTGGGACAGTGGGAACAAATACAAATACAACAGTTAATTAAATAAATACACAAAATTAAAAAATATATATTTTAAAAGTAAATTGATAGGGATAAATGTGTAATTTTATTATTTAATCCATGTATAACTGATACCCACATAACTTATTCAACCTTCTATCCCGCATAAAATTTTATACATAGATTCCCTAATAAGTTATGTAAGTATTAATTATATAGGACTGCAAAAACACAACCAAACACCGTATAGAATTAATACATGAATAACTTTCATACAACATTTGAAAACGTACCAACCAAACATTGTATAAAAATAATCCATGAATAACTTTTATCTTCCATACTTACCAAACAATGTATAAAAATAATACATGAATAACCAAGTTATTCATGGATTACGATAGCCCTTGTACAATAACCAAACGGCTACTAATTGCAATGTTTTCCCTCTTAGGTTTCTTCTGGTTCTTTTCTTTTCTTGTTCCAAATTAACCTTAACTCTCTTTTTTCCAGTAACCAACATCATGGACGAAATCTTGTCCTTGAAAGGTACTTTAAATTTGTTAAAACGAAAATCAGCCTTCTAGCTATATGTTATTACTATTTTTCTAGTATGTTTTCTACCCTAACTTTTGCCTCACTTTATAAGTGGGACAGCCAGATACTGATACATCATTTCCTGGTCATGATTTTAACTATCAAAGTATATTGCATGTACGTGTTGATTCATTGATAAAAGTTGTTTGATGTATATGCATTTCTCTGGCATGCATTCTTACTGCTCTTCCTTCTTTTGCACTGTGCACGACAACGTTCAAGTGGTTGCAGCATTTCACTTCTGACACATGCTCCTTTTGGATGCTTCTGCAGTTGCTTGCTGTCAAAAAGCTGGACAAAAGAGTTTGCGATCACCAAAAGGATGATGAGTTTCTTGACCTAGTAAACAATATTGACAGAATTTGTCATGCTAATGTTGCTGAGCTGATGGGCTATTGTGCAGAGCATGGTCAAAGACTTCTAGTCTATGAGTATTGCAGTAATGGGACACTCCAAGATGCACTGCATTCTGACGATGAATTCAAGAAACAACTTGTGTGGAATACTCGCGTCAGGATGGCTCTTGGAGCTGCAAGAGCATTGGAGTAAGTCAAATAACATTATGTTCATTTATTTATGCACATCACATGTGTGCACGCGCATGTCCATGCGTGTGCATATAAGTGTTTCGTTACTGGCATATACCAAGTGTTTCTGCGCATACTAGATAAATCAGTGCTCCTAAAAGAATGGTTCCGGTGTAGTGACAAATTCAATAGAAGCTCATTTTAGTCCTGAACTTTCTTGCGTGGTTTATATTACGTTATAGAAAGCCACTCAAATGACCTGGAATGGTCTTGACTATATACAAAAGGTCAGATGTTCCAAGAAGAAAATGAAAAAAATTAAATTATTGCTTAGCAATGCTAAGCGGTCTGATTCTCATTTTTAAATCTGCATGAGAAAATGAGATATACTTCTACAGCATATTTAAATTAATCATTTTTGTTTGATGGACCTGCAGGTATCTCCATGAAGTCTGCGAGCCACCTATTATCCACAGAAACTTCAAGTCTGCCAATCTTCTGCTTGATGATGAGTTGGCTGTTCATGTTTCAGATTGTGGTTTGGCTCCACTAATATCATCTGGTGCTGTGAGTCAGGTATCTCGCGACCCTAATGTTATGGAGTAGAAAAAATCGAAATGCGTCCTTGGATTATTAGTTCTCTATTAGCTGCAAGTGGAAAGAAAAAAAATTCCGACTGTATGATGGAAGTGGACATGTGAGCTGAATATATAATAAATAGGAACAGTAAGTGATGGTCAAAGTACTTTAAACAAGATTCGGAAAAAGGAGCAATAAGAATCCTGTAATGAAGGTTATATTTTGGGAAACGGGTTGTTCTCTTCCGGTGCCATAGAGGATTGGGTGAACCTAAGAAATCACCTTTTCCCTATAAATTTGGAAATGGAGGAGATCTGGTTCACTAAGCTAGTCTAATAGCACTGTGCTATTTTTCAAGTTAGTAGTTTTCATTCCCTTCAATGTCTTCATACAAATCTAAGGGATAAAGGATGAACCAGGGAAAAGAGAAGATAACTCCTTTTGAGTGCTCGTCTTGATATGGGACACTACAAACACAAACCAGCCAAGAACAACAAGCCAAAGCCGAGAACAAGACACAAACAAGCTACTATGGTAGCAACACACAAAACCGAGACAAGATAACAAAAATGCAATAATGTAAAGATAGATAGCTTAACATACGAGATTACAAAAATTAGGAACCAAACCGTGTATCAAACGAGAAGACCCCTAAAACATGTAATAACAACACCAAGCTCTTACGGTGACCGCTAAGGGAATCAACTCCGCTTACAACTGCCGTTTCCAAGCAATAATCAATAATGGCTTTTCCAAGCCCTACACTACTTGGAACACTCCCAATGGAGTTCAAGAATATGTTTCTTAAATATTTATCATCAAAAACTAAAGAGCAAATGACCTAATAGAAGACTATATATAGGCTAGCTTATTACATAACAAAAATGACCACAATACCCTTAATGAAAGAGGTGGCCATGGAGTGTTTTTCCAACAAGTGTAATCCCCAAAATACTGTTAATGAAGGGTACTTCTTCAATGCTCCACAACCGTGAGGTCATGCTTCAACACTTGTGGTCTCGGGTTGGCATCAAAGGTAAGTCCCCACTCCCCACGCAATCTTCCACACACGGGTTTGCTTTATGTTTTGCTCAAAACGGGTCCTCCATGCATGTTCTTGTGTCCTCAAGGTTAGCAGGTCTTGAGTCTATATGCGTTGGCATCCAATGATGTCTTCAAAAGTATAGATGGTCATTTGGCTTGTATCATCCTCCCTTCTTGAAAAGGGTTCGACCTCAAATCCATACCTTGCAAAACTAAAGAAAGGACAAACAAGCACAACTTCCTCATGGCATGAGGGTTAGGGTTAGTACAACAAATAACATCATCATGCCAAGGTGGTACATACTTGAGATATAACCATGAATCCTTTGTCTTAGTCATGAAAAGTTTAGTAAGAATGTTACAAAGGAAATGGCTATGACAAGTTTCAAGAGATAAAGAAACTACAAAGGTTTTAATAGTATCACTAAGTCCAACAGGTAAGACTACCCTTGTCTTAGGAACCATAAAACACAATTGTTTCATTACCTCTTCAAGTGGCCTCATCAAACGTGGTGCTACTATTGGTCCAAAAGTCCACCAATCTCACATAGCGTTGTCATTCAAACAAGTGGACCAACCAACAAGACCCCTACCTCTACTTAATGCAAACCTGAAACTAGCATGGATGTCATCATAGGCAAAGCGGTAATATAGGAAAGAATCAAGTGTAAAGACATGCACGGTTGAAGACAAAGCATTTAAGCACATACACTTTCTTTCCTTCAAATAAATAGACAACTTGACATCCACAAGTTGGGATTCATGCAATTTAAGCACAAGTGTGTCAAGCAAGGATGCACATTTAGAAACATTAACCCAAGGAGTCAATGACACCTTTGCCCTCGGGTCGTAAAGAAGGACTACACATTCCTTACCCTTAGAGTACTCTCATCTTGCAAAAAGAGATTTCCATCTTTAGGAGGAATGTTGTCACACCATAGTGGGTTAGCATATAGGCTGTAGCCTTCAAGACAAGCTATACCATCATTCTTACCACTAGGTTCATTGGGAGTGATTATACCATCGACAAACAAGGCATTATACCTAAAGAGAGCATGATCTATCCCGCAGGCAGATTTGGAACAAGTAAGTTCACTCTCTAAAAGTTCATTATCAAGTTTTAAAGATGTTTCAAGCACATGATTATTCCTATGAGCCAAGCAAACATTAGAATCAAAGGGCAAGCTCACGGGTTCGCTCCTATTCAACATCATCACACACTTTAGATTCATTAATCACATCACACACAACCTCAAGTGGTGGGTAATTTTCACACAAAAGTTGATCAACACAAATTTCACAAGACGATGTACTTTCATTCAACACAATGGTTTTAACACTAGGTGGACATAAATCGATCTTACAAGAAGAGTCTATTCGGTCATCAATAGGATCAACTAGTGTATCCACACTCACAACATGTACATCATCATCAAGTGGCAAAGAAATAATAGACTCACATATAGGCATGCTACAACTCACACTCAATGGGTTACTAGCCACACAATTATCATTCACATGCACAAAAGTGTAAGAGTTAGCTATTTTACCTAGAAGTTCTTGAGTAGATTCTTCTTTGCCATGGTGTGAAGGTTCCTCGCATGCTTCGGCAACAACTTCTCTTCGGCCTTGTGCTCCTCCGCTTGCCATGTTGGTACCTACACAAATGTCCTTAGAAATAGAAGGACAAACATTGTTAGCTTGGTTTGGTGGGCAATCCCCTCACTTCACTCGTCACAACCTCTCTTTTTTCCACTCTCGGATTTCCACCTTGCACACCCTTACTCCTCTCAATCTTCTCTCTCATAGTCATTCGGATTGGAGTAGGTGAACACTTCTCCTTACGGTTTGGACTGAATAGACATAATGAGATGATTTCCCCATCGGTCTCTTACAACATTAGGGCAATTTTTCATATTTGGAACTTTATGTTGTGCAAACCAATAGGCACCCAAGCTTACATGACCGTATGTCAAGGGAAAAATATCGCACCACACCTCCTCATGGTATTTAAATTGGGAGAAGAAAACCTTTACCCTCTCGGTAACCTTAAACCCATTTAAGGAATATGGAACAAGTAAAGGCTCTCGAAACAGCCCCAAATAATCAACCACGGATGGAAGGATGTAGTTTCTATAACACCTATCATCTATCATAATGAGGCAGCCTGGTACCCCATAAATGATCACCTTTCCGGAGTGAACATTCCTTCTTGGATCAACATTGTAAGGCACATGATCACCCTTCGGCTTTGGAGATGCATACCCTTTTCTTTTCCTGGGACAACCTCCACTATAACTAGTAAAACCATTCACATCATGTCGACCTTGATAAGAAGTACTACAAGGTGAAGAATATGAATCTTCACACTCCACACGTGCACTCTCACCATAGCTCTCATAAGCTTTGCAAATGAAAGGGTTATACGTTACACCAATTCTAGTTTCGGTTTGGGAAGTGTAAGAACCCCCATACGTCCCAACTTCATCATAAAGACCATCACAAGGCTCTTCATCATCTCCATGTTCACCATAAGCATTAGGCACTTCATTCACCTTATTTTCCCCCTCAAATTTGTAACCCTCCAATTTGCCCGTGCCTTGATCATGGCTATTTTCATAGCTCCCATAATCCCCAACAATTTCGTAGCCATAAAATCCCTAACTACAATTATAGTCTCCCATGTCGTAGTCACAATAATCCACGACTATCGAAGACATGTTTCCCTTATAACACCTTGTACCTACAAAATGAACAAACAAGATTAGTGGTAAAAGCTCCTCACCAACACTCATATGCACTCACCTTTGTGATCCTCACAATTGGAGCGGCGAATATTGAAAGTTGCTTATACTCTGGTAGTCAATAAGATGTCAATCCTACTTAGCGGCCGGGATAGATTCTTGTTTGGTCGACTCAAGACACAAAACAAAAAAATTAGCTTACGGACTTGAAACAAAAAGTTACGACGAATTAAAAATGAGAAAAGCACACAAATAGCGAAGACATGATGAAAACGGATTCAAAAACTAATTTACAACTAAGTAGGTGATTACTGGTCGCTAATTAGCAATAGAATCAAAAACAAGAAACCAAAGAATCAATGAAAGAAACTTAGAATCTAAATTTGAGCTTCAAAGTATTTGGAAGTTTGATGATGTGGCAACTTTGATGATGTGGCAGTTTGGTGATGTGGCAATTGGTGACGTGGTAGTTTTGACGTTGGAAATTTTATTTTTCTTGTTGGCAATTTGAGTTGGTCAATTTTAATGTGGAAGAGTGGAAATTGGCTTTGGAGGGAAAAAGAACAAGACTTGGAGCCTTTTTCAAACTTCAAAGTCTTTGACTTTCCTTACACCTTTTTGGCAAGACAACTTTTTAAAGTCTCTGTCTCTCTTTCCTCTTTTGTAAGCCTTGGAAGATGCCCCTTTCTCCTTTTTGGCAACAAGACTTTTTGAAAGCCTTTTGTCTACTTTCTTCTGTGGTGTTGTCTTGAAAATGTTTTCAAGACAAACAAAAGACCACACCTTATTTCCACTTTGTTCAAGATCAAACAACACATTTGGAGGGTTCTTGGTTCAACAATTTATGAAGATGGGGAAGAACACCAAGAACACTCAATGTGCATCTTAAGCAAATGACCTCCAAATTGAATGATTTTTGAATCTTTCAAACACACATGATCTCCCAAACAACAATACCACAATTTCAAGACCAATTCTCAACCACAACAACAACAACCTCAAGCTCAAGTCCTCAACAACAACAACCTTCCAACATTCAAGAACCACTTGGATTTAGCTCAAAATTTAGACGTAGACTCTATTAGTGTTAGTGATGAAGGGACTAACACTAGAAACAACAAAACACAAGAAAACTAAGCCTCAAATCTCAGCCCAAACACAAAAACTGGACATTAATTTTTTTGCGTTTTTCAGTTTTTCCAACACGTTTTTTTTTTTTGATTTTTCAAGATAGCAAGCCCAAGATTGATCTCGTAGGAACAAAATCAATCCTTGCTCTGATACCAAATGATACGGGACACTTTACGAACACATAAACCAGCCAAGAACAACAAGCCAAAGCCGAGAACAAGACACAAACAAGCTATGGTAGCAACACACAAAACCGAGACAAGATAACAAAAATGCTATAATGTAAAGTTAGATAGCTTAACATACAAGATAACAAAAATTAGTAACCAAACTGTGTATCAAACGAGAAGACCCCTAAGACATGTAATAACAACACCAAGCTCTTACGGTGACCGCTAAGGGAATCAATTCCGCTTACAATCACTGTTTCCAAGCAATAATCAATAATGGCTTTTCCAAGCCCTACACTAATAACTTTTCCAAGTCCTACACTACTTGGAACACTCGCAATGGAGTTCAAGAATATGTTTCTCAAATATTCATCATCAAAAACTAAAAAGCAAATGACCTAATAGAAGACTATATATAGGCTAGCTTATTACATAACAAAAATGACCACAATACCCTTAATGAAAGGGGTGGCCATGGAGTGTCTTTCCAACAAGTGTAATCCCCAAAATACTGTTAATGAAGGATACTTCAATGCTCCACAACCGTGAGGTAATGCTTCAGCACTTGTGGTCTCGGGTTGGCATCAAAGGTAAGCCCCTATGCAATCTTCCACACACGGGTTTGCTTTATGTCATGCTCAAAACGGGTCCTCCATGCGTGTTCTTGTGTCCTCGTGGTTACCAAGTCTTGAGTCTTTATGCGTTGTCATCCAATGATGTCTTCAAAAGCATAGATGGCCATGTGGCTCGTATCACGTCTTGCCTTTGTCCTTGTCCCCCCTACCGTACTGAACAACTACCGACAATTAGAAAGTGTCGTTTATATTATTCATTGGTATGTTTTACTTCTTGGTGCAAGCAAGTTTTCCTCATTTGCTATCAAATAGAACTCTTGAACTTTATGGGATGGGTGGAGAACAGTATGACATTGTCAGTTTGACCAAGGCCTAGTGCTTATGAAGCTATGTTGGCGTTTTGCTTCTGATTATCAGAAAACATGAAATATGACTTATAGTTACTTTAAGAAACTTCATTATTTCTCCTTGTTTAATTTCTGTAAAGCTTAAAAAGAGTTGGTGAAGGTGCTCTTCCCCCAACGTGCTTCACATGAAAGAAAATTGTTCTAGGATGCATGTGGATCATCTCTCTGCTGCCTTGTCATTATTTGTTGTTATTTTGATATAGTCTTGCTTAACCTTGGGTTTGATTAAGTTTACCTAAAGTTTAAGGCATGTTAATAACTGATATTAAGTTGATGTCACACTGATTTTTCAGTTGTCGGGACAGCTTCTAACAACATACGGCTATGGTGCTCCAGAATTCGAGTCAGGGATTTACACTTTCCAAAGTGATGTTTACAGTTTTGGCGTGGTGATGCTGGAACTATTAACAGGCAGAATGTCCTATGACTGGTAAATAGCCCTTCTGCATCCTATTGAAGCAGTGTAGTTGTGCCTCTTTTCTCAGTTAACACACTTGCATATCATATTCAGGACACGGAGTCGAGGAGAGCAGTTCTTGGTCAGGTGGGCAATTCCTCAGCTACACGATATTGATCTCTTGACAAGGATGGTTGATCCTTCTCTCGATGGAAAATACCCTGTTAAATCACTGTCACATTTTGCTGACATAATTTCCCGCTGTGTTCAGGTTAGTTATTCTGTTATGCCTTTATGTGAAGCACATAAACGTTTACTAATGTGCATTGTCTAGTCTCTGAGTGGATCGGATAGTCTTAGATGTCTCATTTCAATATGTTGAAAGGTTTGGACATAAATTCCTCTGTTCCATGCCTGTTCAAATAACAGCAAATCATTTGTGCGAGGGTTCTCTTTAATTGACAAGTGTCCATTGTGGGGTCTAGATTTCTTTTGTTTTTTCCTCCTCTCATCACGTAAGATACAATTCTAGGATTTTTTTTTTTTTTCTCTGAACTCATTCCATATACCTTTTTATTTCCCATCTCCTCTTCATCCTCCAGACGCCCATCATATGAATATACCACTGCTCCTCCCTTTTCTTCATTTTGTTTTGCAAAGGCATGCTTTTTCTGCTCACTTTTTTTACCAGCCTATATTTCATCAAAACTGGTGCTGATGTGTCATGTGCCTAGGTGAGCATGTTCCAACGATATCTGTGCTCGATACTTAGTAAATTAACTTTTTATTACTATAGTACAAACTTAGTCACTCTTCTACATGTTAGTTTAGGATATTTATAGGATCTAATTGTTGAACTAGTTTGCCTTCATATTTCACTCCAACTTTTGAGCTCTTGTGCAGCATGAGCCAGAATTCAGGCCACCAATGTCAGAAGTTGTTCAGGACCTCATACAAATGATAAGAAGAGAATCTCACAAAAGATCTGATGGTGAATGATTTGAGTTAGACGCGCATTCTGGGAATTCATGAGAACCAGAAAAATCTGAAGGTTATTATTTATCAAAGGAGCTGCGTTACACGGAAAAGAAAGGCAGTTTGCAGGCTAAGTGCCTTGATAACACAATTTCAAACTGAAGCAAAAGGGCACCTCAAAGCAGCACGATTCATGAAAATACCAACACATGCAGGAGACTAAAATGACCTGTAAACACAGCTTTGCTTCATCTGATTCTTGTCAACTTGAATCATTCTAATGCTCATTTAGGCTACATGTGAGCACTAATACATACAATTCATTGATCCATTTGTCTGAAAACTATTATTATTTGTTGTTAATTAGTGTAGGAGTGTTTACTGAAGTTGTATATCTTTACTTGATGTACATGTGAACTACATTTTGTTGTATAAGGATATTTTCGTTCGTCATGCACCGTCTGTGGCCAATCTTTAGGGCTATTTACTACTAGTCATTACCCGGGGGCTGGAAGACCTACAATCACTCAACCATGTAACAATATGTAAATTGGATGTAAGAAGCAAGTTCAATATCGGTTAAAAGTCCTACCTAATCTTTGTTAAAGAGTTATTTGTATCCCTTTAAGAATGCACACACATATGTAGTTAAGTAGTGCCTATCCAAAACAAAATCCCTCATGTTTGGGAGTAAAACCAACAAAACAACATACCCAATGTATTCCCATAAAGTGGGGTCTGGGGAGGATAAAGTGTACGCAACTCATACCACTATCTCAAATAAATTAAAGAGGTTTTCGATAAGACTCTCAGCTCAGCACATATAACATTATAACAAACAAAAAATAGAAAAGCACACAACAAGATGAGATAACACACTGTTAGATGATAAAGGAAATAAGACACTCACAAGGTACTACTATAAACTATCTATCCAAAATCATAGACATCACCGAAATATCATGAACAAGAAACTCCAAGTGCAGATATAAACATAACACTCTTCCCTACTATAACGGCTGAACTCCTACCACTAACAATCTACTCTAATTTGAGTCCTCCGCACCTTCCTATCAAGGTTATGTCCTCCGTAAGCTGTAATTACTTCATATCATGCCTAATCACCTCCTTCCAATATTTCATCAACCTACCTTTACCCCGCCTAAAACCATCCATAGCCAGCCTCTCATACCTCCATACTAGAGCATACGTGCACTTTCTCATCACATGTCTGAACCATCGCAACCTTACCTCCCGCATCTTGTCCTCCACCAAAGCCACTCCCACCTTCTCCCGAATAATCTTTTTTGGTAAGTCCACACATCCATCACAACATCCTCATCTCCACCACCTTCAACTTTTGGATGTAGGAGTTCTTAACTGACCAACATGCCGCTTCAGACAACATAGATGGTCGGACTGCCACTCTGTAGAACTTAAATTTAAGCTTAGGAGACACCTTTTCATCATACAAGACTCCCGAAGTGAGCCTCCATTCAACCACTCTGCCCCAATACGGTGCGTGACATCTTCGCTAATCTCATTATTTTTCTGAATAATAGATCCAATACACTTAAAACTCTCCCTCTTCTGAGTGACCTAAGAATCCAGCTTCACTACCATGTTAGCCTCATGCGACAAATCACTAAACTTATATTCCAAGTACTCCATCGTGGTCCTGCTCAACCTAAATTCTTTAGACCCAAGGGTTTGTATTCAAACCTCTAACTTATCATTAACTCTCCCCCAATTTTCGCCAATTAGTACAACATCATTAACAAATAATATACACCAAGGCACCCCTCCTTGAATACTTTGCGTCAAAACATTCATCACCAAGACAAATAAAAACGGGCTAAGAGTCGATCCCTCAAAATAGGAAAGATCTTTGAATCTCCTCCTACCATCCTCACACTGTATTTACTCTGTCACATGTCTTGAATTGGCCATGTGTATACCACAGGCACCGCTCTAGCCTCCAAGCACCTCCACAGAATCTCCCTTCCTGGGACTTTGTTATATGCCTTCTCAAGATCAATGGACACCATGTGCAAGTCCTTCTTTCTATCCCTAAACTTCTCCACTGTGAATGACCTTAGTAGTCGAACGACGTGATTTGAAATCTAACTGATTCTAAAAAATAGTTATGATCCTCCCCAGCCTCAACTCTACCACCCTTTTCCAAACTTTATAGCATGACTCAACAACTTAATACCCCAATAGTTGTTGCAACCTTGAATTTCCCCCTTGTTCTTATATAATGAAATCATCGCACTCCATCTCCAAGCTTCGGAAATATTTACCGCCCTAAAAATGATATTAAACAACCTTGTCAAATACTCCAAACCTGCCCAACCAGTGCACTTTCTAAAATCTATCGAAATCTTATCTTGTCCAGTTGGCCTACCCCTACGCATCCTGTGAATAGCCACTTTAACCTTCTCAACCTTGATATTCTTACAATAACCATAAAATTGTGATACCTCTCCAAGTTATCCAAGTCCCTCAACACAAAACCTTTGTGCCCCTCATCGTTTAAAAGTCTATGAAAATAGGACTGCCACCCCTTCCTAATGAGGACATCCTCAACCAACTCTTTGTCATCCTCCTCCTTGATGCACTTCACATGATCAAGTTCATGGGCCTTCCTCTCTCTGGTCTTGGCAAGCCTCTACAACGTCTTATCCCCACCTTTCTCTTCTAAAACTGCATACAAGCTCTCGAAAGCTGTTAACTTAGCCTCCGTAACCGCTAACTTAGCCTCTCTCTCCTAGTTAACTTATAACTCTCTATTCATCTGCTTCTCCTCATCATCCTTGCTCTCAACCAAATTAGCGTAGGCCACCTTCTTAGTCTCCACCTTTATTTTAACTTCTTTATTCCACCACTAGTCCTCCTAATGCTTGCCAGGTCTTTTGAGACACCCAACACCTCTCTAGCAGTCTCCCTAATGCAACTGGCTGTCGTCTCCCACATACTACCCTTACCCCCTCTACTCTCCCAAGTTCCTATAGTCGTCAGCTTCTCCTTTTTTTCTAAAGAACTGGCCAAAGTCAAGTTATCCCACTTTATCCTGGGCCGATCCTTCACACCTCTCTTCTTTCTGCCCATTTTGATTACCAAGTCCATTACCAACAACTTATGTTGGGTCGAAAGATTCTCACTACGTATGACTTTACAGTCTTTACATATCACTCTATCACTTTTTCTAAGAAGCAAAAAGTCTATCTGGGTCTTGATCATCGAACTATGAAAGGTAATAAAGTAATCATCCTTCTTCAAAAAGCTCAAATTCACCACCCACAACCCAAAAACCCTAACAAAATCCAAAAGTGAAGCTCCTCATTCGTTCTGTTCCCCGAAATCAAAATCGTCATGTATTATCATAACCTATCAATAAGGACTCAATATGCCCATTGAAATCCTCTCCAACGAAAAACATATGCTCAGGACACCTTTTACCATTCATCCAAAACTTGTAAAAATAAGATAAAAAAGGAAAATATGCGAAAGAATCACTTTGTGTATTCTTGAATGAATAATAACTGTACAAACACCTCTATTTATATAAGTGGTTAAACCCTAAACCTTAACAATTGAAGGAAATAAAATATTACATACACTCCAAAAAAAGGAAAATAATCTCTAGAGTACTAAGAAAGTATATTCTGTACAATAATAAAATATTCGGTATACTTAAGGGAATATTCACCTAAATTAGGAAATCCTAACACCCCCTCAAGTTGGAGGTTGGGAAGAAACCCCCAACTTGCAAGGAGTTAGTGATGCATAAGTTTCGTCAATGATTTGGTAAAGATATCAGCTAGTTGCGAAGATGAATTCACAAATGACAAGGAAATTAACCCCGCAAGATACTGTTGACGGATGAAGTGACAATCAATTTTGACATGCTTCGTCCGTTCATGAAAAACAGGGTTCCTTGCGATATGGATGATAGCTAGACTATCAGAGTGAATAAGTACCGACAAGGATATTGGAACAGAAAAATCTTCGAATAAACGCACCAACCAGGTAAGTTTGGCTATGACTCATCTCATCGATCTATACTCGACTTCAGCTAAATCGAGTGAGATCGAAACTTGTTTCTTTGATTTCCACGAGATAGAAGAAGAGCCAAGAGAGATATAAAATTCACTGATTGATTTTCGGGAATCAGAACAAGTACCCCAATCAAAGTCACAAAAGGCAAGTAGTTGAAATGATGGAGAATTGGAGTTTTCCAAGTGATGTCTGTACAACATTCGGTCTTTAATTGGAATTCCCACATCTGCCTTTTATTTGATAGAAGGGTCCAATTGTGTAGGAGCTGGAGAAAGATGTAAAGAATCAACTTATGATAAACTTACATTGAGACAGAATCAGTCCATGTGATTCTCTGATGATTTCCAAACCCAGAAAAAATACAATTTTTCAAGATCTTTAATCTTGAACTCGGCATCTAAAAAGATTTTCAAAGCCTGTAATTCTGCTTCATCATTTTCTGTTAATAGTATATCGCCGATATAAACTGCAACAATAGAAATTGAATTATTTGATTTTTAAAAAAATAAAGAGTAGTCATTTAAAGAATGGCTGAATCCTTTGAAGTCGAGTGCTGCAGTAAGCCTTGAGTACCATTGTCTGGATTCTTATTTAAGTCCATAAATAGACCTTTTCAACAAACAAACATGATTAGATGAAGGTGGGGTAATTTCAACAGGGAATTTCATATATACTTCTTCATTGAGATCTCCATGTAAAAAAGCGTTATTAATATTCAATTGAAAAAGGCCCTATTCTTTCTTCACAGCAATAACAGGTATGCATCTCACAATAGTCATTTTTATCATAGGTGAAAATATTTCATTGTAATCCACTCCCTCTTTTTGTATATCACCTCTAATAACCAATTGGGCCTTATACCTTTCAATACTCCCATCTAAATGTTGCTTTATCTTATAAACCCATTTACAGGGCAATGTTTCTTTCCTTGAGGTAAAACAACAATATTCCAAGTCTTATTCAATTCTAGAGCTGCTATTTCCTTATCCATAGCTTCTTGCCATCCTGGAATATGCACTGCCTGCTCATAGTTAACAAGTTCATGAATACTAGAAACAGAGTTGAGTATGAATTGGTTAGAAGAAGATAATTCATTAAAAGTAAAAGAAATAGGGGTCACATGACTAAGAAAACATGTAGAACTCACATCTGTGAATTGAAGAGCATTGCAAATATAATCCTGAAGATAAGATGATATTTTAGTTATCCTAGAAAACTTCCTAAGCATGATGTCCAAGATTTAATTCAGACAAAGAGAAGTGCAATCTTCAGTAGAAGTAGGAGAAGGGGGTGAAGCAGAGACTGGAGAATAAGGAACTGACTTAGTGGAATCAGAAGTTGGCATGGTAGGATCAATAATTGAAAAGTAGAAGTTGAAGTAAGACAATCAAATTCCGATTCTGATAGATATAAAGAAAAATTAGAGTTTGTAGGCGCATCAAGAATATTAAAATTTGAGGAAGAAGAAATAGTGACAGGAAATAATTTTTGAGAAATATTTGACTTATTCAAAAAAGGAAAATACTCTTTATGAAAAATCACATCTCTAGAAATAAAAATATTCTTTGTTTTGAGATTCATTATCTTATATCCTTTTCCCCCATAATGATATCCCAAGAATACACAAGGTCAAGCCCTTGGATCAAACTTTGTTTTATGATTAGATAAGGTGGAAACAAAACATAGACAACTAAAGTATTCGAGATTTGAATAAATGGGTTTAGATTTGAAAAGAACTTTAAAAGGTGACTTATGTTGTAAGATTGAGGAAGAAAATCTATTTATAAGGTAAGTTGATGTTAACAAGCATTCCCTCCAATAAGTAATAGATAAATGAAATTGATATAGTAAAACCCTTGATGTTTCTAGTAACTGTTTGTGTTTTCTCTTTACTATTTTATTTTGTTGTGGAATGTAAACACAAGTAGTTTGGTGAGTGATTTCTTTTTTAAGAAAAAAATTAGATTGTATTTTACCACTTTCTAATTCAAAAGCATTGTCTGTTGTGATTATTTTAACTTTGGTATTGAATTATCTTTCTACTATGAAAAGAAATGACTGTAAAATGGGAAAACATTTGATTTAGTGCTAAGAAGATGAGTCCAAGTGGCTCTACTAAAGTAATCAACAATTGTTAAAAAATACCTAAAACCATCTTGTATGACGATTTTATAAGGTCCCTAGGTATCCACATATTCTAGATCAAAAATTGCTTTAGTGAAAATAACACTTTTAGAAAAAGATAACTTTGATTGTCTAGCCATTGGGCAGATAGCACAAGGAGAAGAAAATTTTGAACAAGATAAAAAAACTGAAACAATCTTCTTCATATTACTTAATGGCATATGACTTAACCTATAATACCATAGAATTTCTTTTACATTGGAATAAAAAAACTCGAATAAGAAGTAAAGACATTAGCTACTGAATTTGAAAAGGACAAACTACTCGAGCTAAAATTGGATAAACTTTCTGCAGACTCGGCTGATTTACTCTTTGTGAAAATTGTTGATTGAGTTGACTTAAACATATATAGACCTCCTTGTTTTCTACCAAGCACTAGAGGACTCTTTAGTGAAGGGCCCTGCAACATGAAACAAGTATTAGGAGTGAAAAGTATGAATTTTTAAAATTGTTTACACAATTTGTGAATAGAAAAAAGATTGAATTTGAAAAAAGAAATGTAAAAGATATTATGTAGTAGTAGATTACTTAAAAGATATACAGATCCAGAATGAGTAACTTTCACTTTATGAAAATTAGGAAGAGTAACCATGATAGGTTTGGACATGAGACTTATATTAGAGAGGAGATTTTTTTTTGAAAGTCATGTGCTCAGAGGCTTCACTGTCCATTATTCAAGAATCATTGTCAACTTTAAACAAGCAAGCATGTGAATTGAAAAACTTTGTAATACCGACACAAGTTAGATTAACAGATGCATCAGTGTTGTATGAGTTGTGCAACATTTTTTTGACTGAGTGACATACTATCTGCAGAATTGTTCAATTTATGAGGACTTTCTTCACTTGTTCCAAAAACATTATTAATCACAACTCCTTTCTGGTACCTTTTGTTCTTGGTGAATTTGAAATCTGCCCGAAATTTATGAATTTTGTAACATTGATCAATAGTGTTCCTTACTTTCTTATAATAGTTACATGTCGGATTATTTTTCTTAATGAGATTGCCTTGTTGAGTCTTATACTCATCAAATTTTCTACCACCTCCATTACTAACAAGAAAAGATGTTGATTCTCCTAGATAAGCACGAGTAACATGAATTTTTCTCTATTTTTTATCTTGAATCATAAGAGAATATGCCTGACCAATATTAGGAAGAGGGGAAGACAACAGAGTATTACTTCTAACCCATATGAGTGAGTCATTCAGACCAATAAGAAATTGGAGCAACCTCCCATCTTGATGGGCTTTTTCTTCATTTTCTTTTGCACCACATTCACACTCAAAACTACAAGTAGAAAAGGTGTTAAGAGCATCTAACTCATCCCATAGACTTTTCATTTTAGTGAAGTAAGTAGAAATATTTGAATTTGAATTTTCTTGAACTATAACATTTAAATTCTTTTGTAATGAAATAATTTTGCTCCATTGACCTGACCAAATGTATCTTCTAGGATAGACCATAAGACTTTGGCACTTTTGAAATATAGGACAAATTCCACAATCTCCTTTGATAGGAAATTCAAGAGTCAAGACAAGACCATGTTATTACATCTTGCCCAGGCTGTCTGAAGATTTTTATCAGTAGAAACATCTAGAGAACCATCAATGAATCCTAGTTTGTTCTTAGTTGAAAGTGCAATCATAACTGCCCTCCTCCAGCCACCATCATTCCTATAATAAAAGATGATAGAAATAAGGTTCATGCCAAGATGATCAGAACGGTGTATGCAGTAAGCATGTGACGAATCAAATGCATTAATTGCAGGGATTCCATCACTTCTTTCAGTAGTTTGAATTGAAAGATCTTGATCACTCATTTCAGTAGATAAGAGAAAGAAGAAGATGAATACTAAACGAAAGAGAGAAAAAAACACAGAAATATTCAGATGAAAAAAATAACACTGCTCTTGATACCATGTAAAAATAAGAGGAAAAAAAAGACAATATGTGATAGAATCACTTTGTGTATTCTTTAATAAATAATAACTGTACAAACACCTCTATTTATACAAGTGGTTAAACCCTAAATCTTAACAATTAAAGGAAACAAAATATTACATACACCCCAGCCCCCACCCCCCCAAAAAAAAATCTCTAAAGTATTAAGAAAATATATTCTGTATACGTAAGAAAATATTCACCTAAATTAGGAGATCCTAACAAAACCTCCCAAAAGATCTTTCTTTCCTCCTCGTCCAATCTTGCTTGCGGAGCGTAATCAACTAAATTGCAATTCCCAAGTATCTATATTAGTAAGCTTTTGAAGATGAGGTACATATGATACTTAATGCAAATGCACATCAGAACAAAGTCCTAATAGTCTTTGCAACTCAATATGACATAATTTGAAAGACAAATTTACATGAATCTAAGTGCAAACTTGAAGTAGACAAGAGCTTAGTGTATCATAAGATTATCATTCTTGTAGGGAAGAAAATTAGAT
The DNA here is from genome assembly GCA_030864225.1 of Capsicum baccatum var. pendulum. Taxonomy (NCBI): domain Eukaryota; kingdom Viridiplantae; phylum Streptophyta; class Magnoliopsida; order Solanales; family Solanaceae; genus Capsicum; species Capsicum baccatum. Next base: position 268,604,879 of record CM061552.1, read on the forward strand.
ATTACCTATTTTTATCTTTTTAAGGCTCGAACATTTTATATTTATATTCGAAAATCTTTCTTTGAGACTAATGCTTCTTACTTATCACTCAATCAACTTTTTTTATACTCCTAATTTGTTTTGCCCTTGTTTGATTTACCATTTAATATTCGATACTCATAGGGGTGTGCATCGACTGGTTCGATTCAATTTTATATATTATCGGTTCGGTTTATCGATTTTTTATTTTTAAATATGCTAAACCAATAAAATATTTTTTATCGGTTTTTAGTCCTTAACGATTTGATTTTCGGTTTAACCGATAAGAAAATACTCATAAAATAAAAATAGTACTCTCTCCGTTCCATTTTATGTGTCGCCATTTGACCGGGCACGGAGTTTAAGAAAAAAAGAAAGACTTGATAAAGTTTACCAAATTATCTTTTATCAAAAAATGTGCCAATATTTTTTTTTTAATTAAGTGGGACCAATAAGGGTAAAAGAGTAATTGTGTTGATAAAAAGTTGCCTAATAAGGAAAGACGACACTTATTTTGAGACGGACTAAAAAGAAAATGATGACACATAATTTGGGACGGAGGGAGTAGTAACTAATAAAAAAAAACGAATCTTAGTTGCCACAAAAAATCCTACATGATGTGTTTTAATTTACAAGAACCTTCAAGTTTGAACTAAACGTTGTTAGGAGAAATTAAGAGTTCATATAGTTGAAATAATGATTTTGTTAATTTGTAGAAATTAAAGAGAAATTAAGAGAAATATATACTAAGTCATATATATATTCTTATTGGGTTATCGATTTACCCAATAATGCAATAAGAAAAAATCGAACTAAACAATAACCCAATAATTTTTTTTATAAAATAATTAAAAAATCGTTAACCCAATAATCCAATAACAATAAATCAATAACATTTTTAAGGGTAGCAGTCACACCAGTACATTAAGAACCCATGATACTCCTATTGAACATTTAAAAACATTCGATTTTAAAGAAGATGCTAACATCCATCTTTCCTAATCTCCACCAACCCACAATATAATAGAACTCAAAACCTATATAAACTGGGGCCCCCCCCCCCCCCCCCCCCAACCAAGATTTTCTCCCTTCCCGGGAAATGAGCCTTTTCTTTCACATGAATTCCCCCAAAATACAACATGCTTTCACATAAAGGAATTATAAAAATAGCAAATAAATACATGTGAAAAAAAGAGAGAAGAAATATACACCATCACGTCTATTAAGATATACATTTTCCAAATCTAAACCCCTTTACGTTTTTTAAGATCTACATTCAACCTCCATTTTCAAGATCTGTCACATTTCCATTTTCTATAAATTTCTGATTATCTTTTTGGGGTTATTGGTCATGGCTGGACGTTATTACAATGACAATCCGTTTGATGAAGAACAAGAACATAACCCCTTTTCCGTAATTTCACATTAACGTCCAATTTTGTTTCTTCCTTTTTCTTTTTATATTTTTCCTATGTAATTTAGATGAATGATCGTGGGTGTGATTTAGGTTCAAAGATAAATGTGGGTTTTGTCGGTGGTTCTTTTTTTTTTTTTTTTTTTTGGGTGGGTGTTAGAAACAATGTATTTGTGTCAGTTAAGTACTAAAATCCGCGCATAGCGGGAGCTTTGATGTTCCGGGCTTCCTTTTTTTTAAGGAACAATGTATTGGTGCAGCAAAATTATGGGTGTTGATTTGTGTTTGTTTTGCTTGGTACAATTTCTTGATGTGTGAATTGCATTTCGTTTTTTTGTTTAGTATGCAACAACTCATTTGTTCAGAGAATATACTGAAAAATGCTGAGGTTTTTTTTGTTCTTTAGGACTAGGAGTTAATTTAATTTCATTGAACTGGCTTTCTTGAAATTCATATTGTAGAATTGAGCTGCGACTTGATTTTGACTAAAGAAATATAACGAGACTGTTGCGTTCACCGGTTAAAAAGCTGGTTGCAGTCGGATTTTAATTTCATTGAATTATCTTTCTTGAAATTCTTATTGTAGACTTGAGCTGTGACTTGATTTTGACTAAGAATGTAACAAGACGGATGCGTTCAATGTCTAAAACACTGGTTGCAATCGGATTACATGGTCAGATTTAAGCTTATGGAATGATTTTGTTGGAGATTGAGAGAGAATTTGTATGTCGTTGAACCACAACATATCCAAGGACAAGAGGGGGTTGCTTGGTTAGTAAGCACTCCCCACCTTCAAACCTAAGGTTTTGGTTTTGAGTCATCAGGGAGCAAAATGGTGGGAGTTCCCTGGAAGCGGTAAAAAAATATCATAAAGAGAACAATGGTAATTAAAAAGGGGAGGATCATAAGTGTAACTCTGTTGGATTCATAGTTCTTGTTGTTTGAATGCTGAAGTCATTATGTGTTGTAGTCTCATAAAGAAATCTTTATTGTAAAAGTTTTCTAAATTTTGGCATGCTTCATTTCTGTAACCAACACGATTAGTTCTGTGCATTCTAGATTTTTTCTTCATAAGATAATCTCATATTTCTTCTATTAGGACCAAGGGGCTCGAGGAAAGGGTCAACCAGATTATGGTAGTGGTCCATTTTATATGACGGTAAGCTTATTACTTTCTCCCAGTTTGAAACTCAGATTTGCTCAGAACTAATAGTCTCTTTGTCCCTCTTTATATGAAGGTTGTCATGGTTTTGACTCATGTATTATATTTGGAGTAACTGGTAAAGTTGCTACCATGTGACTAGGAGGTCACGGGTTCAAGCCTTGGAAACAGCCTCAGGTAGAAATGCAAGGTAAGGCTGCGTACAATACACCCTTGTGGTGGGGCCCTTCCTTGGATCCTATGCATAGCGGGAGCTTTAGTGCACCGGGCTGCCCTTTATTATACTTGCCCTTTGTTATATTTAGTGATTTTAGAAAACATTAGAATAGTGATTGAAATTAGTTAGACATAGTTTAATGTATATGAATTTTTGAAAGCTGTGAAAGACGTATAGAAATGAAATGTAGCCAACATTCTTGGACATCCCAGAAATGAAAGAATGTTGATAAAAAAATTTGAGATGGAGGTGGTGCAACCGGATAATCTGAGATATGTAAATGGGTAAAGATCATGAAAATCATGAAAAGACATTGATCCTGCTTGAAAGGCAGAGGCTAAGGGTTTTGTTTTGTGAGAGGAGTACCCCCATCACCTAGAAAGAAACAATGAACCTAGAATACCAGAGTCAGAATTATCCTTGTAGTTCCCAGTAGGAACTGTTTTCACCATACAAATAATTAAATTGATTTTATAGTATAGTGAAGAACACCATTATTTAAGGGGTCCCCAGATAAATATATATCTTGATCCTGTCTCCTGCTGTCGCCTCCCATAAAGGAAGACAAGAGTTTCTCAATAAATCAGGCATTCCTCATAATGCTATACAAGATGCTAATTTGTTTTTCAGCTGCAACTAGTGAATGGTTAGCAAAATGAACGGGGTAGTAGTTGTCTTTTATGTCGTCTTGTTACAAATTTTAAACCTTCTACTTTTCTCCTATGGTCAGTATTTGTCTTCTATAATGTATTGCCTGTCTAACCTTTCTCCTATGATGTACTGTAGCTAATTCTGAGACCTTAGCGTTTACCCGTTGTATAAGTTAAAAACATCAAGATATCTATCCACACTACCTCAGGACGAAGGCTGTGTTTTCTTCCTCCTCCCTTGTCCTTTTCTCATGACTTAATTTAGGGACTGCTCCGAGCTTCTAGTTTATGATATAGTTTAATTTGAACTCTAATATAAATGGAACAGAAGTCCTTTATCATGTTAAAGTGAACTTGAGTCTTTCTTTTTCCTTTTCTTCTCTACATATTAACATGAGGCCTTGCTCATGATCTTGAATTTGTGAGAATACCGATTTACATGTCTCTGTTCTCATGCCAATTAATGATTGTGTATTATCTTGCTTATGCATTATTTACTCACTAAATTTTCAGAATCCAAGTGTTCCTCCTGCTACAAACTCAAGGCTTTCACCTCTTCCTCATGAACCCGCTGACTATGATCATGCTGCAACAGTTGATATCCCTCTTGATAATTCTAAGGTGAAACAGATAGTTAACTTTCATGTTTGTACAGTTTTCGACGCTTGACCACAATACTGGTGTTGAATGATACTTCTTTCATATAACAATTCAGGATATGAAGAATAAAGAAAAAGAACTCCAAGCTAGAGAAGCTGAACTAAGAAAAAGAGAACAGGCAAGCTTGTGTTACACCCTATTGTTGCTACTTATCATGCTTCTGTGTTTCTTATATATTAGAAACAATGTAAGTTCACTGTTGTGTCATCGATCTTTCATCAGTTCAGAGGTTCATTAACTATGAACATCACGTGATTGTCGTGTCTAGCTCTGGCAGCTGTTATACCTCATTTGCTTTTGTGTTAATAGGGAAATTATTTTTTGTTCTCGATTTAGTGTTTAAAACAGTCTATGGAATTGACTATATTTACCTTAGGCATTTTATATTCTGTTAATTGGCTGTTTTATTGGTTTCATTTAGGACCTGAAAAGGAGGGAAGATGCTATAGCAAGAGGTAGTTCTCCAGCATTACATATACAATTTTTGTGAATATGAACTAAATTAAGCCATTTGATTCCTTTTTTTAACATGTTGATTTTATTTTTTGTTTTATATTACAGCTGGAGTTATCATAGAGGAGAAGAATTGGCCACCTTTCTTCCCCATTATTCATCATGATATTGCAAATGATATTCCTGTCCATCTACAGCAGTTGCAGTATGTTGCATTTTTTACGTGGTTGGGTATGTCTATCTAACTCCCTTAATGTCTTCTGCATAGCCCCTAGTGAACGGATACTTGTATGGCTTCTTAGTTGACCGTTCTAGAAAATATTCTTCAACCTTTTAGTTACATGTCAACTGGAGGTTGAGATGCATAGTGATAATTCTCGCTACTTATAGTTGGTTGGCTTTAGTCCGAACTTTTGTTTTGATAGCTTTGGTGTTTTGATTAGGTTTGTAAGTCATGTTTGTGGTAGTAATTCAAAAAAATTGCTTCTTAAAGCTGCCACTCCAACTAAAGATAAAAGAAAACAGGGGAAACAATGCTAAATAGTTTATTAGAATGATTTAGGTCAAGGTATAGGCTTATCAGAATTCTATCGGAAACAACCTTTCTACTTCTTTAGAGGTAGAGGTATGGACTGCGTACATCTTACCCCCCCCAGACCCCACCAGGTGGGAATACACTGGGTTTGTTGTTGTTGTTGTTGTTGGTCTCTCTAGTTAATGCACTTATCGATTAACTTTGCACATGGTGAATTGCAGGTTTGGCAGGCTGTCTTCTATGGAACCTTATAGCAGTTACCACAGCTTGGATCAAAGGAGAAGGTTGCTGCTGAACTAGATTTAAACAATTCCTTAAATCTTCAAATGAAAACTAACCAACTAGTTTTCATTTTGTCATTGTAGGTATAACTATCTGGCTTCTTGCTATTATCTACTTAATATCTGGTGTCCCAGGAGCCTATGTGTTGTGGTATCGTCCCCTTTATCGTGCAATGAGGTACCATTCTGGGAAATTATTTTCACATTATACCTTTCTAGTGTTTTTTAGGTAATGCAGTTCTACCTTGCGAAATGTTTATCCTCCACCTTGCGAAATGTTTATGTTGCTATGTTCGTTCTGTTTGCAGGACGGATAGTGCACTGAAGTTTGGATGGTTCTTCTTATGTTATCTCGTAAATGTTACATCGCCCTTTGCAGTTTCCTCTTTGTACAGTTGATTATTGAGAAACAGTACTGATTGTTATATTCATATTGTAGTTTCACATTGGATTCTGCATCATTGCTACGGTGGCACCTCCTATTTTCTTCAAGGGAAAATCTTTAGCGTAAGTTGCTTTGCCATATTGGGACAAGCAATTTGTGCTGGTACAAATTACAATTAGATTCTAGAACATGGAATCCTTTTGCATTATCATCATAGGACCATGTTTGGTTGATCTCATACTTTGACTTATATGTATACGTTTTAACTCTGTATGTATGCTAACATGTAATGACTTTTTGTATTCTCTTGTTTAACAGTGGTATCTTGCCTGCACTTGATCTTTTAGGCTGGAGCGGTCTGGTTGGGGTAAGCTTCTTTTGCTGTCTAAAATTTAACTTGAACTGGAATACAGTCAAATGATCGTCTTCAATTCGTTGACTTTAACAAGTTTTTTTTAGACGTTTCATTGACTTATAGTAGGATTTTTTGTGTAGTTTTATTCCCATGGTAAAAAGGATATTTATTTTTTGCTTGCTTTTCTGAAAGAACAAAAAAACTTGTAAACATTGCTTTTACTTACAGATATTCTACTTCATCGGGTTTGCATTCTTCTGTATTGAATCACTGGCCAGCATATGGGTTATTCAGGTTGAAACATCTGCCCTTCCTATCTCATTGCTTTTGCTGTCTTCTCTTACCTGAACATCTTTCCATACATTGTACTATCTGCAGCAAGTGTACATGTATTTCCGAGGGAGTGGCAAAGCTGCTGAGATGAAGAAAGAGGCTGCAAGATCGACAATGATGGCAGCACTATGACAATATGGTCGCAAAGGCATGCAGTTTTTGTGCTCCCGGGCTGTTGAATTCTTTGATTCCTTTCTTCTCACACCATATATCACACTCGAGCGCTGGAAATGTGATTTCGGAAGTACATAGTCATGTTAGAACCGGCTATATATGCATGATGTATTAGTACTAGTACGTATTGTCGCAAGCATTATCAGAACATCGATGTTAATTGGTATCATATCCTATCTGTCTCTGGGGATCTTCTGCATGCTCTTAGAAGAACATTACCATATGCAAATATACAAAAATCATTGAATAGCTCTACTATGTTTTTTATCGTTTGTTTAATTGTTGGCGCAATGTGCTTGGAGGAGCTGGGGCATTTCTTGTCAAGCAACGGAATGGAATAGAGGAAGAGTAGGTGATGTTCATACCATAGTTTAGAACACATTTGGTCTTATCATGAGCAGCCTACCCTTGTATTTTTTTCAGATGCAAACGCTTGAACCTTGTGATCTGGTTACATAATGACAATTTTTGCCATTGTGCTGAGGCTCACTTTCAAGTAGCTGATTTTATTACTTACACTATAATAAACTTATCAAAGCGGAAAATTAATAAAAATATATAAAGGAAGAAAAGGATCGTCACATGGCGTTCTTCTTCTTCGAATTCACAATTGGAAGCGGAAAGTTAATTTTTAATCACTAATGAAGTTTTGATGATGGAACCTTGAGGAGGAAAAGGGTTTTTCCTGCTTTTGGTGTCGAATTGATGGAAATTATACAGTAAGATCTACATAGAGAAGGAAAGAAAGAAAATAGTAACATTAGATAGAGAGATTATGCAGTAAGACACTGTCGATACAGAGATAGAGAGCTTCAACCCTTCACATTGGAGTGTGAAGAGATGGAAGGAGGAGGTGGAAAGAAGTTTTCTCTGTCTACATTAAAATACGGGTATAGAAGAGAAATTGGAATTGTCAAATTGCCCACAAAAACAGAGATAATATCAAGTATGACCTTGGTTGTACCATGAAGCTTCACTTATTAATAGTAGATTTTTTTTTTTTAACTTTGTGTTTTCACCACATTGCCAAATTTATTTTTCAAACCATTCACACAATGACTCTGCAGTCCAGTCGGATACCTACCAATGCATCATCATATAAATATTCGACTGTTATGCAATTCAAAATGAAAAATTTTAATACAAGGATTACTGATAAAAGATCTCACAAAATTAATTAAAATGCTAATGAACATTGTTGGAATATGAAATTATCATTGACTGTCAAAACAATTTGACATGATACAAGTAAGAGCCGGTTTGGGATTGTTAGAAAATTATAAAATAGTTTTTCAGAAAAGTACTTTTTATAAAAAAATAATTTATGTTTGATAAATTCATTTGAAAAGTTCTATTGATAAACAAATTATGTTTGGATAATCTTTTTCAAGAAGTGTTTTATTTTGAGACAAATGACTAAAAGGGACATGTATCAATAGACTTTTACTACTAAAATCAATTTATAGAGAAAATTTATTTTAAATATCTATTAATTTTTAATTAAAATTTTATTTTTATTTAATTATTAAGTACGTAATATAAAATTTTCAATCAATATTTATATACATAAATATATTTAAGAATATTAAATAATGATATATTACTTAAATAATTTAAATATTAATTAAAAACATCAAACAAAAATAAATACAAAAATTATTCCATAAATTAAATCATTATATATGAAAAAATTAACGACAAAAATAATTAGTCCTTCAAGCATGACAAAAAATCTCAACAATTTCATCTCTAATTTTATCACGCAATGTCTCCATACTAGTAGAAGATCTGTATACCAGAAGACTCATTTCCTTCTTCGAACTCTGTGATGATGTCTTTGTTAACATAATAATTAAAGTCTTTATGAGTAGTAGAGCGTTGTTGTATGAAATTATGTATAGCCGTAGTAGTTGTAACAAGATGAACTTGAGTGTCGAATTTAAAAGATGACATTGAGCGTAGGAGAGCAAATCTATTTTTTCAAACTCCAAATGTTCTTTCAATTGTACATCTCAAACTGGAGTGAAAGAAATTGAAAGTCTCATTTGAATTTTTGAAGTTAGAATTACGTTTGAAATCAGGGAGATGATAACACTTTCCTTTTATATGGTCCTGAATAACCAATCGTCGTTGGATAATTTGAGTCCACTAAATAATCTTTATCTACGCCAATATAAAGAAAATTAATGAATTGATATAAAAATAATATAATTTACAAAATAATACAAAACATAATATTAAAACTACTAACCTGGACGGATCAGAGTGATGAGACTTTGATACTAAAAATGATGTTTTTGAGATTTAATCGAGATAGACTCTGGTGCCTGGTGTTACTATTATTATTTGCCTCGATCAAGAGAGATTTCGACCCTTTCCATACTTGAACTGTGGCTAAAAGAGTGTAAGTCTGTATATCATTGCCAAGATAAACTTCAGGACTAAATCATCATAAAAGTATAGAAAGGGTCGGAATCTCTCTTGACTGAGGCAAATAATAGTAGTAACACCAGGGACCGGAGTCTATCTCGATCAAATCTCAAAAACATCATTTTAGTATCAAAGTCTCATCAATCATTCAATAAGATGGTACAGTTTCAGTTATGAAAGAATCCATTTTAAAAGTGAAACGTGAGAATAAATCCCTTTTGAAAATATAGTAGTAAAATCATATTTTTGTTTGGAACTATACCGCTTTAGTTGTAATACCCCGCATATTTCTAAGCTAGGAAGTGGATAAGTATTCCTACGTATGAGATCTCCTATCATGTGATTCATACTTGAGTACATGACTTACAACGAATATCCTGTGATAGGATAGCTTATGATGCATTAAGCATGTTCATATGAGTCACTTAAGGTAATTTAAGCTGAGAGTTTTTGAATTCATCAAGTTTTAGTGTTTGATTTTGCAAGGGTCATCTTTGAACGAGTATAACTCGATGTTAATGAGGTATTTTGGCTGATTTAGACCCACCTAATTGTAGAGAATCGAATTAGCTTTCCAACGATACCAATTTCGCCTTAATCCAATACCCGAGCGAAACGTTATGCCTATTTTCGTGAGAGACAGTAAGCATAGACGATTGGTTAGGCGCCACCTAACCTAGCTTAGGCAATCACTTGGGCGCCGCCTAAGTCAATTCCAGGTGCCAAAAACACTCCATTTTGAGTTATTTTAAGGGTAATTAAGTCTTTTAACACTCCTTACACGTCCCTAAACTTAACCCTACGGAATATATAACTTCTAAACATATTACAACCCTATTATAATCTCAAAGCTCATCATCCAAGAGCACTAAAAGAGAAAAACAATTAGGGTTGCGTAACTAGGCTTGAAGATCCGATTTTAAGGAAATTCCTTCGTCAATCATCAAGAATCTTCCTTCTAAGGTATGCATGTGTTGATTTATGTATCCCTTTCATCCATAAAATTCAAAAACCCTCTTTTCATTATAAAGTATAATTTCTATATTGTTGGGTGTTGATGATCATGTTGTTGATATTGGGTGATTTCCAAGATGGAATCTTTATATGTTTGTTTTGAATTTCATGATATCATATGAGTTGAAAACATATAAATTGGGTTGTTCATGATGTATGAATTTGATAATTTCACCTATGCTTAAATGTGCATGTAAGGTGTTTGATAAAATGCCTAAGAAGCTAGAGATCATGCAATATAGCTAAATTTTGACTAAGTGAAGAATTCATGATATGCCCTTACGTTCCAATGACTTCTATGTTGATAATGTGCCTTGTAAATGTTGTTGGAACACTCATGAACTATTCTTATGAGATTATGCTATGTTTACTTGCAAATCCTACTTATGAACAAGATGTATGATAACTATGCAATCCACGTGAACTTCCATGCTATTGGTATGTGTTGCCAATATGATTATGTAATGAACATGATATTAAGATTGTGCAAGTACTTCCATGTGATATGAAATCCTTTCCATACAATACATTGTTGATAACCATGCTTAGTATGAGATCCCTACTTATGATATTATAAATTATGGACTCTACTCTTATGATCAAGTCAGTTATGTGTGTCAGTTTCTTTCCATCGAGTCCTGGGGGTACTTGTACCCGAAAACTATAGCTGTGTGCCTAGAGCCATGACATGTTTCATGATATCCGAACCTAAGCTATGATTCCATAGACTTCAGTCAGTCATGTGACTCAGAAAAACCTCATGATCTTAGTCAGTTGTCAGATATCAGTAACATTCCGCCAGTCAACGGAATTCAGTAAGATTAAGTCATACACAGTCAGTTATTCATGTCCAGTCCCTCCAGATGGGAGTAGAGGTTAGCACCCAGTGAACCCAAGAATGGGAACTCACCCGCCAGTTCAGGGTGTGATTCTTAGTAGTCATCATTATGTTCCAGATCTACGTAGCCAGCGTAGGTTGAGACATCTTAACCCGTCAGATTAGGGTTGATGAGGTGACTTAACCCGTCAGTTTAGGGTTCCCACCATTCTCATTGAGTACCCACCAGATAAGGGTCACTCACAGGCTGTCCTTACCCGTGGCATGGTATTGACACCCCTCCAGTCGGGGAAGAGATTGGACCCCAGCTTAGCCATAATGGCATACATGGGGCATGTCAGTTAAACACTACTTCCCACAGTTTCAGTATCAGTCTCAGTAAAAGAACTTAGGGTGTTCTTCAGATTTTAGTATATACAGGACTGTTAGATACAGTTGTCCATGTTATCTGTTTCAGTATCAGTCATGATAGTTATCAGTAAACCATGTATTAGCTTACAGGTCATGCTATCATGTATTCACGGTTCCCGTTTCTATATATGTGTGTTTGCACTCCCACGTTCATAGTAGTCAGTTAGTGTTGTTCATGCATGAAACCCTTTATGTTTAGCCTACCTTCCTCGTATACTCAGTACTCTAGTTGTACTGATGAATTTGATCTATAGTTCTTTCTTTTCATGTTACACCATAGGTTCCGAGACACGAGCTCCAGCAAAGTAGTAGCGGTAGCATTCCAGTCGCAGAGACACAGTGGGTCCTCATTGATTCGAGGACAATATGATTTGATACATTTATTTCATCTGTTTAGTTTTACGGAGTTAGTTGGAGATATGTTCCTTCAACTCCTTATTCAGATAGTTTAGAGGTTTTCAGATTTACGTTCAAATTTACATTCAGACTTAGCTTTCAGATTTAGTTGTTTTGGGTATTTTCACCCACATGATTTTGTTCAGTTGAGCCTTATGTCTTTACAGTTCTATGTATTCCGCATTATTATATCATGATTTGCGTATACAGGTACAAATATCAGTCATGGGTTAGCTTGTGGTCCCTTAGGGTTATGAGCACCGTGTAGTATTTTGGTTCAGCGAATCGGGGTGTTACATTAGTGAACATGAACGTACCGAATCTATGAATTCCATCACTAGTATCCAAACAATACAATTATAAGCATCTAAATGTCTATAAACTACAGTCATGTCATTTACAAGATTAAATGACTTCCTAAAATCCAACTAATTGCATAATCATGGCTGAGGCCCAATAATACATATCGGACATAACCATATCATAATTCAAAAAACAATCAAAATCCACCTAGTAAAGTAGTAAACCTTATACTAAAGATTATATGTCTCAATTAATCCTAACATACTATTAACCTATGGCAATAGAATCCTTGAAGCGTAATACGTAATATATCTTAAGGGTTGATTCACTCCACAATCCCGAACTCATAAATTTGGCTAAGTCATAATATTTATCCATAATTACATCCTAACATCCCTATATAACATGCAATATATACAATACACTATTTCATGAAGAAGATTAGACAGAAGCCTACCTCAACATCGAATCGCAAATTCTTGAATCACTACAAATCATTTGCCTTTGCTCCATGATTTTGAAATGCCGCCACACTATCAAAATCTTAATATACACGTCATTAGGAGTAAACTGAGACCTATATTTCTATATTAAGTATTAAATTTAATTTTGAGTTAAGACGGGCCTACAGGGCTCGCAAAAAAAAATCCAAAGTTGAATCCATCACAAGGTCCCTCAAAGGATACTGAATGTGTGCTCAAAAGTTATGCACAAATGGAGCACAAATTGGGTGTCAAATCAACCCTTAAAATTTATGAATTTAAGATCTAATTTTTAAGAATTTACCATGAATTAGGATGAAAATTGAAGGGAAAATTAATGAAAACTGACCAAGGAGTGCTAGGCCAGCTTACCTTAGTTTCAATGGCCGATTTCTCACTTTTTTCTCTCTGTGAGCTCTCAATTTAGTATGAAAATGATGGAAAAATGGGCGGAGAAATTAGGGATAAAAAGGCTACATGTGCTGGTAAAGAGGACACCAGGGCACTAAAGCGCCGATCGCTAAAGCGTTATCTCTATTGCTTTAGCGGTCTTGGCAGAAATTCGCGGGTGCCGCTAAAGTGCACCACTGCTAATGGGATCAGGATGCTAAAGTGGCACATAGGCACTAAAATTCTTAGGTTAAAGTAGCGCAATAGGTTCTTAAGCAGTCCTATCAGGTACCATGCACAAGATTTTTGTCAAGTCCAAACGAACTTCGATCGGGTGCTTGGAATTCATTCAGAACCCAGTACACACAAACTAACTATGCTACCACACCAAATTCGATATTTCAAACTGAATAGAACCATTGAAACGTTCATCCGAGATTGTTTGACTAAATATGGGCCCCACACCTATAGTTTTATTTTCACACAATCCACCCAATAACCTAAAATGAGTCCAGAAGCCTCTGGACCTGAACCAAGGGTCCCTCTAGTCCAAAATTAATATTTTAAAGTGGATGGCGCTGTCAGAATTCTCATCTGAGGTCATATCCTTATATTTTTTGTTCGAGACCAAATGCTCAGCAATAAAAGCTCCAAAATAGGGAAATGAGCCTAAGATCCAAACGAACTGTCCGATAATTAAACCAATAGTTTTGACAATTCATAAATGACCTGTTACCGCCGTAGGAAGGATCAAAATACCAAAAATGAATGAAAATCAAGGAAATGACCTGGAGTGACATAACAATATCCACAACTAAAAGGACGTTTATTCAAAAAAGTCAATGGATAGAAGAAGCACAAAAATTTCCAGGGGATGAGGTATGGGCTCGTATGGTCCTAGTAAGACTCCTCAGATAACCTCCAAGAAGAGACAACACTTTCAAGGGATTTTGCTATAGGTTTCCTTTTTTACACCAACTTCTCTTGTTTACTTCTCAAATCAACAAAAATCAGCCTCAACTACCAACTGGCCTCTAATGGAATCGAGGAAGGATGATGCGCACATATCAAAACCACAACACACTAATAGCATATCAATACCAGCACAACTAAGAGAAGACTTATCCAAGCCAAAGGCATACCAAGGCATGAGTTATGCGATCAACTCCTAATTCCAAACATAAATGTATTTTTCCTTTCTAAACCTACTATCCACTCTAAACCAAGAAGAAAGTCATCTGAGTCCTGTCCCCACAACCCCATCACAATAAACTCAAAGACAGAAGATGATCCACCAAAAATCAATAATGGCAAGCATAAGAATAAGCCCACAAGGCGCTACCTGGGAACACAAATAGAGCTAACCAAGGTCTGCAATCCATTCCACTACCACATGAGGAATGGATAACCCTCAAACCTAAAAGCCAAGAGTCTGAAGCAAAACTACTCACCACTGAACAATCTTCTCCAGGATGTCCCATTAATTGAGGATGAAGCTATGCCAAATCTGACTCACACATACTACTCTTGCTGAGTAAATCATTCAAAAATCCCAACGATAACTGAAACCAGAGGTCAAAGTTGAAGGAAACAATATTGTGCCCATAAAATATTATCTGAACACCTATCAACCATAACCCATCTAAACTGAAGAAGACCAAATAGCTAGATACGGAGTAGGCTTAGATAGCCTATAGATGAAACTCCAATAATCTTTAAACAAAGGCTGCATCTAAACTCTTTGACTTCTAGCGGAAATCTCAAAACCAAGGCTGGGATGATCGATCTCCACTACCAAAATCAAACTTAAAGATGGGTAAACATCCATAGTCCAAATCTATCATAACCTTCAAATCGCCACTCTAAGGTGTCAAGTCTGAAAATGAGCTAACAAGTCTGAACTAAGGCCCAATACTCAAATCGACCTTACTATACTAATAATATATATCCTTACTGAATCATGCCAGAACCTAAACCAAAATGTAGCTGAAGCCCAAATCACCATGAAGTATAAATCACTAGCTAAAAATCCGAGCAATCAATTTCATATTTGTTGGAGAGAATGAACTATCAAGGCATACTAAATAACCCACCAAGGCTGTAAACCATGCTGGTAATAGACAAATCTCTAGCAACTTGGAGAAATACAACCTTAGCCAGAAACTGATTAATCCAATACTCCATCTCAATAAGGAATACTCAATTCACCAACTTAAGAAATGGTCATAGGAAAGATTACCTATCTCTAACTCTCTAACCTTACTTAGAACAAGAACTACAAAAAGGTAAACCCCAAAAATCTGAAAGGTGAATTTAAGACCTCTCTACATCAACATCAAAACCGCTATCATATGATGGACTAGTCAAATCAAAAGAATGAACCCCAAATTGGTCAATGTTAGAAATAGGCAACACAACCCAATCACCAACTCTAGAACTATAATAGAACCATAGAAAGTCAACTTACCTTCACTTCCATAATCCACTCTATAACTAACCTAGCATATCCAATAAAAGAGGAAAATAATCAACCTCAACTTGCTATAAAAGAGAAATCATCCAGCCAAACTTGCCGCCCAAGTAAACAAATAAGAATCACGAGGAAGGAAATTCTAACTAGATAATATTGGTCTAATTGTCTACCAAGTAAGGATTGATAAACACCAAACAATGATAATAATAACAACAATAGTATAAATGTCAATATAAAGAGTAGGCATGACCAAAATAAAATCGACAACAAGTACCACTATAGGGTCACAAGAAGGTCAATATGACAAGATAATGGGACTTGAACCCAAATTCTACATCCCCCAGGAAATATCAACACTAATCCACTTTATCTACTACTAAATAAAATCTTTTACAGGTGTAGTCATATAATCATAAGCTCTATATCAAGGAACCCAACAACAAACATAAATCTACCAAGGAACACAATCATCGATGAGTATAAGGACCCTAATATACATAAACAAAAAGGTAATGCCTAGAAATAAAAACAAACATATCATGGTAGAGTCCAAAGTCATATGCCTGTGCTTTAGGGAATAAGAATTTGAGCGGGTCCAAACTCAAAAACTGAGGCGCTAAGCGTATTGACTATGACTGAAGGTGACACAACACTGTGAGATTGATCTAAATGATCTAAGTGACTACTAATCCCATATCGGGGACACTCTCTGGACCAGTGATCGATCTCTCTATAGTCGTAATGAACTCCTACTGACCTAACCTAGCAAGAAACATGAGTTGACCCTAACTGGTTGATGAACTGACATCGAGGGCATTCTCTACTAAAATAGCCATCCTCCCAACAATCATAACAAACCTCAGGAGCTTTAGACTATTGGGGCACACATGCTAACCCTCTTTGGGAAACCATTACATCTAAGGCACTCCTTAAGACAATGTACAATATCACCATAACCAAAAGAAACTCTTGGAATAGTCTGAGATGCTGCCCTTACTGATCCAGAATGACAGCCACCTAAAGTCCCATACCAAATACTCTGTAAGATCCGATGAGAACTTTACCCACTGTGATCACCATGACTAATTTGAGAGCCACCCATAGTTTGAAATTCCATTTGTATAGAACTGATATATTACAAACAAAGGTAACCTCTGCCAAAAGGATCGTCACTCCCAAATGGAATACCACTAGCACTATATTAACGACATTGCTAATTATCTTACCTCTACAATCTCTATACATACTTTCTTTGTGGCTCTTGCATGCTCGACAACCTGAGAGAAGGAAGACTCAATTGCTATCAAGTGCTGTGATGCCAAATGCAATAGCAATGCTAATCCTCTATCAAATCCACACACTATCTCATGCTCTAAAGGATATATCCTAGGAATATGCTATGTGTAGTCAAGAAACCTAATCTCGTACTCTGAAATTAATAAGAAACCCTGCTAAACACCAATAAAACCAACTTTAGCTAAGAGCTGTTCAATGAACCAGATGTCATCTCTGGTTGGGAGGTATCCATGAAGAGGCTTGGAATCCCCAATCCTAAATTTTGAAAGGATAAAGCAATAGTAAACTCCATTGGATCCTAGGCTAGCCTTAAATTCTCTAGATGATGTCGAAGGTCTTAAATATCCATCCATGGTTCCCTTGTCTGATGCTGCACTAAATCTCTAGAAATGTATTCCAAAGTACCGCCTACATCTATTGACAACCTCACATTATTTATTTGGGATATAATTGATTCAACGAAAATCCTTGAGGATTATAGAAATATGTACACATGGCAAGAAGTCAAGAATAGAATTTCCTAAGAATTCCCTGTAGCGTCTCAAAGAAAGGTAACAAACGTCTTTGCTCTGATCCATAAGACTCTACTAGACACTTAGATCTTGTACTATCACATTGGTAAACCTAAGCTCTAATACCAATTTGTCAGGTTATAATGACATCTACTATAGCCCATCAGTAGGTAAGCCAACTCGTAGTCTAGAACTGCTAGTAACAAACTACTAAGAGAAATGAAGGAAGAATGCAGAATAAATATAATAAAAGGTTAATATATGTGAATCAGTCCTAAAACCTAGTGGAATCAATACATGAGCTTCTAACATAATAAGACTATAAAATGAAGTACTAGGTAAATATATTGATACAACCCATCTCTAAATATAACATAGAGATTAGTCTAGTATATAAGAGGCGCATACTTGCAATGCGCATGCAAGGATGAATACAAAGTATAATACAAACTACTATAACTGAACCAAGTATCATAACGTAACCTAGTGTATACATCTCTTCTAGCTCAACGGTTTGTGAGGCAGGACCTACGACGACCTCTTTTCTCTGGCACGATGTCTTACGGATGAAAGGGCCTCTAGGGGGTTTAGGAGTACCTATATAAATCAACCTAGTCTCGATCCAGGATTTCAAATAACCATTATCATCATCACTCTATTCTTTCCAATACCAAGGAGATGTGTATGTGTGTATATATATATATATATATATATATATATAAATGCACGAACTTGAACCGTGGTTAAAATATTGTATGTCTATATATCATTGCTTGAGATAAACTTCAAGACTAAATTATTATAAAAGTGTAGAAAGGGTTAGAATATCTCTCGACTAAGGTAAATAATAGTAGTAAAATTGAGGACCAGAATCTATCTCGATCAAATCTCAAAAATATTACTTTTAGTCTTAAAGGATCATAAATCATTTATTAAGGTGATACAATTCCCGTTATGAAAGAATCAATTTTAAAATAGAAAAGTGAGAATAATTCCTTTTCTAGAAAATAGTAGGAAAACCATATTTTTAGTTAGAATCGTACCATTTAGTGCTTCGGTGAGCATGAACATACCGAATCTATGCATGCCATCACCATTATCCAAACAATATGATTATAAGAATCTAAACATCTATAAACTAAGACCATGTCCTTTACAAGGATAAATCACTTCCCGAAATTCAACTAATAGCATAATAACGACCTTGGGCCTAATAATATATATCCATTATAACTGTATAATAACTCGAGAAACGATCGTAATCCATCGAGTAACATAGTAAACCTTATACTAAAGGATTATGTCTCAACTAAGCCTAATATACTAGCAATCCTAGAAGCATAATACGTTCTTCATCTTAAGGATGGATTCACCCCTTTTCCCGAACTCATAATTTAGGCTAAGTCATAGTGTTCTACCCATAATCACATTCTAACATCCATATCTTATATGCAATATAAAAAATACACTATCTCATGAATAAGAGTAGACAGGAGCCTACATCGATGCCAAACTGCATATCCTTAAATCGTCTATAAATTATCCGCCTTTGCACTACAGTCTCAAAATACCACCACACTATTAAAATTGTAATCTACACATCATTAGGAGTAAACGATATTCATATTTCTATATTAAGGGTCGGGAAAAAATTTGGATCAAGAATGGGCCCGCATATAAAATTCAAAATTGAATTCATCTCGAGGTCCCTAGAAGGACATGGACTGTGTGCTCAAAATTTGAGCACAAATTGGGTCTCAAATCAACCCTTACAGTTTGGAAATTTAAGACCTAATTTGTAAGAATTTACCATGAATTAGGATCGAAATTGAATGAAAAATTAATGGGAAATGACCAAGTAGTGTTAGGCTAGCTTATCTTAGCTTCAATGGATGATTTCCCACTTTTTCCTCTCTTTGAGATCTCAATTTAGTATGAAAATAGTGAAAGAAATGGTGAAAAATTGGGAGGATAAAATAGTGGTAAAAAGGCTACAGGTGCTGGTAAAATAGATACCTGAGCACTAAAACACCTATCTCTAAACCAGCGTATCAATCTCTTTAGTGGTATGGTGGAAATTCATAGGTGCCGCTAAAGCAGGGACCACTTTAGCGACCATTGGGAGCTAAAGTGCACCATTACCAATGGGCCAGGTTTGATAAAGAGTCCTATGAGCATTAAAGTGCTTATCTCTAAAGTGGCCCAATAGGTTCTTAAGCAGTCCTATCAAGTGCCATGCACTAGATTTTTCCCAAGTCTAACAAAGACTTCAACTGCAAGCTTGGGATTTGTTCAGAACCCTGTATGTGAAAACAAACTATGCTACCTAACAAAATTCAATATTCCAGACTCAATAGAACCATTGAAACTTTCATACAAGATCGTTTCAACTAATTGTTGGGCCAACACTTATAGTTTCATTTTTCACATAATCAGCCTAATAGCCTAAAATAAGTTTGAAAGCCTAGAGACCTGAAACAAGGTCTCTCTATCCTAAAATTAATGTTTTAGAGTTGATGGAACTGTCAAAATTCTTATTCAATGTCATCTACTAGAATTTTGGTCTGAGACCAATTCCTAAACATCAAAAACTCCAAAATAAGGAAATAAGCCTAAAATCCTAATAAATTGTCTAATAACCAAACCGACAGTTCCAAAAAATCATAAATGACCCATATCCATTATAGAAAGGCTCAAAATACTAAAAATACACACAAATAAAGGAATTAACTTGGAGGGTCATTGCATAGGTAGAGATTCATAACATAAATCAAAATTAAGTAATTGATGCATAATTCATAATAATTGAGTTCCACGGCTTCCAACGGCGAAATATTCAAATTAGGTAGTTGAAAGAGCTACTGAGGTCTGGTTCTTACCATAGCAAAAACAAAGAGTTTTCGATAATTTGGCATATACTGCTGGTACTCTTCTGATCCTTTTTATCACCTGCATAATCTTCATTGGAGTATCCAACTAAATCAAAATTATTAGAGCATGGATACCATAGAAGTAAGTCCCTTGTTCCAATAAGATATCAAATAATTCTTTTCCCTAAAGTCATATGTGATTACTTTGGATTTAATTCAAATCTTGCACATTTACAAATAGTAAACATGATGTCTGGCCAACTAGAAATTATATAAAGAAGAGATATAATGATACCTGTAATTTTTTTTACATCTATGTATTTACTTGGGGCATCAATATCATGACATGTGAAATGGATCATAGGAGTGTTGAACGCCTTCCCTTTTTCTGTCCTAAATTTCTATATCAAATCAGTTGTATATTTCATCTGACTAATAAAGGTCCCTCTCGAGGCTTGTTTGATTTGATTCCCAAGTAAGAAGGTTAATTCTCCCACGAAACTCATCTCAAATTCATCTTTTATAAGATTTGCAAAATTCTCCCAAATTAGAGTATTAGAGCTTTCAAAAATAATATCAACATATAATTAAACAATGAGAATATTTGAATCAAGCTTTTGTATAAAAGGAGTGGTGTCGGTTTCTCCTCATGCAAAATTATTTGTCAATAGAAAAGTGCTTAGTCATTCACTCCAAGATTTAGGGGCTTGTTTGAGACCATAAACGACTTTAGATAATTTGAATACATAAATTAGATAAGAAGGATTTTCAAAATCGGGGATTGTTTTATGAAAACTTCTTCTTTAATAAACCCATTTAAGAAAACCCTTTTTACATCCATTTGGTAGAGCTTGAAATGTTTGAATGACCCATAGGCTAATAAAAATACGAATAGATTCTAATATTGCAGTAGGAGCAAACGTTTTATTGTAATCAATACTTTCTTATTTGGAGTAGCCTTGAGCTACTAGTTTGGCCTTATTTCTAATAACTTTTCCATCTTCATCATGCTTATTTCAGAATAACCATTTGGTTCTGATGATGAAATAATTTTTCGGTCTCACTACTAAATTCCATACGTGATTTCTTTTGAATTGATCAAGTTATTCTCTCATGTCATTTAGCTAGGATTCATCAGTTAGTGCTTCATCAATGAGCTTTGGTTCTATTTGAGAGACCAAAGCAAGTGAGGCTTGATTTCAAAGAGAGGCTTTTGTTTACTTTTTTTTTTCCATTAGGATCTCATAGGATGAATTCATTTGGAAAACTTGCATAATGTTTCCATATCTAGGAACTGCTATTTTTAATGTTTAAGGAGTTGGCTTGTTACTTCTGTAGTCGGCCTAAAAGAAGGGCATTCAGAGATTGTTTTCTCAATATTTTGGGATAAGATTTCATGTTTTTTGGGAAGCGCTTGCATGTTCTTCTTTTGTAATTTACACACTTTGGAGTAACTTCATCAAATACTACATGTAGGGACTCTTCAACATTTAGAGTCCTTTTATTTAATACATAAAATGATTGACCAAGAAATATACCTTTATTGCTGCATGGGTCAAACTTACCAAGATTATTCTTACCATTATGGTGGACAAAGCAGTTGAATTCAAACAAATGGAAATACCTTATGCCTGGCTTTTTACCTCTCCACAAATCATAAGGAGTTTTCTTGAGAATTGGGTGAAGGCAGCGATTTAGAATATGACAAGCTATACTTACTATTTCCACTTAGAAGTGACCAGACAAACTTTGTTCTAAAAGCATGGATCAAGTGGTGTTTTGAAGGAATCAATTCTCCCATTCAACTACTCTATTTTTTTTAGGAGAACAAGGAAATCAAAAGTTTTGAATATAACCATTCAAGTTAAAAAATTCCTCAAAGTCCTTGTTCTCAAAATCCTTATCATAATCACTGTGAATTTTAGAAATGAAGAAACCTGCCTCTCTTTGTACTTTTCTATAGAAAGATTCAAAATTAGTAAATGCTTTATTATTAATATAAAGAAATATAACCCATTTAAATCTAGAGAAATCATCAACAATGATGATAACGTATCATTTACCACTGATTCTTGCCATTCTAGAGGTCCTAAATAGATCCATTTGTAAGAGTTAGAGGGGCATAGAAATAGTAACTATGTCCTTGGCTTTATATAAGGTATGCATCTGTTTACCAAGCTGACAAGCATCACAGATGTATTTCATTTCAAATTTTTGCTTGGGCAGACCTATTACTTATTCAAGTCTAGATAGTTTTTAAGGGCGTGTATGGTTGCATAGCTAAGCTTTTTATGCCACAACAATGGATCACTGGATATGGTTGTAAGTTAGTTTAAAGTGGGCAACTTCACATTATTTAAGACATAATTATTATTAGCTGTCACTGATTAAAACAATACTTTTGCAGAGATTTTTTATTGTGCACTTATGAGCATTAAATAGAACATCAAATCTTGCATCACATAATTGACTAAATATATGTAGATTGTGTCTGATTCAATCGACTATGTATAATTCGAGTACTTCGAAGAAGGGAATAGTGGCAATGGATCCCACTCCAACTACCTTTTCTTTTGTATTATCAAAACATCTAACATATCCTTCGTCTATCTTTTGATAGTTTTGAAAGTCTTTTTATTTTTGGCCATGTTTCTGGAACATGCACTATTGATAACCCACATTTCCTATTGTATGATCGCTGAGTATGACCCTGCAAAAGAAAAAAAATAGTTTTTAGGTATCCAAATATCCTTAGGTCCTTGAGTATTAGAGACAGTTTCTTTGGGTCTCCAAATCCATAGTGTATGAGATTTTTGTTTGCAGATTTATGATTTGTGGCCTTTATTACCACGTATCTATCAAGTAGGATATAATAAGAAAAGAAACTTCTTACAAATGTGAAAGAATCAGAAATAGATGTACATTTGTCTTTGAAAGCATTTGACTTGACAGAGCTGTGACTTGGTGATTTTCTGATGCTATTAAGTTGCATTTAAGATCATTAAGCTCTTGATGAAGCAAGTCGACTTCTATCTGACTTGGTTCTAGTTGGATCTACCAATTTTTTCTTTCATCATTATTTCTATTGCTTAAGAGAGTCTGTCATTTTTTTCTCTCTTTGAGCAATCATGTTATATTCATCAATGACCTTTTGAAGTTCATAAGTTATCACATTAAAATTCATTTTTAAGGTATTATAGTTATGACATTTGTAAGTTCCTTCCTTGCTAGATTCCCTCATGTCCATAAAGCACAAGTTTACAATTTTATCATCATCCTCTATTTCATCTTCATCGCTCGCATCTTTGAATTTTTTAGTTTTCTTGGTCAACCTTCTTCTTAGTTCAGAACAATTTTACCTGATATGACATATTTCCCATAGTAGTAGAAATAATCATCGTTTCTTGAGTGGTTATTATTTCTGAAGGATTATTGTGGTGTTTGTTGTCTTTGCCTTAGAATGTGTCTTACTCCATGATTTATGAGAGCCATGCCTTCACTTTTATCTTTATATATGTTTCCTTCTTCTTCAGGACTTGCAACAATGAAACCTATAGTTTTATTTTTCTCCTCCTTGTTGTACTCTGTTGGTATGATTTTGTTCATAAGTAAGTAAATTACCTTGTAGTTCGTCATATGTCATTTTGTGCAAATCTCAATCTTCCAGAATGGCTACTTTAGTTTCCCATTCTGTGAGAAAACTTCTCACTAATTTTTTGACCTTTAAACTATTTAAGTATATTATTCCAATGACTTGAGTTCACAGACTATTTCTCTATAGTGTGAGAATATTAATTCTGCTCCCTTATTATTGTTCATCTTGAATAGTTCATATTCATTAATGAGTCCACCAACCCTAGCTTCCTTCACTTGTATGTTACTTTCATACATAACCTCAAGTTTGTCCTACATCTTTTTGGCAGTTTCACAGGTTGAGATCTTGTCGTACTCTGATCCACTAACTGCATAATAAAGAAACTAATAGCTCTAGTGTTAGTTTAAATTACCTCTTGTTGTTCCTTAGTGACCTCAAAGGTTTCAAGGTTAATTCTTCTACTATATTCTCTTTCTTCATATTTGAGTCCAGAAATTGGTTTTAGTCCTTTCTTGATGACCACCCAAGCTTGGAAGTCGGTTGACTGAATGAAGATTCTGAATCTATTATTCCAATGTGAGTAATGTTGGTAGTTGAAGTAGGGTTGCCTATTTTTTGATGAGTGTCCATCCTGAAGGATTACATCTGGAATTTGGTAGTTCGCCATTTAATATTTACTCGTATAAGATTAAGCAACACTTTAAGGTGATACCTACTAGGATACCAATTAAAATTCAAGAGAAGGAGGGGGGGGGGGGTTGAATTGCCCTCTTTTAAAAATAATATTTCAGCATAGTTGACTATGTTTATACCTTAGTCGACTAAAATCCTGCAATAAAAAGATCAGCAACAATAAGAACAAAGTACAATAATATAAATGTGTAGAAAGTAAATGAGACACAAGAATTTTAAATTAGTTTGGAACACCGATGTGGTGCTTACTTTCAGTTCCTTCAGTTAGAAGGGTTCCATTTAGATCTTTAATACTTTATCCTAGTATATATCTCATTATAGCATAGTTTTAGTTATAACACAACTTTGTTCCAACCCATTGTTCCAACTTCTTGATCTTAGGTGGATTTATGCACCTAAGTGTCATAATATACGCTTGTTTAGCCTTGTTTTGATGGCTTCTTGTGTTCGTAATGAGTTGATATTCATATAATTGAGAATCTAAGTGTTAAAATACTTTTTTATGATGTTTAATGTGTGTTAAAAATAAGTTTGGAACCAAAATGATCACTTAGAGTTTAGACGAGAAAACTAGTGTTACTAGCTCGAGCTATGTGTTGTTCTAGTGTATCTCGATGGATTTCATTGTGTTATGTGCACTAATTAATATTGTTTAATGTTATAAGAGACCATTAATGATGTTATTATAATTTTTTGGAATATAAAAGAGCTGAAATTAAAGTGGACAAACACCAAGGAAAGCAAAGTCAAAAGGAAAGGGTTCAAGAAGTCGAAATTTGGAATTTCTGAGGCCATGTGCGTTTCATGTCCTTGGAACTCCAAGATAAGGGAGTAACACACCCTTATATACAAAATAAATGTGTCCAAAACAGTGTGAATACATTTTAAGGGCATGACACACCGCTAAATGTAGAGCAACACAAGCGTGACATGGCCAAGGCACCAAGACGACTAACATTTCTCATATTTTAAATAGGATACATGGTACTTGTTGTAAACACCTTGGACAAATTTTGGTGATGGAAATACACTTAAGTAGTCTGAAATTAGGTCTATTAATCTTTCCTCTTGTTTAATTTTGATTTTTATACATGAATTCCTTAATTGCGATTCATTGCAAGACCATGAGTGGCTAAACTCCCTCGTCTAAGGTTGAGGCCAAGAACATGAACACTTATGATTATATTTGAGTTGATTTATTTTTATTATCATGTTTTTTTGATCATATATAATTTTATTTACTATCATATGTAATTTCATCCCTTGAAATAAATCTATATTTCTATTGTGAGCACGAAAGGAAGAATAATAGATTAGAACAGGGGCTAATATCGAGTGAGATCTTAAATGTTCAAGGGATTGAAGTTAGGATTTACGTTTAGGATAGGAATCTACCTAATTATCCCTATTTTGTTCACATATGGGAAGATATATAAATGCGTTTAACTTAGTTCTCAAATCCTCACTCAACAATGTAGATGCGGGGCTAAGTTAGATAGACGACTAGAGGATCGAAAGACCATAGTCATGTTATCAATCCCGTGAATCAAATACCAAGATAATTGACTAAACCAACAAAATTATATAGCTAAGTAAGATTGTTCGTAGTGCATTGACTTTAGATCCTTCCCTATTATTGTCTCCAACACTTTATAATTTTGAATAGTTATAGTTACTTTTAATTCTCAACTTCTGAATGCTATTGGTTACAGTAACACTTGTTCAATATTTTTAGTAATGCTAAAATTGGATTGTTGCAGAGAAAAAGTCCCTGTGAGGTTGATACTTGACTTTTAAAGGTAACTTTACTACTTGGGTGACTATGCACACTTGTGTGTGCACTAGGACACAACAAGTTTTTGAAGCCGTTGCCGGGGACATGAAAATTAGAAAATGTCTTATTTTAAGTTTTGATAAGTTTGTTTTATGGGTACTAATAACCTGATCTTAGCTTTTGATTTACCGGTACAAGTTTGAAACTTGAGTAAGCTAGCAAGGGAAAGGAATTTGGTCGACCCATATCCTGAACCTGAGCGAGACTTGTATCAGCTAAGGAGAGAAACAACACTTCTTTATAAAATATCTCAAATTCATCAGGAAGAAGCTATACCTACACCAATATGGTTAAAGATTAACCATCTCATAGGACTGTTCATGAAGTGGAAATACCACTCATAACTAATGTTACCTATGCTAGTCGCAGACCAAAACATGGAGGTAGATTCAATATTAAATAAAATATAGTGCAACTATTACACAATAGTGGGTAATTCACTAGCTTGTCACATGAGGATTCATTGGTCCATTTGTTGAATTTCTTAGAGATTAATCACACCTTTATCCCCATTAGAGTCCACACTAACTACGTAAGGCTTACTCTCTTTCTCTAGTTAGTTCTAGGAGAAACAAAGAAATGGTTGAATGTAGAACACTCAAACTCCGTCACTACATGGGATGATCTGGCAAGAAAGTTCCCCTTTTGATTTTTCTCATCCAGCAAGATTGTAAGATTATGTAGTGATATTTTAAGTTTCAAGTAGAATTCAGATGAGAACTTGTATCATGCAAAGATGAGGTTCAAATATCTTCTTAGGGAATTCCCAAATCACCAACAAACCAATGATGTATTAGCTCATACTTTTGTTGAAGCTCTTGACCATAACACAAAAGTTTTGCTAGATTAAGCTGCAAGTGGTCAAGCATTGGAGAAAATATATTATGAGCTTTATACTCTCTTGAATAAAATTACACAAGGTAATCCAAATTGGCATGGTGATATTTCTAGCGCTGTGGTGAAAAGCTATACGCATAGTTGAGGTAGATAATATAACAACATTGGCCACTGAACTTTTAGCCTTGCAAATCAAATGATGATGTAGTTTAGTAAGTTAGGTGTGAACAAACTCAAGCCAAGGTGAATATAGTCTAGCAGACCCCATCTTGGTGTGAGATTTATAGGATTAGTGGTGTAATACCCCCAAGATTCTAGGCAAGTTTCCAGCTATTCATCACATGTTTAAAGGGCCCAAAGAAATAATTTCAGTCTAAGTACAAGTGACATAGCCATTTTAACACCCCTAAGATTTTGAACATTTTATTTTTGGCCTTCACATGTTCAAAATATTGATCTATGAGTTGAAATATGTTTAGGAATATTAAAAGGGTCAGTTGAGAGAGTTTCAGAATTTTTAGAAGAGTTTCAGGGTGATTTTGGACTACGGAGACAGTATGTCTCCACATTTTAAACATGCCATAGAGGTGGCTCTCTGTGATATGCAGCATGTCACGGAGGCTACCACCACGATGAGTAGCGTGTCACGGAGGCTAGCCTCCATGATAAGCAGTGTGTCATGGAGGCTGGCCTCTATAATAGGAGCCGTGCCATGCTGCAGTGTAAAATCATGCAACCTTTATTATGGGGTGAAATAAATTTTGGTCCTTTCTCCTTAAACACCCAATCCACGGATTAAAACATTAAAAGAGGCACTATTTGCCCCTTTTCAGTCAGTTAACAATGTTTAATCCTCTCTCACACTCAAGAACAAAAGCAAGGGGTTTTCTTCAAGGAATTCACCCTCCCAAGGTCTTAATTCCAAGTTTTCTTCAAGAATTCAAGCAACTCAAGCATCTGGGATATTCATCGATGGGTCCTTTTCAGCCATTGAGTCAAAAAGTTTTTCCAAAAACTCTCAAGTTTAATTCATCCTTTATGCTTAGGGTTTTATGTGAACTATGATTTTTCTTGAATTACAGTCAAATCTTAAAATTGAATCATGTGAGCATGTTGTCCTCATAAGTTTAACATCTTCCCATACTCATAATCATGGATTTCATAGGTTTAGTGATATATACTATGTGGGTTTTCAAATCATGAATTTCCTTACAGTCTTCAAATAATTTTATTGTATTTATTGTTTTATTCAGCATTGGTGGGTTATGAAAACCCGATACCTATATTTTCATGCATGTTTCAGATTTTCAAGTCACAAGTCATTCAGTCCATATTTGTATCATGATATTCAAATTATAAATGCACTATTATTTTTAGAATACCATAATTGAGCAAATCAATTATAATTGCATGTACTAGTTTATGCTTCTATGTCTTTTCAGTTAAGAGTAATACTTAGCACCGAGTGAACCTAGGGATGAAGGCTCACCCACCAGTATAAGATTGATACCTTTAGTAGAAGTCCCTAAGTTATAGAACTACGTAGCCAGCGTAGGTTATGAGTGTTTGCCCTCCAATTCTGGACTGATACTCTCTTAGGGGTTACCCGCCAGATTAGGACTGACACGCTCATTCTTTGAGACATTAGCTTTGTGTATCTACACTGTCAGTGTCAGCACCAGTGGCAAGGTATTGGTACCCTTCTAACTGGGGTTACAAGTGGGACCCCAATTAGTTCTGATTAGGGTATGCTGATTAAATGTTAGCTCCCACAATCTCAGTTTAATATTCAGACCACATCGACTCAGGTTTGCATGACCAAGTGTTCAGTTCATCAGTTATTTAGTTTTACAAATTATTTTAGCACATACTTTAGTTGGTGTTTCATTCATTGTACATGTACTTATATGTATTTTAGTTAGTCCCATCTCATATAGCATTATATTCAAAGTACTAATCACATACTCTTTTTTGTGCTATGTTGTCTTATAACATAGGTTCAGACGCTTAGTTCTCCGATCACCCTTAGACAGTTCAGTGCCACTCAGCAGCAGTTATGGTGAGTCCTCATCCTTTGAGGACAAGTTATTTGCAGTTATTTCAGTACTTTCTTTATTTGAGTCAGTCTGAGTTTATTGGAAGTTTGTCCCATTAACTCATCATGTTTTAGAGGCGTTTGGGTAGTCAGACTTGTTTTTAATTTTTATTAAAAGTTCAGTCACATTGGGTATTGTTTCAGTATTATATATTATTTGAGTTTTTATCAATTAGCTTACTTATAAGATGTTTTATTATTACTTTATTTAGTTCTCACAACAAATACCAGATTATGGGTTAGCTTGGGGTAACTTATTTCCTTAAGCACCGTGTTATGACTAGAGGGTAGTCTCGGGTCATGACAAACTAGTATCATGCCTATGATTTTTAAAGTGTCCTAGGGTTTCTGAAAGCCACATCAAGTAGAGTCTTGTGCATGGGTGTGAAGCGTCACACTTTTTGGCGAGAGGCTACGATATATTTAATAAAAGTTTCTTTTTTTTCATATTCATGTCATCCAAAAGACCATAAGCTTTATTGAATTCCCTTTTCTAACTCGTCGTTCATTTGTATATAGAAAATGACACCTATAAGAAATAATAGAAGAAGGAACAGGGATTAACCTACACCACTACCTATTCAGGAAGACCCTCTAAACGAACATGTTTCCCATGCTGAATTCAGGACCACTTTCACAGTTTTGGCCCAGACTATGGTTGCTCAAAATAAGCAGCAGGTTGTTGCCCCAGCCAATTCGATAGTGAGCACGACAATAGCTAGGATTCGAGACTTCACTCGGATGAATCCTTCATTGTTATCTGGATTCAAGTCTGAGGAGGATCCACAAGAGTTTTCGGATGGTATGCAAAAAGTGACAGATATCATGGGTGTTATTGTCTACAAATTTAGCAAATTTAGCAAGTCTAATGATTATGTTTCCGCTTAGCAAATTTAACTTTTATTTACGTTATAAATCAATTGCTCAAGCAGTATGCTAGTACATGGATTAGCTTGGGATATCTTGGGTCATGACATGAACAAATACCAAGGATCTATCCGGAGATATATCAACTTTAAAAAATCAATTGGTTTGTTGAATTTGGTGAAGGTGCAAAAATTTCTTTGTGAACGCAGGCCTCTATCTGTGAATAAGAAGAAGTAATCATTCCTTAATTTTAAAATTGATGTTGGAACCACATTCACAAAAGGTAATCGGCCTATAGTCAAGTCCGTTCTTTCTTCACAAACGCAACAGGGCTATCGTGAATACAAGGTTTTGGGTAATGGACCTTCACAAACATGAAGCCTTGGCCATGAATGCAAATGCCATTTATGTGGAATGGTCAATGATGACCCTCATGAATTCAAAGGTTGGGCTACATTCACGAGGCACTATTCAAATAATAATAAATAGATCAAAATTTCAAATTCCACCATTTTGGACCAAAAGCTTCGAATTTTGGGCAATTTCTTAGGTTTTATCACCATTGTTACTTGGGTAAGCTCCTAAATCATATTTCCACTATCCCCAATTGATTACATCTTCAAAAATACCTTTTAATTATGATTTGGAAATAGAATTTTAGAGTTTTTGTCGGTAAAGCTTAAAAATAATTTTTCTTTGATTTGAACCTTATTGAATCTTGTTATTGCATGGGTTTTCAACCATAGACAACTATAAACTTGGGGAAGGTACTTTTTATATAAAATTTGGGTTTTATCTGCTTTGTTTCAAACTAGTTTTTTGAACTTATTTTAGACTTGACTCAAATATTAGAATATGGGTAACTTTAGCTTTCTTTTAATGCGTAGGTGCTATATTTGAATGTTGTTGGTTTTGAGGCCATTAATAAGGGAAAATCTCCCTATTGAAGCACTTTAGGCTTGGATTTGGTCATTTTGAGGTAGGTTATGCTTAGGTTCTTTCAGATTTAGCTGTGCAGTTAATAAATAAGTAAAACATGCTACGGGCTGGAGCAATTAACCTTGGTATTTATACTTCAATATTATAATTATTGTTGTGAACCCATGTGGGGAATTATATTCTATTGTTGTTGAATTGAGATATTTAAAATTACTTGTTGGCAGTGTGAGGGCTTTATTTTGATATTATTGGCCTTATCTGTGTATTTAAATGACTTTATTCTAGTTATAATGCTTGTGCAAGGGATGGAATCATTGTTATATGTCTTATTGAGCATTTATTTCCTTTATCACGATAGAAATTCCCAAGTTAGGAGTTGTTATGATACAATGTCTTACATGCATATTTATTTTGATGGTGCCTAATTTGAGTTGATTATCATGAATTGTGGATATATTGAGTGGATTTCTAGTCTAACTTATATACACAATAATTGGATATCTTTATACTGAGTTGATTGTGAGCATTACATCCTCATTCCATACATATATATTCATGAGATACCAATACTATTGAGGAATACTATTTTTGAAACAACATGACACATTTTATAAAAATCTTCTTCATGAACATGAGCTAGAGAGGTGATTCGTGACATTGAGATAAAAGATATAGTTTGTGGGTTGCAAATCCCAAATGGGTCATATCATAAGAGTGTTAAGCTTAGTAGGTGTACACATAAAGTTGTATGATGAATTTCATCATTCATTCCATCCTTATTGCATTGCATATGCAGTTTACATGACTTTTCTTAGTTACTCTAGACTTGTATTTAGTTTTAGTATATTCATTGTGAATATCTTTGCTGTTTTCATTTATATATATGTTAGAACTGTTAATGGAGATGATGTGACCTAACGTTTAGGACCTTTCTGCTTTCATGTAATGTGCTCATAGTTTGCTTTACTTATATTATTTTTTATTTGCTCATTCTCCTTATAATACCTACTGAGTACAAGTAGACCGTACTCATCCTCACTGGTCTTTTTTGGTGCAGATCCTAGCACGAGTACGATACACATAAGTTGAGGTCATGCTATTGATTGGTGTTATTTGAGGTACCAGATGCTTTATATATTTATAGTTGAACCTAGACCTCTTTGTATCTATCTAGATATCTTTATTTTTGTAGCGACCCGAGACTATCCTTAACCCATCACATAGTGCTTGGAACCATAAGTGATCCCAAGCTAACCCATGAACTGGCATACTGTTAAGAAACTAAATTATAACATAACAAAAAGCTGTTCTGTTGCACGGAAACATAGTCATACTGAAATTCTAAAATAGATACAACACTGATAAAGTTTATAATCTGATAAATTTGAAGGATGAAACTGAAATTTACATGACTGACCCTGACTGACATCTATGAAGACTCTACTATACTGACTATAGATAGCTAGGACATGCCTCCAACCACCACTAATTAATACATGTGTAAATAAATGAACTGTACATGAACTAAAACTGTCTGTAGTTCCTGAAGTAGGAGAACTCATCACCTACAGGCTGGAATTTGCAACTGTCTGATCATGATGCGTAGAATATAACTAATACCTACATTATGAGATAATGTAGCACATAAACATATATATGGTTAGTACTTATGGAATGTACTGAGTATGCAGGGGTGAATGCAATAAGTAAAACCAATTTCATACGTAGTTGTAAAACATGCATGCTAAGTGTAAGTGACTCACCAATAGGCTGGAATAAACTAAAAACTGAAATATGTTAAAGCATGAGTGACAAACATTCTCTGATATGATGGTGAATCTCTACACTTAGTTTTTCTAAACTTTCTTTAATGATATAAGTATAACTGAAGGTGGAATATAATAAAACATGGATACTGTACGAATACTGGGTCTCAAACTACGTGATAGAGACTAAAATAAATTGAGGATCTAAATATACAATCACATTAAGCAAAAATGCATAAATATACTAACTTATCTGATTAACTAAATGTATGATGGATGAATACTGGGCATGTAACACTAAACTATACTTGGTCTGAATAACTGGACTAAAACTGTAGAGTATTATGCATAGAGGTAAGGACTGACTGAGTAATATGAGATAACTGAACATAAATTCGTAAAAACTGTATTATTTGAGAATGCAAGACCAAGCGTATAACATTATTCTTAAATAGTCTAAATTGAGGTACTAAAATAATGATAACTAAATAACTGATAATTGTACGCAGTGTCAAGAAAACCAGAAATTGAACTGAGTTACTGATCTAATTACTCGACTGAGACTGTGACTTAGACAATAACTAAGACAGTAACTGAGATTGTAACTGAGACTGTAACTGGGACTGTAACTGAGACTGTAACTCATACTGTAACTAAGACTCATATTGGAACTGAATACTGAGTTCTAATAACTAAGTAACTGATAGCTGTGATTACTGATAACTGGGTGACTATTTTTGATAGTCCTAATTTTGTAGAACTGAACTGAGTTCTATACTGAGTCTAAAACTAAAACTATGGGAAGTAATCATCCAACTAACATTCCCTTCTCTGAACTGATTCTGGTCCAACCTGTAACCCTAGTTGGAAGGGTGTCAGTACTATGCCACGGGTAAAGACAAGCTGAAGAGTCACCCTTAATTTGGCCGGTACTCTGAATGAGAACGGTGGTACCCTCAATCTAGAAGGTAAAACACCTCATCAACTCTCAAGGCAGGTTAATGACTCAACCTACGTTTGCTACATAGTTCTGGAACCCAAGGACAGTTTCTAAGGATCACACCCTCTACTGGAAGGTGAGTCCCCATCCTTGGGTTTACTCAATCCTGAATCCTACTCCCAACTAAATAGATACTGAACTGATTTCTAAATTGTACTAGGCTGGACTGAACTATGACTGATCATGTTCACTGACTGAACTGGACTGAGTTCACTGAGTTCTGGTGTCTGACTGAATACACTGTGTTTTGTATTGAGTGAATACTACTGATCGTGATGTTTCTGAGACTATCCTGTAACTACTGTTACTCTAGGTCAACAAATAGATTTTTGGGTATTGGCAGGACTCGATAGCATAAAAGGTAAAGCATAACATGATCTTGAAAAGTATAGTCATAGTCAATTGTTGACAATTCATTCACTGAGACATTTTATCAAATACTTGGAGGTTATGGACTTGTACATGAATGAGAAAACATGGTAATGTATCATGATTACCCTATTTAATTCACATGGGCATTCTATCAAGCACATGATGATTAATACTTTAAGACGGGGCAATTCGCAAAACACATGGGGATCATGAACTTGGACATAAGAATATATTAAACATGGGGAGCATATCATGATTACATAACTAAGATCATAAATTGGAGAATTCACATGTAATTCGCTTGAAATAGGACACGAGTGTTTCATCAAAACATGTAAAGTTCAGAGCTTGAACGTAAGAATATCTTGAACATGAAGGAACAATAGAGTTACTTGAAAAAGTTCATAGCTTGGGGATTCATCTTTAAATTGACTTAACATGATATGGGAATTTCATCAAACATCTGGAAGACATGAATTTAAAATATGAGAATATTGCTAAACATCATGAATTTAGAATCTATCATGGAACTTACTTGAATAAAGCATGGGAAATTCAAATTCATAGCATGAGGAATTTAAAATCTTTCATGGAATCATACATGTATTGAATTGAATTTAAAACATCATAAAAACATGAAATTAAATCTTTCTTGAACATACAAAATACCATAGTAATGTAAGATTCATTCTTTAATTAAAAGAAAGAGTTTTTGGGCTCCATGGGTGAAAATGGACCCATGGATGAACTCCCACATACCTTAAAGCTTTAATCTTGAAGGGAAAACACAATCTTGATAGTGTTCTTGAATTAGGAAACCTGAGTTCTTGCTTTTGTTGAAGAAAAATTGATGAAGTTCTTGGTGTTCTTGAAGAGGCTAGGGTTTTTCTTTGAGAGAAAAGATGAATAATTGAGTGTATATTGCCTTTGCAGGCTGAAATTAAGTGTTATGGGTGGATTTGGGTGAGGGAAAGTGACCAAAGTGATCCTAGACCCTTTAGAAACTGAATTAGCATGTGAAACAGTTCCGTAACGTGCAGTTCGGCGCATCGTGTTGCTATCACGTCGGTTACTGCCTCACACAAAAAATGCCATAACTTTTTGCTCGGGTATCGAATTTAGGCAAAATCGGTATAGTTGGAAAGATAATTCATTTATCTACAATTTGGTGGGTCTTAATATGTAAAACTCTATGTATATAAAAAGTTATACATGCTTAAAGTAGATCTTTGTAGAATCGAATACCAAACTTTGGACGAATCAAAGGCTCTAAGCTCAACTTTGTTCTAATTGATTCTTATGAACATTTTTCACCCCAAAAGAAAACCAAACATGAGAATAAAGATCATAAAACTTATATTCAAATGGGAATCATTTAGATTATAGCTTATGCACGTAGGAACGACGGTTCTAAGACTAGCCCAAAAATGCAGGGTATTACATTATCTCCCCCTTGGGAACATTTGTCCTCGAATGAGACTGGTTAGACTGAGAGTACTGTATGAAGGAAATTTAGATTATATTCTAAACATGACTGATTTGGAACATGATTGCATAACTGATTTTGAAACATGATACATGAACTGAATTAATTTCTTGAATACATGCAATGACATGAGAATGATTGTAAGGCTGGGATAGAAATGAGAGAGTGAACTGATGAGTAACTATTACTTTAGTCTGGATCCAATTTTGTGAAGAAAAATTAAAGGTTTAAGACATGAATACTTGGGGTATTAAAATATATCTCCCCCTTGGGATACTTTGTCCCCCGAATGATACTGATTTGGCTAAAATACTAAGGAAGCCTGAGATGATGCACGGGAAACTTATGGACTGAACATGCCTGAATATCTAGGATCTTAAACTGATGTATATGTATAAACTGATTTGAATTTGAAATTTGCATGAACGTGAATTACCTCATGAATAGGAAAGATGGAAAACCACAGGAACTTGTCTGTCTGACTGCTAGACTAGATTGCTAGCTATACAGACTGAATTATACTGAAATCTTAGACTCAACTATACATTCCACTTGTACACCAACCTGACATTCAATCCTTTCTTCATTATCACACATGAACTTATAGGTAAAAAACTACAAAAACATCTTTCTCATTTTCCTCCGAGCCTCTATCCTTAAAACTTTCATGCACTAGCCCCAAAACACACACATAGAATTTTAACTAATCATGACATAAGGAGAGATCACTGAAAGGTTAGAACATAAGGACTTAAAACATGAAAGAATAACTTTGACACTCAACTGAGGCTTTAGGAATAAAGTATCAATGACATAAATTCATTAGAGAGGTCTAAATTGAGGACATATATGACATAAACTAAATTTTGTTGATCATTAGAGGTGTATCATGAGCACTTGGAACTAAACATACCATAAGGCATGGGTACATGAGTCATGAGCTGCATGACCTGAGGTTAGAGTTCATGATTTCATGGAACATGATTCATACTACTGAGTGAACTAGAACCTCTCATACTAGAAACTGAAAGTGTATATGTTTTTTCTATAAAGTGCATGTATATGAGCTGTGATGATGGATCTGACATGTTAGGCATGAGTAGATATCATGATGACTGAAAAAATTTGAACTGAGATAAGAATAGGTTGGGAATAGTCTTCCCTTATTGCTTTTCCACATCCACTGGCACTACTATTTGAATCTAAGAGCCTGACTTGGTTACTTGTTCTATCATCTCCCCCTTAGCTTTAACCCATTATCTTAAGTCTGTGACCACTTTAGTAAACTCTAAACTGAACTGCAATCACTTTATTCTAGAGTTTGGGGTATAATAATACACTTGAATGATAAACTCATCCACACCATCATACTTAATCTTGAATCAACAAATTTAAATCTTACATATATTTTTCAAGCCTACTGATTTACCTTTCGTGAAACTAGCCCTATGAATGTATAATGTGCTCAATCTAGATAACACTATCCCAACTCTACTACTGCTAAACTTCTAGGTTCATACTTCTAATTCTAAATCACATACTGTAAAAAGGATTCTGAGAAGGAAATCTAAAAACATATCTGACTTTGGCTTAATACACGGTTTTCATAAACATGATTAAAATATTTCAAACTCTAGGACATAAGGGCACTGATGGGATACTTTTTGAGCAAACATGCAATCCCATAACAGTGTGTGGGACTGTCTAAGGAAACACTGTCTGTAAGGATTTAAGTTTCACTATTTCTATTGCCTTAAAACTTAGGCAGAGTTAGCATGAATAGAGCAAGATGAGGATCTACATAAATTTCTTAGATAATATTTCTACTGCACGATCTGACACTTGAAAGAAGGGAAACATTTTATAAATGCCCTGTATCCTCTCAAACAAAAATACGGATGTCTCCATACTATTTTGCAAGACTCTGCTAGACATGACTTTATATACACCCTAGGACACTTGAACTCTGTGCTCTAATACCAAGTTTGTAACAACCCAAGACTACCCCCTAGTCGTCACACAGTACTTGGAACTACAAGTGATCCTACGCTAACCCATGAACTGACATACTATTAAGAAACTGAATTATAACATAATAAATAGTTGATCAGTTATGTGGAAACATAGTCATACTAAAAATAAAAAATAGATACAATACTGATAAAGCTTTACAATATGATAAATTTGGAGGATGAAATTAAAATATACATAACTGATTCTGACTGACATCTATGAAGCCTCTACTATACTGACTATAGATAGCTAGGACATGTCTCCAACTACCATTAATCAATACACATGAAAATAAATAAGCTGTACATGAACTAAAACTGTCTGAAGTTCCCAAAGTAGGAGAACTCATCACCTACTGGCTGGAATCTATAACTGTCTGATCATGATGTATAGGCTATAACTGCTACCTATATTATGAGACAATGTAGCACATAGACATATATATGGATCAGTACTTTTGGAATGTACTGAGTATGCAGGGGGAATGCAATAAATAAAATTGATTTCATATGTAATCGTAAAATATGCATGCTAAGTGTAAGTAGACTCACCAATAGGCTGAAAAAAACTAAAAACTAAAATATCTTAAAGCATGAGTGAAAAACATTCTCTGATGAGATAGTGAATCTCTATACTTAGTTTATATAAACTTTCTTTAATGATATAAGTATAACTGAAGCAGGAATATAATAAAACATGGATACTACATGAATACCAAGTCTGAAACTACGTGATGGAGAATGACATAAAGTAAGGATCTGAATATACAATCACACTAAGCACGAATGCATAAACATACTAATTTATTTGATTAACTGAATGTATGATAGCTGAATACTGGGCATGTAAGACTAAACTATACTTGGTCTGAATAAATAGATTGAAACTATAGATTATTATGCATATGAGGTAAGGACTGACTGAGTAACATGAGCTAACTAGCATAAATTCATGAAAACTATATTATTTGAGAATGCAAGACCAAACGTATAACATTATTCTAAAATAGTCTAAATTGAGGTACTGAAATAATGATAACTGAATAACTGATAATTGTACGCTATTGTCAAGAAAACCTGAAATTAAACTGAGTTACTGATCTGATTACTCGACTAAGACTGTAACTGAGACTATAATTAAGACAGTAACTGAGATTGTAACTGGGAATGTAACTAAGAATATAACTAATACTGTAAATAAGACTCATATTGGAACTGAATACTGAGTTCTAATAACTAAGTAACTGATAGCTGCGATTACTGATAACTGGGTGACTATTTTTGATAGTCCTAATTTGGTAGAACTAAACTGAGTTCTATACTGATTCTAAAACTAAAACTATGGGAAGTAATCATCTAACCAACATGCCCTTCTCTGAACTGATTAGGGTCCCAATCTGTAACCCCAATTAGAAGGGTGTCAGTACCGTGCCACGGGTAAAGACAAGCTGAAGAGTCACCCTTAATCTGGCAGGTGATCTAAATAAGAATGGTGGTACCCTCAATCTGGCAGGTAAAACACCTCATCAACCCTCAATCGAGAAGGTTGATATCTCAACCTATACTGTCTACGTAGTTTGGAACACAAGAAGTACTTCTAAGGATCACACCCTCTATTGTCTGCTGAGTCCCTATCCTTGGGTTCACGTGGTGCTGAATCTTACACCCAACTTAATAGACACTGAACTGATTTCTAAACTATACTAGTTTGGATGAACTATAACTGATTGTGTTCACTGACTGAACTAGACTGAGTTCACTGAGTTTTGGTGTCTAACTAAATACACTGAGTCTTGTACTGACTAAATAATACTGATTGTGATATTTTTGAGACTATCCTATAACTATTGTAGTTATAGGTCAACAACTAGATTTTTGGGTATTGAATACCCCGTAGACTCGATATCATAAAAAGTAAAGCATAACATGATCTTGAAAAGCATAGCCATAGTCAATTGTTTACAATTCATTCACTGAGACTTTTTATCAAACAATTGGAGGTTATGAACTTGTACATGAATGAGAACACATGGTAACGTGTCATAATTACCTTATTCAATTCACATGGACATTCTATCAAGCACGTGGACATTAATACTTTAATATGGGGCAATTCGCCAAACATATGGGGATCATGAACTTGGACATGAAAATTTCTTAAACATGGAAGCATAGCATGATTACATAACTAAGATCATGAATTGAGGAATTCACATGTAATTTGGTTGAAATAGGACATGAGTGTTTCATCAAAATATGTAAAGTTCAGAGCTTGAACATAAGAATGTCTTAAACATGAGGGAACAATAGAGTTACATGGAAAAGTTCATAGCTTGGGGATTCATCTTGAAATTGACTTAGCATAATATGGGAATTTCGTCAAACATCTGGAAGGCATGAATTTAAAACATGAGAATATTGCTAAACATCATGAATTTAGGATCTATCATAGAGTTTACTTGAATAAAGCATGGGAAATTAAAATTCATAGCATAAGGAATTTAAAATCTTTCATGGAATCATACATGGGATGAATTGAATTAAAAACATCATGAAAACATGAAATTCAATCTTTCTTGAACATACAAAACACCATAATATTGGAAGATTCATTCTTTAATTAAAAGAAAGAGTTTTTGGGCTCTATAAGTGAAAGAGAACCCATGGATGAAATCCCACATACCTTAAAACTTTAATCTTGAAGGGGAAACCCAATCTTGAAAGCATTCTTGAATTAGAAAGCTTGAGTTCTTGCTTTTCTTTATGAAAAATTGATGAAGTTCTTGGTGTTCTTTAGGAGGATAGGGTTTTCCTTTAAGATAATAGATGAATAATTGAGTGTATATTGCTTTTGGGGCTGAAATTAAGTGTTATGGGCGGATTTGAGTGAGGGAAAGTGACCAAAGTTCCCCTAGACCCTTTAGAAACTGAATTAGCATGTGAAACAGTTGTGTAACGCACAGGCTTATGCATCGCATTGCTATCGCGTCAGTCACTGCCTTACATAGAAGATGTCATAACTTTTTGCTTGGGTATCGGATTTAGGCAAAATTGGTATCATTGAAAAGTTAGTGGGTCCCCATAAAGTTCCCTCGTAGTTTGATCCTTGGATGCGTGTTGAATAAAGTGTAATTCCGGCCCTAAGAGATTAAGAAAGGATTCCCTAACTGATTAGTATTTTAACCTTTTAGAATTTTCATAAAAATAACTTTCTATGGTGTGGTAAATTGAGTTAGCTTTCCAATGATACCAATTTCATCAAAATCTGATATTCGGGTGAGAAGTTATGGCCATTTTTCTAAGCATTGTCGGAATCGCCCAAGTTTGACGGTCGATCTGACGGACCGTCAATTCTTTGATGAACCATCGATCGTCCTATCAAACCAAGGTGGTGACTTTTTTTTGGCCATCGTGCGATGGCCAAAATGGTGAACCGCCAAAAATTTGATGGACCGTCGCGGTGACCGTCAAGCGGAGGCAGTATGGCCTCATCCTGACCCTTGTTCAATGGACGATTTGGCGGACCATCAAAATTTTGATGGACCGTTGTTATGACTGTCGCATCAAGGCAGTGTGTTCCATTTTTGGACCTTGAGCAACAAACGATCTGGAGGACTGTCAAACTTTCGACAGACCATCATTTTGAACGTCGCAGACCCCGATCAGCAATTTTAACTCATTTTTAAAAGGGTATTTCGGTCCTTTCTACTTCTTTAAACCCTTGTATATATTGTAAATGAACCATATGGCCTCATTTGCTCATCTCTAACACTTAAGGGCTAGGGTTTTCTCTTCTAAATCATATCAAAGCAAGAATTCTTCCCCAAGAAATCTAAGTCACCAAAGATTGTGCTAGTGAGTTGAAAATTGAATATCCCAAGTTCAAAGACTTCAAGAACCATCTCCCAAGAGTAAGAAGAGGAAGTTTAGAGGAAACTTATTCATCCAATCTCCTAATCTAAGGTATGTAGGGTTTTGAACAAGGTTAACCCTTTCACTCTTGTGCCCAAAAGGTTTATTTACATCATGATTTTCCTTAAATCTATGAGGTTATACATGGATTTGAATTGGGGGTTTTCACCTGTTATTATTGAATGAATTATCTTAATATTCCCCATGAATTAAGAGTCAAATGTCATAATTCTTGCATGTTTCCTTGAGAAATTACAGCTTGGTATAAACCCCATGATTTTACTCCATGAGAAGTTAATATTTGCATTGTTTGAGATATTGAAACATATGACTAAATTAAGAATTTGAGATAAACTGCTGAAATTCCCAGGTTTCCATATGATTTATAAATCTATATGCTATATATTATGCTTTTGATGAGTTTTAACTTGATATTGAACTATGGGTTAGTAAACCCTATTTGAGACTTGTGAATTTATGAACTCTTGTGCTATAAGCACCTATGATTTGAGTATTTTGAGATGTTTGAGAAATGAATTGACCAAAGGTTCCTTGAGCTTTGAAATCCACTTCACTATATGAGATTATCGATTTGATTATTGGGTTCGTGGTGAACCATAAGATTATTCTAAAAGTGGATTTCTATGAGATGAGCGCAGATAATCTAAAAGGAGTAATATTTAGCACCGAGCGGGTAATTTACTATGGTTTCTTACCCTAAAACTAAGTACCACCGTAGGTTGGGCCTGAGGTTGAGTTTATGATAATTATGATTGGGCCCGAGGCCGAGTTTCATATAGTGATCACTAGACCTAGGTTATACTCCCTGGAAAGAGTATGGCGCTCCTCCCTAACTTGGGGTCTCTTCCTTAGGAGTACAAAACGGTGGACTCCATAGAACTCATATGGTTTATGTTGGTTACGAGAACCTCCCTTGCCTTTTTAAACTTGAAATCAACTACTTCTTTGCAAACTAAGGTATTTTCCCTCCTATGAATTATTTTTACTAAACTAGAGCATTTTGCCTTGAGATAGATGATTTCTCCTAAAACTTGTAATGAGATATTTTCCTAACTTGCATGATATGCCTCTACTTATGTTCTAAAGTCTCATGAGGTCATATTTCTAGTATTTGAGTTTGAAGAGAGATAAAATGTTGAACATTAAAAGTTGTTTTACCCACTTACCATATGCATGAGTTGATGGTACTGTCTAAAGCCCTTTTTTTCTCGAGTATTGAGAATAAGAAAAGATTTCCAATTTTGAGGTTGAAGAATGATGACTCACGAGATTTGTGTAATATGTGTCATCTTATATGATTTATGAACTTTATATTTCATACTTATTCAAGCCATGTGAGTCATCTCATATTGCATACATGATTTGAATGAAGAAAATTGATACTGATTTATATACATGCATTCACCCCCGCATACTTAGTACATTCCCAAGTACTGATCCACATATATGTCTATGTGC
This sequence comes from Capsicum baccatum var. pendulum, assembly GCA_030864225.1. Taxonomy (NCBI): domain Eukaryota; kingdom Viridiplantae; phylum Streptophyta; class Magnoliopsida; order Solanales; family Solanaceae; genus Capsicum; species Capsicum baccatum. The sequence goes on from CM061552.1 coordinate 268,647,818, forward strand.
TACATTATCTCATAATGTAAGTTCAGGTGCTCAGTACTAGCCTCGCCCCCGATCTCTGAGTACCTCACGTATATTTCCTACAATGGTGAGTCCTCTTGTTTTGAGGACCGATCTTCAGATATTCCAGGGACTGAAAGACTATGTTGTTATCTGTAGTTCATGACGAGTCAGTTGGGGGACTATCCCATCGGCTCTCTAGATTATGGATTTGTAGAGGTTTTGTTAGACTATTTGGTAGATTGTGGTTTTGTTGGGATTTCTTTATCAAGACCATTTGGACCGAGTATCCCTTCTTTCCTTTATTCCCTTCTATGAACATGGATGTTCTAGTGTTTGAATTCAAATTTTCTCCTTAAATTAAGGCTTATCAGTAGGAACCAGCTCTATGGGTTAGCTTGGGGCTACTTATAGCCCTAGTCACCATGTGATGTCCCGGGAGGTAATTTTGAGTCGTTACAAAGTGGTATCAGAGCCCAGTTTCTAAGGAGTCCTAGGGAGTCTGACAAGCCGTGTTGAGTAGAGTCTTGCTCATCGGTGTGTAGCGCGTCACATCTTTGGGCAGGAGGCTATGATACATTTTAGGAAAAAGTTGTGTCTTTTTTTTAGATTCTATCGTGCCTTCGGTTGTCTCCTATTTATCTAATGATCCGTGCTTATCTATTTTCAGAAAATGCCTATTCAAAGGGCGAATATACATGGGAATAATGATGAGCAGCCCCAACCCGTTGATCCTCTGAATGAGATGGTGTCCTACGCTGAATTTAGGGCAGCCTTTCAGGCATTGGCCTAAGCGATCACTGCTAATGTTTGAGACAATAACTGGGCCCCAGCTGCTAATCAACAGGGAGGTGATGTAGCCGCGGCTAGAATTTATGACTTTCTACGGATGAACCCGCCTGAGTTTTATGGGTCGGGAACTGATGAGTTCCCATAGATGTACTTGGAGGAGGTAAGAAAGATCACTGGCGTGATGCATGCCTCTGAAGAAGAAAGTGTTGAGTTGGCATCTTACAGACTGAAGGACATTGCTTATGATTGGGTTGTGTCGTGGATAAAGGGTAGAGATGAAGATGCCGCTCTTATGACTTGGCAAGTATTCCAAGATACATTCTTAGACCGGTTATTTCTACTTGATATGAGGAAGGCCAAGATTGAGGATTTTATGAATTTGAGGCAGGGCACCATGACTATTAAGGAGTACTGCTTGAAGTTCAGTCAGTTCATCAAATACTCTCCTGATTTGGTCTCTAACACCCGGGATTGTATGAGTAAATTTATGACTGGTGTTTTTGAGATGGTGCTAAAGAAGTGTAGGATCAAGATGTTGAATAGGGATATGGATCTATCAAAGTGATAATTCATGCCCAATAGATAGAGGCAGATAAGCTTAGAGAGAGAAAGAATGAGGGGTAGCAAGAGAGCGAGGTCTGATCAGTATGAGTTTAGCTAGCCTAGGTTCCATGGAGGGAATTGACCTCAGTTTTAGAGAAGTCCATCTGCTATAGTGCCTTCATCAGCTAGCGCTCCCACGCCTAGAGGCAGGCTAGAGCAAGGAGGTAGGCCTTTCATGTCTGGATTGCAGAACAGTATTGGTAACCGGCCCCATCATCCTCCATATTCTAAATATGGTAGGAATCATCCTGAGGAGTGTTTTGGTGATGCGAGGGGTTGTTTTGGTTTTGGAAAGTAGGGCCACAAACTTAGAGATTGCCCCTATGCCAAATAGGGGAACAGAGATACTCGACCTCTGGCGTTCAGCGCCAGTATAAATTCTATGCTTTTTCATCACGTCGGGAGCAGGAGGACTCCCTTGATGTTGTTACTGGTATGCTTCGAGTCTTTTATCTTGATGTTTATGTGTTGTTGGACCCCGGGTCAAATCTCTCTTATGTGACCCCACTTGTGGCTGTGAATTTCAAAAAGGGTCCTGAAAGGATTCCCGAGCCTTTCCTAGTTTCTACACCAGTTGGAGAGTCAGTTGTTGCTAAACAAGTGCATAGAGATTTCCCTGTCACTGTGCTTCATAGAGTCATACTTGCGTAATATCTTAATCACATAAAGTAAAAGAAAGAGAGGCTAATGATTATATACTTATAATATCTTTCGATGTTTTAGTGTTAAATGATTGTTAAATAAAATGTTTTACAATGGGTAACAATGATAATTGTTTTATCATTATCATAAAGATAGAATCTTTATAAATATTATACTAAAAACTTGGCGGGCTTTAACGAAATGTTGTTCTCCTTTTGAAAATAGATTTCAGACTAGAGAAAATAGCCATTCAATAATTTTCCTAATAATTAGAATATGAAAATACATTAATATTTTGTTATTAAACCCATACCTTATTTGAATAATAGGTACCTAAAATTTAATCCTTAAAAAATACTAAATGTTTTACCAATTTTGCTTACACTTTGAATTGGAAGGAACTTTTCAAACTTTAAACAGTATTTGAAATAAACACACAATATTATTTTACATTTAACATTTTATTATGTATCTTCTGCAATTGGACGAAAACATGAAAAATCATGAAAAATCATGATAATGGTGCATAAAATCATCTGATAATCTTACTCCTTATATTGAATACATCATAACAATATTCATAGATACTTCCAAAGAATAAATCTTCAAATTTACTTTAATCATATAGTACTAGTTATAAAAACATATGTTCTAATCCGAAACAGTGTATATTTGTTTTACATTTATTTTATTGTTCTTCAGGCCTAATATAGAATAATACTTGGTCAGTGTTGTGTCGAAGGTAAACATTAACAACAGATGTTATTTCAAATTCTTCAGTACCTTTGAATATTTTATATCAACAATTAACACTAACATTGGACTATACTTTCTTCAAAATGTTTTTTAACGTGAACAACTAATACTTGACTGGTATTCCATCTAACCTCGTGTTTAATTTCAGCATTGACCATTCAGCCCATTTTCTTTTCTGCTATAGTGTATGACACTGACAAAGTTTAAGGCATTAAAGAAGGGATTACACGATATGTTTAATAAGGGGTTCATCAAACTTGGGTGTTCCCCTTGGGGTGCTTTTATCCTTTTTCTTAAGAAGAAGGTTTGCACTCCGTGGATGTGTATTGATTATTGGCAGTAGAATACGGTAACTATGAAGAACAAGTATCCCATACCGCGTATTGATGATTTATTCGATAAACGTCAGGGTGTTTCAGTGATCATGAAAATTGACTTTAGATTGATCGGGCTACCATCATTTAAAGATCAAGCTTTAGATACTCCTAAGATTGGTTTCTGAACACGTTATGGACACCACGAGTTCCTTGTAATGTCATATTAACTAATACCCCATCAACATTAATGAAGGTGAGTCATGGTGTACTTTGATCCTATTTGGATTCATTTTTCACTGTGCTCGTCGGCGATATTTTAATCTACTCTAGGAGCTGGTAGAGAGGAGCATGAGTAGTATTTCAGGATTCTACATTAGACATTAAAAGACGAACAGTAGTATTTTATGTTTTTCATGTGTGAGTTCTAGCTTGAGTGCTTGGATTTCTTGGGGTAAATAATGTCCAATAATGGGACTATATATGGAGGACATGAAGAAGATTGGGGTAGTTAGTACTAGGATATACCTACTTCACATATTGGGAGATTTGTAGGTTCAGTTGGCTATGATAGAGTTTGTGGAAGTTTTCTAATCAATAGCATCTCACTTGACGAAATGTAATTAGAAGAATGTCCTTATAGTAGTTCGACGAGTGTCCAGTCAGATTGAAAAAGTCAAATCATTGTTGACTTCCTCTTCGATTTATTGCTTTGGACTTTACAGTGTGTAGTGATGCTTCCATCCTTCCAGGATTGGCCTTGAGTGTGTGTTAATTCAGCAAGGCATGTTGTTGCGTATGCCTCATGGTAACTGAAGGTTCACCAATAGGACAACCCAACTCACAAGTTGAAGTAATTAGTGGCAATATTAGCAATTACTTTGAAGATTAGGACGCATTTTATGGTGTTCATTGTGAGATCTTCACAGATCATCATAGCCTACACTACTTTTTTTAACAGAAGGATCATAATTAGAGAGGGTGTAGGTGGTTGTTATATCTTAAGCTCTATAATATGGCGATTCTTTATCATTCGGGCAAGGCTAATATGGTGGCGGATGCCTTAAGAAGCAAGACAGTTTGTATAGGTCATATTACTATTTGAGGAGAATCCTTTGGCCTTGGACATTTCATCCTAAGCTAGTGTATTCGTGATACTTGATATTCCGAGCGAGCCCGAAGTGCTCTTGATTATTTGTAGGCTCTGTCTATGCTATTTGAGAAGTAAGTATAAGGGAAAATAAAAGAATAGTGCTCTGTCGATAGAATAAGAAAAGAAGGGAACCGAGAACTGGTAAGTCTTATCAATGTGATGATATCATTCACTATGGTGCAAAAGAAACGAGTGTTGAACTTTACTTTGTAGGACACCAGTTATAAAGTACTTCATAGAAATAGTAATATTAAAATCTATAATATGATTTTTTTCATCGAAAATTTTCTATCACTAGCCAAGCCTTGAAAAATATTTGTAAGACAATGTTTTCCATCCTATAAAGCTTATATGATCGAAATTCCAGTCAACCAACTATTTAGGGAAATATAGTGGAACATAGGAGTTAGGATTATTGGGAACAGTAAATATCAAGATTTAAAGAAAGAATGTGAACCATATTACTGATAGGAAAAACAACGGCGGGGACACAAAAAGGAAAAAACTGTAAATATTTTCTCCGGATTCATCCGGGATCATCATAGTATCAATATTTCCTCCGGATTCACCGGGCACCATCATAGTATCAATATTATCCAAAATAATCACAACATCATACAAAATAAAGTATGATGTTGTATGAATAAAGTAGAAGTATGCCAAGGTGATACGAAGTTGCGGTATTTTTCTAAGGCTATTACATGTTGTGTGTGTCTAGTGGTACCGTTGAGTTTCTAGGTGGAGAAAGATTAGTTAGATGGTATATCGTGTTATAAATAGCCAAGTTAAGGAGTTTTGATTGATAATGTTAAGCCTTTTGACATGATCTTGATTCTCATAGTAGAGAGATATAAGTTTGGAGTCAGGATATTGGTAGGCTATGTCGGAAGTAGTATGATTTATCAAAGGCTTGGTGATATCTATGTTAAGTGTTAGAATCTAAGTTTGAATTTTTAAAGATTGAACCGACATAAATACGAGTTGAAGCGCTAGAGGGTGTGCACTCCGACTATGGGGATACTCATGAAGATTCGAAGTTAGTAAGTGTTCAAGTATTATATGATGACTATTGGGGGCTATAGAAATATAGAGTGTATCTTAGAACATAGTATTAGCAGTGGGTTTTCCCACTTTCAATGTAGTCATGTAGGTTACGCTCTATTTAATTGTGTGTATTGTCGTATTCCAGACCCCAGAGTGCAGTTAGTATGGTTCAGTTTAGAGTTTGGTAGGGGATCTCTCAAACTTAATATGATGGCTTAAAGATAAGGGGGAGATGATAGAACAAGTGACCAAGGCAGGATCTCAGATTTTAGTAGTAATGTGAGTATGATATAAAACATCAGAAGTTAGGGCGAGACTCAACCCATTCATATCTCAGTATTTTTTAGTTATCCTAATACATAACTCATGCCTTACGTATCAGTTCCATGTTCATAGTTCATGTTCATGCATACGATAGAGAATCATGTACTCTTCCAGTTCCAAAATGAGGAGTTCCAGTTCATTTCAGTAGTCAGAATCATATTCCATAAGTTATGAACTCCAAGTTGAGGTCATGCAGATCATGACTCATGTACTCACGCTTTATAGTGTGATCATTTTCCATAACTCATGTTGCACGCCAAACGATTGGCAAGATTCAACTTATAGCTAGGTATGCCCTCAACTCAAATCACTTTGATGAATCCATGATGTTGATTTGCTGTTCCTCAGGCCTTAGTTAAGTGTCAAGTCTCATATAATATCCTTCAATGCTTCAAGGTTTTATGTTCTAACCTTTTAGTGACCCCTCCTTATGTGATTATAGTGGTGATGAGTAAATATTTCTTGTTGATAGAAGACCATTGTATGCTTGTTTTAGATAAGGCCATAAGTTTGAAGTAAGATTTGGGGCCAAGTCTTTGATACATATGATGGTTAGTTAAAAGTTGTGTGTATGTGTTCTTGGGGTAGTGCGAGAGAGTTATATTAATAGTGGTTTAGATAATATGTGAAGTATGTCTTTATGGGTGTTTGTCTTAAAGTTCATATGTGGTTATAAAGATGGACTTGGATGACATGTTGGTATTTAAGTGGAGGAACGCAATATGCACTAGTGAATCCATTGTAATAGTTCATAGTTGGTCATTGAAGAGGTAAGGCACGTTATGCTTAGGGTGTGATCTCTAAAATGATATGGAAGATTGAATCAAATGAGTATTGTATTTAAAGGGAATAGTATAGTTAAGTGAGTATTCGAGAAGTGTACTAAGCTTGAAAATAAGAAGTTTCTTTGCCTAAGGCCTGGTAAGTCTATCCTAGTTTATGAGTTATATGTTTATATTCCATGCTATGGAGTGGTGTCATTGTTGTGATTCCTTAGATGAATGTCTTTTGTAACACATGCCCAAGATTCTTTGCTCCTTGATATTACTAAAACTTCTTTAGAAAGAGTGTTGAAGAGATACTCCGGTTAAGTATAAGTTTCCAGTGTAGTTCAGTTTAACAGTCAGGCAGACAAGTTATGGTGGTTTTCCACCCTTTCACCCAGTCCTATTATCCGAAGTCTCAGGCGTATGACCATCCCAAGAGATAATCTATTCTATCCATGTAAGTTGAGAATTTAGTTTAGTCAAAGCATCATGTTTCAGATTTAGCTATTTAGTCATGACTCAGTTCATAAGAGTTCAACGCATAATCTCAAATTTTCCCAAGTATTTTAGCTTAGACAGTGTAATACCCTAATAAGATCTAAGTCCAATTGTCTCATAATTTGTACTTGCATAAGTTATCACTTCTCAATTCAATATGTATGATTTGATCATGAACACTTCAAGGGACTCCTAAACTCTCAGCATGAATCAGCTCCTTAAAGCAAGTAAAGTCAAGTCAGCTTAGAATTCAGTTTCATGATAGAAGTTTAAATGTTTCAGCTTGGCCATACCTTTCTTAGAATACATATCATGTCCATGTTATTCCATACCTTAAAGAATTCAACATTCCTACCTATCATTCGGGGACGAATGATTCCAAGGGAGAGATAATGTAACACCCCGCATTTTGGGCTAGAACAAAAATCGTCATTTATTTACGTAGATGATCTAAAAGCCCAATATCCTATGCAAATTTGGCATATTAATCAATTATGTAGTGTGGGAACCTATTTGAGAATGAATTGAGATCAAAGAGGTCCCTAAACTCAAGGACGAGTTGAAAGCTTTCCTATCGTTCGAGTTTGAGTGAGTATCAAAACCTGGGTCAACTTCAATCGGCCATAACTCTTTGTATATAATGAATTACAAGGCCTACTATATATCAAATGAAATCTCTTCGAATTATATTTCCAACGATACTAATTTCTCCAAAATCCGATACCCGAGCGAAAAGTTATGGCCATTTTCGTGACTGAGATAGTAGCATCGCGATGCATGCTCTATCGCACACACCCAATTTCCAGGTTCTATTTTTGCGTTTTTAAGGGCAAAAGTGGTATTTTCCACCCCCTATTCAGCCATAACACGGGATTAAATCCCCCAAATACCAAAATAAGGTTATTTTCTCCCAAAATCACCAAGAACACTCCTTAGGGTTTCAACTAAAAGATCAATGTATCTCAAGATTTAACCGTGGACTTTTCTTAATTCTTCAAGATTCAGAATCCCCATTGCGAGGGCTACAAGAAGCACCTATCAATCGTACGTATAGCATCCCAAAAGCTAGAGTTCTTTCAAAAGCTTCTAATTTAAGGTACGTGGGGTTTATCCTAAAAACTACATGGGCTTGTAAACACTTGAATATAATTTAAAGATTATCAAGCATGAATTTAGAAAAGAATTTTGAATTTCATAATTTTTAATTATGCATCATGGATGTTTTAATGATATTGTTGCTTCGGCCTTTAGGCCTTATCCCCTCAAATTGATTTATATGTATATGTATATATATGAAAAATATTGATTGAAGATTATTTGAGAGCACAAATTATGAAATCCCTCTCTTGTGATGAATTTAAGTTTATGAACTTATTGGGAATGATTTGACACACATGTTTAATGGTTTAAAAGTGGTCTTTTCAATATCATAGTATTTGACATGATTTGGAGATGATGGGAGGGAGTCTTTTGTTATACTTTTATGCTTGTTTTACAGAGAAAGAATTGCATATAATTGAGTAATTTGACGTGACCACCATATATTATTAAAATGTTGACAAAGAGAAAGTTTTCTTTCATGTATTTACATGAATTTAAAGAAGGAGTTCTTGAACTGATTTAGTGATATGGTATTCCCGAACTTATATTTTGAAAATAAAAATTTTAATATTCTAATAATGGCTAAGAGATGTGACTTGCAAGTCAATGGTATGACAATACCATATAAATGCATGCCGCAATAGAGTTAGAGTTTTGAGAGTTTGATTTCAGAGAATACATGTTTTACAGAGTTAAAAACTGGGTTAATATAAGTTAGGTGGTTACCTGAAGGAAGAACGAGTCAAATGACTCTATGCTGGAAACCGTGATTTGCCAACACGGGAACTTGGTATCCTGCTATGTGATCTTTTGTACCTAGTATTTTGTCATCCCAAAATGGAACTTATGGTTTGGATCCCTTCTTTATGATCTCGAGCCCAACCACGACATAATGACTTGATTGGAGTTCTGGCATCCTGATGTGTGATCTTATGTGCTCTTCCCTCACTAGTACTCCTATCTTGGTGGCAACCAAGATAAGGTAGTTGGTGAAAGCTGTGAAATTGCAGGGTATACCACCTAGCGTAGAAGTAAAACAAAGAGTGTCACAGAGTTCAGATGATTTTATAGTCTTTCAAAAATTCCCATGAGATTTCTTACCATATGATATATTTATTAACTGTTTTAAAATTGCTCTCATATATATTGAATATAAATTATTATTTTTGGATTTTCTCTATATACCAGTACAGTTGTATTTACCACCTACCCACCCCGATTCTAAGGCTCAATCTAGGGGAACTAATAAGCAATAGATTTCTTCCGGTAGAAGTGCAGAGTTCAGTTGGTGAGCCTTCTATATTGCAGAAGGCCTAATTCTTTTCAATCATTTATCATTTATTATGGTTTTGGTCTACTGGGGGCCTTGTCTCAGTTTTCAGACAGCTTTGATTTGATCATGTAGTAGAGATTTCGCAGATTGGTTCAAACATTGTCTAGTTGTTGTTAGGATTTACTTTCTATATTATAAATTGAATTCAGACTTATGACCATGATTCCACTTCATTATGTATTTTTCTGCATTTTCTGTTTGTATATGAGTGGTGTATATGATTACAAATTAGAAGAGCTCTCGGGCATTCATGGTTCGGGATGTCCGTCACGGTCAGGACCCCGATTTGGGTCGTGACAATTTTGGATTGCTCTGCATCCCAATACATCTGCATTGTCCCCTATATTTTTACATCCGAGACACAGTCCTGGGGCCCTGCTAAGCAGTAGATTGGGTTGTCCAAAGTTGCAGTTGGTGAGCCTCCCTTATTTCGGAAGGCCTTGTTGATTTGACATTGATATTTCATTTTAGTTTTATGGTCCGACTAGGGGACTTGTCCCAGTATCCAGAAAGTAGTGTTTTTTAGTTGTTAGAGATCTCACAAACTAGTGTCAGGTGTTTTTGAATGTTTCATGAACTCATTTTCATATTGTTTAGCTGAAGTAAAATAATGACTATGTTTCTATGTTGCCATGTTTTTCCATATTTTCCTTACAATATATGATTTGTGTATATGATTGAATGGTCTCTTGGGCCTTCACAGTTTTGGATGTCCATCGTGGCCATGGCCTCGGTTCGGGTCGTGACATTTAGATACTCTTAAGACTAGTTTCAAGACACAGTATGGACACCACGAGTTCCTTGTAATGTCATATTAACTAATATCCCATCAACATTCATGGAGTTGAGTAATAGGGTACACTGATACTATTTGGATTCATTTTTCACAGTGCTCATCGGTGATATTTAAATCTACTCTAGGAGCTGGTATAGAGGAGCATGAGTAGTGTTTCAGAATTGTACTTTAGACACTAAAGACAAACAGTTGTATTTTAAGTTTTCCATGTGTTAGTTCTAGCTTGAGTCCTTGGATTTCTTGTGATAAATGGTGTCCAATGATGGGACTATATATGGAGGACACGAAGAAGATTGGGGTAGTTAGTACTAGGATATACCTACTTCACATATTGGGAGCTTTGTAGGTTCGGTTGGCTACGATAGAGTTTGTGGAAGTTTTCTATTCAATAGCATCTCACTTGACAAAATGTATTTAGAAGAATTCGCCCTTCCTGTAGTTCAACGAGTGTACAGTAAGATTCAAAAAGTCAAACCTTTGTTGACTTCTGCTCTGATTTTTACTTTGGACTTTACAGTGTGTTGTGATGCTTACAGCCTTCCAGGGTTGGCCTTGAGTGTGTGTTAATTCAGCAAGGCATATTGTTGCATATGCTTCGAGGTAACTGAAGGTGCACAAAATGGAAAACCCAACTCACGAGTTGAAGTAATTCGTGGCAATATTAGTCATTACATTGAAGATTAGATGGCATTTTATGGTGTTCATTGTGAGATCTTCACAGATCATTATAGCCTACACTACATTTTTTAATAGAAGGATCATAATCAGAGATGGTGTAGGTGGTTGGTATATCTTAAGCTCTATGCTATGGCTATTCTTTGTCATTCGGACAAGGCTAATGTGGTTATGAATGCCTTAAGAAGCAAGACAGTGTGTATAGGTTGTATTACTAATTGAGGAGCGTCCTTTGGCCTTGGACATTTAGCCCTAAGACAGCATATTCATGAGACTTGATATTCCGAGCGAACCCGAAGTTCTCTTGTTTATTTGGAGGCTCTGTCTATGATATTTGAGAAGTGAATATTAGGGAAAACAAAAGAATAGTGTTATGTTGATAGAATAAGAAAAGAAGGGAACTGATAACTGGTAAGTCTTATCAATGTGATGTTGTCATTCACTATGATTCAACAGAAACTGAGTGTTGAACTTTACTTTGTAAGCCACTACTTATAAAGTACTTCATAGAAATAGTAATACTAAAATCTCTTATATGATTTTTTGCATCAAAAATTCTTTTTCTATCACCAGCCAAGCCTTGAAAAATATTTGTAAGACAATGTTTTCCATCATATAAAGCTTATGCGATTGAAATTCCAGTCAGCCAACTATTGAGTAGGGAAATATAGTGGCACATAGGAGTTGGGATTATTGGGAACAGTAAATATGAAGATTTAAAGAACGAATGTGAACCATACTACTAATAAGAAAAACAACGACGGGGACACAAAAAGGCTAAAACTGTAAATTGCAAATTTGGATAACTTCCTCAAAAAGAATGTGAACAAAAGCATGATATAAAGAAGCACATGGGTTCAAATGAATTAAATGATAAGAAGAACATGTCCATTTAAAAAGAAAGAAATGCTCAAGTAAAAGGGTGATCTAAGATTTTGTGTTCTTTGTGAAATCAACGCATGTCTGACAACTACAGCTCGAGAAACAACATATTGCACATCTAAAACACAATATGAGCGGCAACCTCCACAAGTTGAGGAACGCAGACATCCTCCGTACCCCCTTCGGCTTTTTCGTTCTTCTTTATCATCACATGAAAATCTAAAGCACAAGAAAGGCAACAAACGAAATGAGAAATATAATGCACTGATAAAAGCCACATTACTGTAATGTGCCCATTACTTGGATAATGGCAAAGATTTTGGTAATCGATCTAAGATAGAATTAGACCTAGGATTACTAACATGGAAAATTGAATGATGCAATGAATCCACAGAGAATATATCACGAAAATGGCATGTTAAGGATCAATTAGATCATTCTACCCACTCCGGCACAAACAAATTCTGCTACAAACCAAGATCTGGGACCGGAAAATGACAGAATACTCACACCCACATATCTGGAGATTATTCTCAAGAAACAGCCATAATGGAATATCAACGAGCTACTCAATATATCAGTTAGCGCCAATTTCTCCTATTAGAAAGTATGGAGAGATGTTCATGAATAAGAATGACAAAAAATACATGGCATGGCACCTTCAGTTGGGAAGATTATATACCATGTCCGTTGACATGAAGTTCCTGACAAAATTAAGAGCTCACAAAACTCCTCGGTATTTTGGTATGTACTTCCTTCCTTTACGTTAATTTCCTTTCAGATAGACAATATTGGTTCCGGTTCATTGCAAATATTACTAGAAGCTTCTTATAAGAAAAATAAATAAGTACTGCAGCTCGCTAGACTTGACTCATTAAAGTATGACCCTCAGGGATAACATGATCTTGTGCAAAAAACAATGATAACAATATTTTTATAAATTCTAGACATCACTTCTGGAATAAATTTATATCCTACAGATTGCTTAATATTTCCTAGAAAACGAAGTACTACGATTCTTTCCTATACATGACATCTCTCATCAAAGGTGAATCCTATGGTAGATCATATGCCCATAAAGTGTTATGCTCAATAATGATCCATTAGGACAAAGATCCATCTTTTCTCTAATGCTTCTTCTCAAAATGCAACAAGTGAAGTATGAAATGGTTTCATGATACAGTCTAGGTCCTCTAGGACAGGATGATTGACTTTAAAAAAGAAAAGATTTCTTGGTGTCGCGTTTTCTAATGGCTTGCCATTTCATAAATCTCATAAGAGCTGTGAGCCAATATATCTGACCCTTTGCTTATTATTGTTCCTATTTTGTATTTTGATACCAGCTTAATCAACTAAATCATTAGCAATATCAATTTAGTGATATTTTTTCTTGTACTAATTTTTAACTATTGAACGGTCTCCAAGAAGCTGAACACATATTGTAACTAGATAATTTAAATAGGTAAATAATTTTTGTATGAGCTGAAAACATCAAGAAAAGTTTAATTACCAAGCTATGAATATTTCTCCTTTGAAAAATAATAGTCTTTATATATAAAACATGCACATCATTAAGGAAAATAAGAATGTAAATGAAACACACATGCCAAAAGGAATATCAGAGCACTTCCAATTCACATTGATAAAAGCATCATGATAGCTCCTCCAGTGCTCTTTAGAGAGGTAATGTGATACGAGAATAATCACTGATATGGACTTGTGAGAGTGTGTGTTGGACCCGAGCCTTGGTGTGTGTAATTGAAGTGTAATAGAGGCCCAAAATGCACACTAAAACCGTCCAAACATTGCACTTTATCTACACTTGATGGGCGCCCTTAGTGGAGGGTCATTTTGGTCATTTTAGTTTCTATTATGTAATGCACTATATAATTAAGTAACATTGTAGGGTGTCCTTAGTTAGTTTTTGGATAATGTTGTAAGTCATAAGAACACAAGTCCTCTTCCTTTGGAGGCATCAAAACGAAACTAGGTTAAGAGCTAGTATGGAATCACTAGTTATTGTATTTTACTTGGAAACTCGATGCCTGAGAGGTGGAATCTGATCTTGTGTCACGTAAGAGATAGATTTTTTTGTGTGTGGTGTTAAGGGTACAAGAGTGGAATAAATTCTTGGGTTCTTAAGATTACATCTTTAATTGTCTATCCACGTATCCTTTGTTTTCATTGTAATCTTGTATTGTTTCCTCTTGTGTAGTGTAAGCTGTGTGGGGCATTATTGTTGTTATCTTGTTCATCATCTTCTTGGGGTACCTGTTGAATCCGTGAGTGGTCAAGTAGAGAGTCCTCGGTTCTTGAACTTGTGGACTGATTTTGGTGTGTGTTTCATTTGTTTCCAAGTTTTTATAGTATCATTTGGTGTCAAAGCATGGATTGATCTTGTTCCTACAAGATCAATCTTGGTCTTGCTTGTTAGAAAATTAAAAAAAAATAGCAATCTATACATTGTTGTCGTCTTGGCCGAAATTGCGTTCTTGTGGTGTTCTTGGCCGAGATTTGTTCTTGAATCTAGGTCTAGGAGTCATTTTTACTTGTCTAGTGTGTTTGTAGTGTTAGTTTTTTTATTCTTCACTAACACTTCGATTCGATCTAAACTTGAGCTTGAATTGTTGATCTTGTTGTTGTGAACATAAAACTTGGTCACTTGTTGTTGAACATTGTTGTGGACGTGTGGTATTGTTCTTGTTGTTGTGGATTTGGTTGGACGTTGGTTCATATTGTTGTTGTCCTTGAAAGGTTGTTGTAGTATTCTTATTGTTCATCACAACCGTCATCTATTGTAAAATCGAAAAACACAACACAAAGAGACTAGACCATTTTTGGGGGTTTGTAGTTGATCTTGTTGTTGTGAAATTGTTATTTTTCTTGGAGATTGTTGTTGGTTATTCTTGTTGTGGTTATTTTGTTCTTGAAGTTATTCACCATATTCATCACCTTGTTAATATTATAGTGAACTAAGATCTGAAAAAGGTGAAAGACAAGGTGTAGTACTTGTTGAATCTTGAAAGACTTACAACCACGAAGGACTTGTCAATCACATCTCAACCATATTCCATGAAACAAGGGTCTATGTTTTAAGGAGAAGTACAAGCCTAGTCAAAGACTTTTGAGTCTTGAAATATGAATTGAAAAAGGAGCTCCAAAGACTAGTTTGTATTTTCCTCCATTGAACAATTTCCACCAAAGTCTAAACTGTGAATTAAAATTTATCAAGAACCGAACCACTAGTGGACTGCCACAACATCATTTTTACTGTTCACACAACATTTTAAGCTCAAATTTTGATCTCTTAGTTTTAATTTGATGTTCTTTGATCTCGTTTTTTGATTTCATTACTAACTTACAAGCTAGTACTAGATTATAAGTTAGTTTTGAAACCATTCTTTCTATTAACTTTCCTTTGTGTGTCTTAATTATTTTGAGTCATTATAATACGTCCTTGTATTTTTATTACTCTTTCGAGTCATTGTAAATGTTGGATTCACCTCTCAACACCTCTCGGAGTACAAGCAAGCTTACAACAGTTGTGAGATTGAGTGTGATGGATCTGAGAGACAAGAAATAAAAAGAGAGAGCGAGGATATTTTGTACAACTAATGTGTTTAATTTGTTTTGTAGGTAACTTCTTGGCCATAATGGAAACCATTTTGGCCCACTTTGATGCTATTTCTCGAGACATGGTTAGGGCAAAAACAGGTCTTGAAAAATTAGGCTCGGATATGTCTACTATACTTGAAAGGTTGATCGAGTGGAGAGTCGAAGGAACTCTCGTGTTTCTACCCCCAAAAATTTACCTCAAATGATAAATCCTCAAAGGCCAACACCAAATGACATAGACATAAGCCAAGCCACAAAATATCCTCAAACCCGAGACCTACATAGGACAATCCCTCCTCCATTTGATCAAGTCCAACAAAAAGGACTTGGAAGACAAATCCCTCCTGTCCAAGCTCCACAACTAAAGCTCAACTTTACCAAATCAATCCTCTCAACCTAAACTCTACTTCACCAAAGTCGACATGTCTATGTAGAGGAGAATGGTAGAAAGGAACATGACGGATATGGAGTCTACAATGATGTTTGTATGATGGTAGAAGACTTGTTTCAGATGAGATTGAAGACAAGGCTCAAGATGGAGAGGAATTAGAGGTTCAAATGAAGATGTTGGCTGAGACTTGTGCTATTGAGGTCTCGGGTTCCTCATGTTTTTGCGGAATATTTTGCGCCATCTTATGTTTTGCAGGCTATCTTGACTGGTTTCTTTGAAGTGGCTAATTGAATGATGTGAAGCCGTGAATTTTTGGAAAAATTCCTCTCAACAAGGAGATGATGATATTATAATAATCAGGGATATGGACTTTTTCGAATGCGTGTTGGAACCGAGGCTTGGTGTGTGCAATTGAAGTGTAAAAGAGGCTCAAAATGCAAACTAAAACACTACACTTAATCTACACTTGATGGTCACCCTTAGTGGAGGGGCCTTTTGGTCATTTTTGTTTCTATTATGTAATGTACTATATAAGGAACATTTTAGGGTTTCTTTAGTTAGTTTTTGGATAATGTTGTAAGTCATAAGAACACAAGTCCTCTCCATTTAAAGGCACCAAAACCGAAACTAGGTCAAGAGCTAGTGTGGAATCACTAATGATTGTATTTTGCTTGGAAACGTCAATGCTTGGAATCCGATCTTGTGTCACGTAAGAGATAGGTTTTTGTTGTGTGTGGTGTTAAGGGTCTAAGAGTGGAATAAGCTGTTGGGTTCTTAAGATTACATCTTTAATTCTCTATCTACATATCCTTTGTTTTCATTATAATCTTGTATTGTTACCTCTTGTTTAGTGTAAGTCGTGTGGGGGCATTGTTATTGTTATCTTGTTCATCATCTTGTATTGTTAACTTAGTTTTGTTTATTGGCTAGTTTGGTGTGAAAACACACCTTTGTATCTCGTTTCTTGGTGTACTTGTTGAATCTGAGAGTGGTCACCAAGAGAGTCCTCAGTTCTTGAACTTGTGGACTGATTTTGGTATGTGTTTCATGTGTTTCCAAGTTTTTATCGTATCACGATGAAACCTACGTCCCTTTTTGCACTCGGTACGTATGATGAATGCCTCATGATGGCAAAATTTGTTTGGTCTATAGGAATACTCTGAGGATTGGTTATGGTATTTGAGTAGTGCAGTTCTTACCAATGGAACTCTGTAACTACCAACAAAGACCCAGATATTAGTCTTCCATTTCATACTACTCTCTCTTCCACCGTGTTTCTCAAATTCAGTCAGATTAAGCTTCCCTAATAAGGAAAAATCTAAGTTTATTGGAGTTAAAACATGGAAACATCTATTAAAAATGGTAATAAGAAATTATACTATTTTCTGTCATAAAAAGCAACTACAGGTATAATAATAACATGCTAATTCACTCTGTGATGAGAAAAAGAAAAGCAGTAGGATATTAAATTTTTCGTGATGGTAAGAGATTACTAATGATCAAGTAATTAAAGAAAAATACATGTTTCAATATGTGAATGTAGTCTAGTGTGCTGGTCCAATTGAACTTGGATTTTCCAAATGGACATGCTCAAGTTTCTTTTAGAAAGCAACCGAAGTCCTAAGGACCAAAATTTTCACATATACTGAAGAAAATATAAGTCCTTTAGCCATTACCATTATCGTATGATAAATTGTTACTTTCAACCTCCTACTTGAAACAAGGCTAGGATAGATAAGATGAATTCACCTAGTTTTTTCCATCTCTATTGGAATTTTAATATGAGACCTCATTATTCTCAACACACATTATTCACCCACCAAATAAATATAATGTACTCAAGAAAGTACATACATCAATTGGAACCAAGGGTGTGGTCTACTGGTCAATGAAGTGTGCTAAGAATCAAAAAATAATAAAGATTTCTTCCTATCTATCGTAGGAAAAGTATCATGTGGAATTAGTTGGGGCGTGCACAAGATGGCCCAAAAATACCATTATAAGACATTCATACCAGAAAACTAAATAGGAAACTATGCATCAAATTTGAAATCATGGAAACTACAATGTTTCATGGTAAGCACAAATAGATTGAACAACACAAATTTAAAGAAAACACTTTACATACGAAGGCACCAAGAGAAAGAATGTAACACCCCGCTTTTCGGGCTAGAACGTAAACCGTCATTTCTACGCATAAATAATCCAAAATCCATAAATCCAATGTCAATGTAGTGTGTTAATCAACTATATAGTGTGGGAATATATTTGAGCATGAATTAAGATCATAGAGGTTCCTTAACTCATGGACGAGTTGAAAGCCTTCCTATCGATTGAGTTTTGGTGAGCGTTTAAACATGGGTCAACTTTAATCGAAAAAAACTTTTTGTATATATCGAATTAGAGGACCTACTATATATCAAATGAAAGGTCTTTGATTCCTCTTTCTAACTCCACTAATTTTACCTAAATCCAATATCGGGGTAAAAATTCATAGCCATTTTACAGTGAGCTATCCAAACTGCCAAAGTACGACGGGAAGGCTGACGGACCATTGCCCCAGCGATGGACCATCGGCCAAACCATCGTAACTGAGGCAGTAAGTCTATTTTTTGGACAAAAAGCAATGGTTTGAGGGATGGTCCATCTCTGGGGTGATGGTTCGTTGCCCAAACCATCCCGAACCTCCGTTTAGAGATCTAAAGTCATTTCTAAAGGAATTTTTGGGTCTTTTCCACCTTTCTAACGTCTAATTACATCAAATCAAAGGACATAACACCTCATTCATCCATAACATCAAAATTAGTGTTTTTCCCAAGAACCAACCTCTAAGTTCAAGATTTCCAAGGAACGAATCGAGATTCTAGTTCTTTACTCTAAACTAATTAAATTAAGGTATGTGGGGTTATCCTAAATCTCATGGGCATGATTTTTATGTGAATTTAAATAAGTTTTTTTTTAATAATTATGTAAGTATGTATGTCATTATAAGTGGGTTTTTTTTAACACAAAAAGCATGCCTTGTGATATGGTTTTGAGAAGAATATTGAAAGATCATGAGGTTGTTTGCTTATATATCTCAATTGTTGAATTTATGGTCATGTGACTTGAATTCTAAAAGGTGTTGTGAACATAAGTTGTGAATCCTTATTCCCCATGATGATGTTTATGAACCCAACATAATGCTACTGTTAAAGTATTGAGAGCATGAATTTTATAACTCTTTTTTATCATGAAAAAGTATGTTCGGCTAATGTTGAACTACTTAGTAAATGTTGAAGTTTATTGAATATTTTATGTTGGGGAATCGATATGCATATGTTTGGTGTATGGGAGTCTTATTGGTGTTCATATAATGGCTTGCATAAAATTTATGGAGGAATCACCTAGAATGAAAAGAGTAAGAGAATGTAGTGAGTATGATCCATGTTTTGTCTTATATCAAACTTAAAGTTTAAATTTATGTGAGTTAGATATTACCCGAAGAAAGCACGAGTCAGATGACTCTATGCTGGAAATCATGAATTGCCGACATGGGAACTTGGTACCCTGCTATGTGATCTTGTGTACCCAGTACTATGTCATCCCAAATTAGGATCAATGGTTAGTAGCCCTTCTTTGTGATCTTGAGCCCAACCACGACATATTGACTTGATTGGGGTTGTGGCACCCTGCTGTATGATCCTTCCGTCACTAATACTCCAATCTTGGCGGCAACCAAGACTTAACAGTTGGTGAAAATGTGAAATTGTAGGGTGTACCATCTAGCTTAATAGTGCTACATTTTTGTTGAAAAATCATTATACTATGCCTATGTGTTTTCATATGATTTTACGTTAAAGTATTTTATAACAGCTCTCATCTATGTTATATAAAATTTTTATTTTATTTTTGAATTACTCTATGTACCAGTACAATTGTATTGTCCCCTTATATTCTAGGGTCTGAGGCTCATTCTAGAGGTCCTGTAAAGCTGTAGAGTTTTCAGACAGAAGTGAAGTATGTATGCAGTTGGTGAGCCTTCTTTATTCTAGAAGGCTTATTTCTTTCTATCATATGTTATTTATTTTGGTTTAGGCACACTGGGGCCTTGTCCCAATTTTAGTTGTGATGACTGGTTTTGATGTATTAGAGATTTTGCAGATAGATGTTATATGATGTTGAAGGTTTTATTGAATTCTTTGAATTTTTAGTTGTATGATATTATTGGTCATATTTCTGTATGAATCCATTTCTGCATTCTCTTTATTATTGTATGAACGTGTGTATGATTGCCAGTTAACAAAGGGGTGCTCGAGACTTCATAGCTCGGGATGCTCATCACAGCCAGGGCCTTGTTCGGGTCTTGACAAACTTGGTATCAGAACACGGTTCATGGTCCCAAGGTATCTTCAAAATCACATTGGGTAGAGTCTTTTTTATGGGTATGTAGCGCGCCACACTTATAAACAGGAGGCTACAAGGAATTTAGGAATGTTTCTCTTTGTTCATGTTCTAGTTCGTGCTATAGAGTCAGAATGTTCCTCTTTCATACTCTATTTCATGCTATGGTGTCTTTCATAAGAAAGTAAGGTTATCCCAATTATTTCCTTACTCTGATGTTATTAGATGTCTTATTATTGAGGTGATTCAAGTGCAGAAGCTTAGAATATAAATGATGTGGTCTTTTTCTGATTGAGTCATAAAGGATTATAAAAATTATACAAGGACTTGAGAGGAGTCCATTAGTTCTTCAAGGTGTATTGATTATAGTGTAAACTATGATCCTAATGAAATTGTGCTCTTCAGCCTGAGTTATTTAGTATATCCAATACCTTTTAAGATTCTTATTACACATGTCATACATAAGGGGTATGATGTGTAGCAGAATATTAGAACTGTATTTCCACC
The DNA here is from genome assembly GCA_030864225.1 of Capsicum baccatum var. pendulum. NCBI lineage: Eukaryota > Viridiplantae > Streptophyta > Magnoliopsida > Solanales > Solanaceae > Capsicum > Capsicum baccatum. The sequence continues at coordinate 268,668,391 of CM061552.1, forward strand.
CGAGTAGTATTGTATGTTAAAGTATCATGACCTATTGGTAGTGAGATTGGGCCAAGAAGTTGGGAATATGAAATCATAAGGTTAGAAGTCAGAGTAAGGAGACTTTTGTGTAAGTAAATACTTTTAGTTATATAACCATTGATTGAGGAATGATTTGTCATTTTATATTGATAGACTAATGTGGTAATGGTATTTGTAGATTATAAAGTATTCGATGGAGGAAGTGTTTGGCTGAGATTATTATCTATTTTGAAATACGAAAGGAGCCTAGAGTGGAAAGTTAGGGTAGTTATAGAAATCCCTTATAGGTTCTGAATGGAAACGGTTAGATTAGCCAAAAAGTTATAATTATAGACTCATTGTTGTTGTAGAATTTGAAGGTAGTATAGAGGTATGCTTGGGTAAGTAAGTATGATGTGAGAAAGTAGAATATGTAGTTAAGATAGTATAGATTAAGGTTAACCATGTCTATTATGTGACTTTACCCCCTTGACCTTCTTTTCTTTAGTAGTGGTAAACTAGTACTATTTGTGAGAAAGTATGTAGTAGATTTTAAGGTGTAGTAGTAATGTCATGGAGGTGATTTGGTTGTAGGTGGTATCTAAGTGAAATGAGGTATTTTGGTTGAATTTTCCAATTTGATGGACTAGTATATTATGTTGCATGTTTCATTGGTGGTAAATGATTGATGCTAGACTATAGGCTTGAATTTTAAGTGTAGAATGTGGTGGTAAGAATAGTAGCTTAAGATTAATGATGTATCTTTTGTGGGAATAATTAGTAGGCTTGATATGATTTGTGAAAAGCCTAGGTTGATGATTTATGAAAAATTTTAAGTGGTAATTATAAGGTATATGTGTATATGAGGACTAGTGTTAAAATGATGAATTGTGGGAGAGTCATTAAGTGGATAAGGGCATAAGTATATAAGAATAAGTTGCACCCCTGGTAGTATGACATTAGGTATGATTTTATGATATAAATTATGTGATTAACGATCTAATGTTAGAAGGTTAAGTAGTGGAGAGTGGATTTTTTTTATGTAATAAGGAGTGAAGATGTGTATGCTTATGAGACTGCGAGTTGTAGGTTGACGATGATAGAGGATAGTGAAAATTAAGAGTAGCGTTCTTGGAAAGCAATGCCTTTATACTAAAAATGGGGAAAGTTTAGCATTTATGTGCATAGTGTTTTGCGTACCTAGTTTGTGTTTTTGATATTGTAGTATAGAGAAATCTGGTGAGTTGTTGTACGGTGTTCATTAGAGTTGAATTGAGGAAATATTAGTAGGCAATATGAGCCTTGGGTATGGTTTTATAAATTTTGTTAAGTTGTAAGTTATGTGATTAGAGCTGCCATGTGAGTATTCTAAGAAGTTGAAGATAGAGTATGAAGTGTTTATGTGCGTGGATGTCCATACCCATAATAATGTTTGTCATAAGTTGACGACTTTGGGGTTAGAGAAAGTTATGATTAGTATCCCTGAAGGGGGATGTCCCAGAATAAATTTAGTATCGATATGTTAAATTATTGAGGGAAGTATGTGTTCATGTGTGTACTGGTACCCCTCTATTGTATTGAGAATTGTGGTTATAGATTAATGAGAGGTTCTATTCTCAAGTCTAGAATTGTGACTTTCATCTAAGGGAGAGATGGTGAGTTAAGGTAGTTTCCAAATTTTCTCATTGTGGCAAGTTAGGGTAGAGCTATGGTAAACCTATTCCTATTCAAACATATTCCTCCTACTTTAGTTTAAGAGTTCACTCTACCAATGTCTTATGTATCCTATCTATGTCTAAGGATTGAGGTTTCTATGTAAGTCATGTCATGTTCCATAAATCTGTGTCCTAAATCATGTCTAGGTCTAAGAAACTATGTTTTCATAAGTTACTGATTCGTCTTATGTCGGGATTAGCCAAATAATTAATTTGTGTGAACTCATGACTAATTCAGCTCTGAAAATAAGAAGAGATAGCTCTGAATAAAAGTTCTTGTCTTAATCATTGACTTTATGAATTTTGAACTTCTGTTATATGACTCATGAGGTAAGCACTCATGTTTCTCACTGTGGTTAGCCCTAATAACTTGTGCCATGTTGAGTTTATGCCATAATGACTCTTCACTCATGATCTAAATACTTGACATATGAAGCACTTAGTGATTGTATCGTATCTTCATTTCATGTCCCTCCTTGAGCAGTGCAAAAAAGAATAACCTATGGTCTGACAAGTGTTACTTCCATTCTTGATGTTTGTGCTCGGATCCCTTAATGACCCTCCGTATGTTAGTGTGATGGTGGTAGTGGAAGCATAGTAATGTGATAGGCAGGGGAGTAGATGTTCTTGAAGGTGAAAATCTTGAGGTGATTTCTGGAGCTAAGGTTAAAAGATAAGAGAGAAGAAGAGACGAATTCTCGTTATGCAAAATAGTTAGAAATAAAGTATATGGCGAGAATCTTTGTGAGAGTGATTAAATTTGCTGGTCTTAGGGGAGAGGTCCATGAAGTGGGGTGTCTTAATGACAGGGTTGAATTTTGTGTTTGGTGAATAAATAAACCAATGTGATATATTATTAGTATTTCTTGAATTAAGGTTTGAGGTTGTGGAATTATCATGATGAGGTGAGGTGATTTCTTAATGTGATGTAGAGTACATGATCCCGTAGTTTATGTTAGCACCTCTTTCCTCAGAGTTAGGCTTCAACACAGAAGTATTACACGGCGGAACATCAATTATTATGGTTAGATGTGGTACGGGAGAATTGTAAGTTGGAAATGATGAAATATGTTGATTAATGTTGGGGTAAAGACAAGTAGTGTCTCAGAGTTTAAGTCTATTCGAGATATCTTTGAGATAGAGAGTGTTTCTAATCTAATCTAATCTTATATCTAGTGGGAATCTCATCTCGTGTCTTGTACCAATCATAATCGGGCCAAGGAGTTTTAGAAAAAAAAATTTCATGCCTTACCATGTTTCGATCATGTTCCATTGAACACATGCCAAGATCATGTTGATGTCAAGCTTCGTTATCTCATGATGTTACCATTGTAAATCAAGCCTACTATCACCAAATTAACTCATGTCTTATGTTGTGGTGATAATGATTCGTAGAACTCATGTGCAAGGTCATCCCGATGTAATGTTCTTTTGATACCTTTGCATATTTTATCGAGGAAAAATGTTCAATGCGAGGTTACACTCTTTATTCCATACCTTTAGAGCTTCAATAATCTTGGGTTTAATTGTTATGAATGCAAAATGGAGGGACACAACCTTTGAGCAAAGACATTGTTTTGGAAAATGTGTGACTGTTCAGATAGTTGTGTCTGTTCAGAAAAAGACATAATGTGTCGAATGAACAGACATGACTCTTCCAAAGGATACACCTTTTAAGTGAACCATTGCCACCTTTCAGAAGAGGCATCTGATGGCTATATAAACCTTTTTTCATCCACACGTTTAGAAATGAATGAAAAAAATTTCTGAAATAAAAACACTTCTTATCTTCAAAACATTCTTTGTGCTCAATTAAATCGTTGATTGAGTTCAACGAATCCAATTTTTGAGGCACTACTATAGTTGGATTGAAAGCTATTTTATCCTAGGAGGAAGATTCCAAAACCTCGGGTACAGTGAGGGAAATTATTCCTTAAGGACACTCCGTGAAGTCAGGGGACTTGTCTTTATATTTTTGTTTCATCTTAATTCCTGAAAAAATAAAACACAATTCTTAGAAAGATCACTTTGATCTTGTGTTGAGGGTGTTTTTGTACTTCAGTCTTTTTGTTTTAAACTTGAACTAGTGTTGAAGTTGTTGTGCCTAAATACAGATTCTTGTACCCGAAAACACCATAAAATAATAATATTAAGGAAATAATTTTGCAGAATCTGTATTGCTTGTTTTGGAAGATTAAAGCTTTAATCTTTCTACACCGTTTGAACTTAACTAGTAATTCGAAGACATAAAATCTTCATTACAAGTTAAAGATCACTCGGTTGACGATTGGAAGTCATAAAAACTTCATCGTTAACTAGAAACAAGAAGTAGAGTTTAGAGTTGCTTAACTTTATAAGTAATATTATGAAAATACTAAATTTTATTATCTTGTGGTGACAGCAAAAATGACTAATGAAAGTCAAATGCAAGATGCGGCTACGACTGTGGGGGAAACTAGTATTGCCTCAACAAGTCAAGCAAATGCTCCGAACCAATGGCACCTGCGGAGAAGCCCAAAAAATTTGTGGGCATTGACTTTAAGCGATGGAGCAGAAGATGTTCCTCTACCTCACAACACTATGTCTTCAAAGGTTCACTAATGAGAATGCTCCTGAGGTGCCCAAAAGGAACATTAGACAAAGAATATTTCATAATTACAGAGGCTTGGAAACACTCGAACTTCCTTTGCAGGAATTATATCTTGAGTGGTCTCCAAGAAGACCTCTATAATATTTACAGTAGAACTAAGACATCGAAGGAATTGTGGGGGGCACTAAAACGAAAATACAAGATAGAGGATGCGGGAATTAAGAAATTCTTTGTTGCAAGGTTCCTGGACTTTGAAATGATAGATAGTAAATCGGTTGTCTCTCAAGTGCAGGAATTACAAGTAATCATCCACGATCTCCTAAAGGAATGTATATCTTTGAAAAATATCTTAGTTGAACAAATTGAAAATGTTCTTAATACTCACATAAACTGTTTTGTAGGTTTGATTATAAATGATGCATTTCAAATAGCAACAATCATTAAGAAGCTTCCACCTATGTGGAAAGACTTCAAAAACTACTTAAATCACAAATGCAAGGAGATGATTGTCGAAGATCTTATTTTCCAATTGTGTATTGAAGAGGATAATAAGGCTGCCGACAGAAGGTCAAAAGAGAATTCTACAATTAATGGAGCACATATTGTAGAAGATGACCAAAAAAATTCTAAGAAAAGGAAGAAAGCTGAACAAGGAAGCTACCAACCCAAGAAGAAATTCAAGAGAAAGTTCTTCAACTGTGGCAAGATTGGCCATAAGACACGGATTGTCGTGACCCTAAGAAAGGCAAGAAAAAGGACCAAGCAAATATGATTGAGTCCAACAAAGAATGTTATGATCTGTGCGCTACGTTTCCAGAATGCAACTTGGTGGGGAATCCTTGCGAGTGGTGGATGGATTCTGGTGCCACCCTCCATGTTTGTGCCAACAAAGAGTTGTTTTCGTCATTCGTTCCAGGTCAAGTAGAAGAAATGATTTACATGGGTAACTCCGCCACGGCTAAGGTAGAAGGAACAAGAAAAGTGGACTTGAAAAATGACTTTAGGAAAGGTCTTGACACTTAACAATGTCTTGTACTTTCCGGAAATACGTAGGAACTTGATTTATGTTTCACTTATAGACAAGAATGGATTCAAATATGTAACTGTTTCTGGAAAAATTATAATTATCAAAGGAGAAGTATATGTAGGAAAAGGCTATCTCACCAAGGGGGCCTTTATAAGATGAATGTAAATAATATTGAAATAAATAAATGTTCAAATTCTTCTTACTTGCTTGAGTCTTATAATTTTTGGCATGGATGTTTAGGTCATGTTAATTAGAAAACATTACGAAAACTGATTAACTTAGAGGTTTTGCCACACTTGGTGTGTAATAAATCAAGTGTCAAACATGTGTGGAATCAAAGTATGCAAAGGATCCTTATAAGTTCGTTGAAAGGAATACCAATCCCTTAGACTTAATACACACTAATATTTGTGATATGAATTCAACACCATCATGTGGTGGGAAAAAGTATTTCATAACTTTTATTGATGATTACACTAGATATTGGTATGTGTACTTGCTAAATTGTAAGTATGAAGTAATAGATGCGTTTCGGCAATACAAAACTGAAGTAGAAAATCAGTTAGAGAAAAAGATTTAAATGATAAGAAGTGACAGGGGCGGGGAATATGAATCTTCCTTCACCAAAATATGTGTAGAGAATAGAATTGTCCATCAAACTATGGCCCCGTATTCACCTCAATCTAACAGAAATGCAGAAAGGAAAAACCGAACATTGAATGAAATGATAAATGAATTACTTATAAGTTCTTGTTTACTGCAAAACTTTGGGGGGGGGGCTATCCTTACATCCAACCATATACTCAATAGAGTTTTCCATAGTAAGACACAATCAATTCCTTATGAGAAATGGAAAGGAAGGAAACCCAACTTGAAATATTTCAAAGTGTGGAGGTGTCTAGCAAAGGTCCAAGTTCCTATGCCTAAAAGGGTTAAGATAGGACATAAGATGGTGGGCTGTATGTTCATAGGAAATGCTAAAAATAGTCAGAATGTCGATTTTTGGTTCATAAATCCAAACATCAAGATATAAATGAAAATACGGTAATTGAATCAGATAATGCTGAATTCTTTGAAAACATTTACCCGTATAAAGTTAGACATGTATAGTCTAGTGGAGGATCTAAACGACCTCGAAATATACCAAATGAGAATATACATAATGAAGAGAATCCAAGACGGTACACATTAAATAACGTCAACTTTATTGGGATCAGATTTTGTAACTTTCTCTTAGAAAATGAGCCTCAAACATTTAAAGAAGCGATGTCGTCATCAGACTCATTCTTTTGGAAATAGGAAGTCAATAGTGAGGTTGATTCAATCTTAAACAATCATACATGGAAATATGTTGATCTTCCTCCAGAAAATAAACCTTTAAGTTCTAAATGGATCTTTAAAAGAAAAATAAAGGCGGATGGTACTATTGACAAATACAAGGCAAGACTTGTAGTAAAAGGCTTCAAAGAGAAGGAAGGCCTTGATTACTTTGATACATACTCGCCAGTAACAAGGATAACATTGATTTGAATGTTAATTACCTTGGCGGAGGTATATGATCTCGAAATACATTAAATGGATGTAAAAACCACATTCCTAAATAGAGAATTGAAGGAAGAAATTTACATGGAACAACCTAAGGATTTTGTGGTTTCAGGAAAGGAGAATAAAGTGTATAAACTTATTAAGTCATTGTATGGACTAAAGCAAGCACCTAAACAATGGCATGCGAAGTTTGATCAAACTACGTTGGCAAATGAGTTCAAGATAAATGAATGTGATAAATGTCTTTACATTAAAGACACTTCAAATCACCAAGTCATTGTTTGTTAATATGTGGATGATATGTTGATCATTAGTAGAGACATTTCTGACATAAATACAATGAAATGAATGCTCGAGAGCGAGTTTGATATGTTAGACCTTGGAGTTGCGGATGTGATCTTAGGTAAAAGAATCCATAAAACTCCACAAGGGTTGGCATTGTCATGTCTCATTATATCAAAACTGTACTTAACAAATTCAAGTATATGGAATTCGGTATTTCCAAGACTCCTTTGGATGTGAGCTTTGCACTTCAAAAGAATGAAGGTGAAAGTGACTTACAATTGGAATACGTAGGAGTATTAGGATGTTTAATGTATATAATAAACTGAGAACGACCAGGCATAGCATGCGCTATAAGTAAGTTGATTCAGTACACGAGTAGTCCTAATAAAACTCATTGGATGACAATGAAAAGAGTTTTGGGATATCTTATATACACTCAAGACTATGCTTTGCATTATAATAAATATCCTACGGTACTTGAAAGATATAGTGATGCAAATTGGATCACCGGGTCGAACGAAGTAAAATCCACAAGTGGATATGTATTTACTATTGGTGGAGGAGCAGTCTCTTGGAAATCATCCAAACAGACTTGTATTTCTTGCTTTACAATGGAATGTGAATTTATTGCATTAGATAAAGTAGGTGAAGAAGCAGAATGACTTTAAAATTTATTAGAAGATATTCCTTATTGGCCCAAACCAGTGGAACCAGTATGTATACACTGTGATAGCTAAGCGACTATAGGTAGGGCAGGGAGCAAGATGTACAACGGTAAATCTCATCACATACAAAAGAGACAAAATACTGTTAGGAAACTTCTCTCTAGTAGAATTATCACTATTGACTATGTAAAGTCAAAGGATAATATGTCGGATCCACGTACAAAAGGCCTATCCAGAGAAAGAGTGGAAAGGATATCCAAAAGAATGGGTTTAAGGCCTAGGACAAATCAACATGGCGGTAACTCTACGTAGTAGACTGGAGATCCCAAGAACTAGGTTCAAGGAGATCAAATAAAGTTGTGTCTGACAGGTTCAACATTGTCAAAATAACAACCCATTCTCATGATGTAGACAAGTTTAGTAAACAAGGATAGGACTTAAGGTGAGAAGTCTTTTAATGATTATCTAAATTTGGTAAATTTGACCGAATAGTTTAATCTATGAGATTGAAAGTTTATAAATCACCTATGTGAGGGCGAAGTGGAAGCCGTTTCAAGGAGAATGTTAGTAAATGCCTATTCTCTAAGTTCTCATGAATCCAGGACGTGTTCATGGCTGAAAAACTAAAACCATGAGAACCATAAAATGTAAAAGGCTGGTTATGTGACATGTGTTGTCTAGGTGTACATTAAAGAACGATGGTTTAAGGATATAAAAACTATCGATTGACCGAGTGCATCTAATGCATGTTAACTATGGAAAGTTCAAAGGGAAGCCCACTTATCCAGATGCAATCAGTCTTTGCTTGATGATCACATACTTGTCCGTAAAGTTTTACAAAGAATAGCCATTCCATATTTATGTGGAGGATTGTTGGGTTTAATTGGTGTGAATGGAATATAAAGGGATACAACCTTTGAGAAAAAGATATATTGTTTTGGAAAAGGTGTAACTATTTAGATAGTTGTGTCTGTTCAGAAAAAGATGCAATGTTTCGAATGAATAGACAAAACTCTTCCAAAGAATACATCTTTTAGGTGAACCATTACCACCTTTCAAAAGAGGCATCTGATGGCTATATAAACCCGCTTTCATCTACAGGTTTAGAAATGAATGAAAAATTTTCTGAATTAAAAAATCTTCTTGTCTTCAAAACATTCTTTGTGATCAATCAAATCGTTGAATGAGTTCGATGAATCCAATTATTTGAGGTACCACTATAGTTGGATTGAAATCCATTTTATCCTGGGAGGAAGATTCCAAAATCTCGGGTATCGTGAGGGGAATTATTCCTTAAGGACACTCCGTAATGTCAGGCGACTTGGCTTTATATTTTTGTTTCATCTTAATTTCTGAAAAAATGAAACATACTTCTTAGAAAGATCACTTTTATCTTGTGTTGAGGGTGTTTTTGTACTTCATAGTGTTCTTGTTTTAAACTTGAACTAGTGTTTAAGTTGTTGTGCCTAAATACAGATTCTTGTACCCGAAAACACCATAAAATAACAAATAAGTCTCTACCCATCATTCGGGGACGAATGATCCCAAGGAGGAGATAATGTAAAATCCCACATTTCAGGCTAGAACGTAAACCGTCATTTCTATGCGTAAATAATCCAAAATACATAAATCCAATGTGAATTTAGTGTGTTAATCAACTATATATTTCAAAACCCCTTTTTATCATGAAAAAATGTGTTTGACTAATGTTGTACTACTTGATAAAGGTTGATGTTTCTTGGTTATTTCATGTTGGGGAATCGATATGCATATGTGATGATAGGCGTATTAGAGGTTTGGGTGGTTGTGTATGATTCTCTATGCCTTAACTTTTGAATACGAATTAACCATCATCACGAGTCTATATTAGAGGTTGAATTGTTTCTAGAAGTGATCAGAAAACTACTCTTTGTTAATAATTGTCGTGCCTATCTTGATGAATATTTTGTGTTGTTACTGTGAAACCCTAAGTGGATGTTTAGAAGGACATGATATTTTGTTCGAGGACGAACAAAGCGTTAAGTGTGGGGTGTTGATGATAGGCGTATTTACACGCCTAAAGTACTATAATTTACCCATATTTTACCTAAGTTTTGAGGACCAAATATATAATTCATGCACTTTTAGTCCTTTTTCCTGTAAGTGAGCTAACAAACATGATTAGCTAGTTTTCAGGTATAAATGATGAAGATTTCAACATTTTATGGATAACTTGATGCCAAAGGAAGCTTCACGAAAGAAGGAGAGAAGAGCTTGGACGCCTAGGACTAAAAGTGACGCATGGAAAACCTGTCACGGGCAAAAACAATATTTCTAAAGACTTTGGGGATCAGCAGTAACTTATTAGGATTAGGATAAGGATGCAGTAACCTAGTAGGATTAGGATAAGTAATGCAGTAGCTTAGTAGGAATAGGATATGGGTGTTATAAATACCCTATTTTGCTGGAGATTTTTATTTTATTCCCATCCATCCACCATCCATCCATCCATCAAAACAATTCTCCACTACCCTCATCCCTATTCGATCCTTTCCCTTTTTCTTCATAAATTTGTTGTTGACATTATTATTCATCTATTCTATTTTTAATTTTCACGACAAGAGAAAAGATATTTTGCAAGGAATTCATGCCACAAGTTCTACCAAACATACTTCTCGCAAGATTTTTATTTTGGTGTGATTATAATGTCTATTGTGATTTCCGTTGCACTCATGAGTAGCTAAACTTCTCTGTTGGGGTTATGGAAGCCTTATGAGATACTATCTATTGCTATGAGTTTGTCAATTCTTGACACGTATGCTGCTTATATCATTACTCTCTTCATCTTAATATAAATTCTTGTGGTTGCAAACATATAGAATACGCCAGTATAGCATTAACTTGTTCGAAAGAAAAGCTATATGTTTGGAAAAGAGATAATGTCAAGGTAATAGGGCACCAACCCCTGTTGAAAAGTTAGTGCTGTAACTGGATTAACCTCTTGGAGAATTTGTACCGTTATATACGCTTTAAGCTCGAAAGAGTTAAAGTGAAATAATCCTTGATGGTCGAAAGACGCCTGGACTTACCATAGAATACAATTCTCTATAAGCACATGCATATCTGAATTCTGCATAACTCATAGCTAATAGATACGTATAACTCATAAGGTGGACATAACCCCAACTTCCAATTCTCATTGATTAAAAATCTTACTAAACATTCTTTCTTTTTACTTTGCTATTTTCCGTTTTTACTTTGTTATTTTGTTACATTATTGCACGCTACGAAATCCCCCCTTTTTACGAAACTTTCACCAAAAGTTTAATAATCGTTGCTTACTTGGTGACCAAGTATTCTCTGTGGGATTCGACACCCAACCCAGTTGGGTTCTATATTTGACAATGACCGATTACACTCTTACGAGAGCTGTAGTTTGAGCGTTATCAAATTTTGGCGCCGTTGCCGGGGAATACGGTTGTCTACTAAGTTTGTAATAGTTACTAGACCCTTTGGTCAAAGATTATCATATTTTACTTTTAGTTGTTGTTTTTGTTTTATTCAGGTTCTGTTGACAGAATGGATGCACAACGTGACATTGAAAGAATGGCTGCTCAACAGGAGCAGGCTAGGTTAGCTGCATTGGCAGCTGCTCAAGTGCATCAACAGAATATTGATAACCCAGGTCATGCAACAAATCCTGATGATGAGAACCTGGGCGATGAGGAGCTACTAAACCCACAGCATACTGCTGAGGTGGCAGCACCCATGCAGAGGAGAGATCATCAAGCACGATTGAGGCCTGATCGCCGAGCTGTGCAGATCCCTTTTGATGATGATGATGACGATTTGGATGGAGCTGGTGCCACAAGGGCTATTATTCCTTCACCCTTGGCACCTGGAGCCAAGTTCAATATCACTAGCACCATGATTCAACTATTGCAGCTCAAGGGATTATTTGGTGGACTCGCAGGCGATGATCTGAATATGTATCTGATCAACTTTATTTCTATATGCAAGTCATTCAACAATCCTGGCATTGGACATAATGCAATTCGACTGCGATTATTTCCATTATCTCTATCTGGGGAGGCAACTCTATGGTTGAACGAGTTGACTCTTGATTCTATTACAAATTGGAGGCAATTGAAAGACGCTTTCCTAGAAAGATTCTTTCTGCCATCCAAGAAAGCACAGTTGAGAGATGAGATCAGCAATTTTAGATAGCTTCCAACTGAAGCTCTCCACGAAACATGGGAGAGGTTCAAGAAGAAGCTTATGCAGTGCCCAAATCATCATATGGCCAATGTCCACTTGATGGAGATATTATACAGAGCTTTGAATTCGGTAACTAAGCCAGTGGTTGATAATGCTGCAGGTAGGTCATTCATGGACCTTACTTTTAATGAAGCAAGTGGTATGCTAGATCGTATAACAAAGCAGAGTAGAGCTTGGCATACCAGGGATTTGGAGGTAGAAAGCTCTACTATATCTATTGGCATGACCGCAGAACTGAGGCGAAGAGAAGAGGAGCGTGACCAGGATATGGCTCACATAAAAACACAGATGGATCTTCTTACAAAGCATCTATTATCAGGGAAGACCGAAAAATTCAAAACGGTTGCGTCAAAAGGAAGAGACGAATCCGATTCTGAGGAAGAAGCCAAGTACTTGAACAATCAGGGGGGTTTTCGAGGCAATGCCCAAGGAAGCCAAGGTCGGAACTATTATGATAATTCTGGAAACAAGGACCGTGATCAAGGTAGTTAGAAAAACAAGACTGATAGGAGTGGCGTGTATATTTCTCCTGGAAGGCGTGACGCCACTGCATCTGGTTCCGAAAATATGTCCATGGAATATATGATGGCTAAGCTGTTGAAAGGAGTAGAGGCAACCAGTACGGGAGTAACAGAGGTAATCAATGATTTGTCCTCAATGAAGCAATTAGTTGACTCGTATTCCACTTCAATAAAACAGGTAGAGCGACAATTGAGTCAATTATCTGCGGCATTCAATCAAAGAAAGACTGGAATGCTACCCAGCAACACAGTGCAAAACCCAAGGAACGATGGAACATGCATGGCCATTACTACCAGGAGTGGTAAGGTGCTGGAATCTTCATCCATAGGCACGCAAGTGATCAATGCAGAACCTGAAGGCACCGATGAAGCTACAGAGGACGTTAGTGATGTCACCCCGCCACGTCCATAGCCCAAAAAGATCGGCAATCCAAAGCAAGAGGAAAATAAAGTCGTGGAGAAAACTATTCCCCTTCCACCACCACCTTTTCCTCAAAGACTAAAGAAGAGATCTGATGATACCAAGTTCAATAAATTCATGTCAATGTTAAAACAGCTGACCATTAATGTTCCGTTGGTAGAGGCGCTAGAACAGATGCCTGGCTACGCAAAATTTATGAAGGATCTTCTGACAAAGGAGCGGGCAACAAGCTATGAGCTGGCAGATGATATTCATTATTGCAGTGTAATTGCCACAAGGTCCTTAGTATATAAGAAGGCAGACCTTGGTGCTTTCACTATTCCTTGCACGGTTGGATCTATGAATTTTGCTAAGGCATTGTGGGATGTGGGAGCTAGCATCAATTTGATGCCACTATCCGTCTACAGAAAGTTGGGGTTGGGCGACCCTATACCAACCAATATACGACTCGTGATGGCAGATAGGTCGGTAAAACAACCTGTGGGTATCTTGAATGATGTGTTGGTGAAGGTGTCTACCTTTATTTTTCCTGCAGACTTTGTGATTTTGGATTGCAAGGTGGATTCTGAAGTTCCCATAATCTTGGGACGTTCTTTCCTTGCAACAGGAAGTGTGCTTATTGACATGAGAGCTAATGAGCTGTTATTTCGGTTGAATGACGAAGTGGTCCGTTTTGATGTATGTAAAGCAATGAAGCATCCCAACGATATGAATGTGTTCTCTGTAAATGATGCTTGTTATGAGGATGAGAAAAACTTATTTGTAGAGAAGCAGCCTATTGATGAGCCATTGTCTGCTGCGCTGCTGAATGTTGAGCACGAGGACGATGAAGATTATAAAGAAACTATGTGTGCTCTAACAGAAATAGGGTCCTATTCTCATACTCGTAAATAGCCGAACCTTGATCTTAAGAATCGACCATCACCAACAGTGAAGACTTCCATTGAAGAGCCCCAGTGCTAAAATCAAAAGAGCTCCCCAATTATCTAAGGTATGCGTTCTTGGGAAGTGGAAATACACTTTTGGTGAGTGTTGCAGATGATTTAAGTGAACAGCACGTAGAGGCTCTCATCTCTGCTCTGAAGAGGTATAAGAGAGCTATGGGTTGGTCTATTGATGATATAATTGGTATCTCTCCTGGGATATGTATCCATAAGAGTCATCTTTAAGAAGATTGCATGCCTACAAGTAAGTATCAGCATCGTCTGAATCCATTTAGAAAATGATGCACCATCTATCTCGATGAAGTCTAAGTGATTGAGAAAGCTATGTCGTGCCGCGACAATAAATCAAGCGCTTGGTTGGAGGCAACCCATCATTTTTAATTGTTTGTAATTGTTTTATTTTCCTAGGATTTTGTCGAGCCACGACCAAAACTAAGGCACTTGGTGGGAGGCAACCCATCGTTCTAATCGTTTTTGTTGTTTTTGAGTAAATGTAGGTGCAAGAGGTGTAAAGGAGGAGATTGGTTTCAAATTTTGATTTGGAAGTATTGCATGTCGAAAGTGGTAAGTTAGGAATGAAGAAGCAAAAGGCTATGGGTTAGGCATTGCCTATGAAAATATAGGCAAAGAACAAGGCAAGGTCTATGTAAATCTAGGCCACGAACAAGGCAAGGCCTATGCTATAGCATAAGCTCTCGGATTCCAGAGTGCCTATGCTCAATAATGCCATAGCTTAGGCGCCGCCTATGCAAAAGCCTTCTGCTCAACTAGGCAAAGCATTAGGCATGGCCTATGCTATGGCCTTCTGCTCAACTAGGCAAAGCTAAAGGCCCCGCCTATGCCATTGCCTTTGCTCTCTGAATCTACAATGCCATAGCATAGGCGCCGCCTTTGCCTCCCAAAACTCTCAAAACTTTTATTTTTGCTCTTTTAACTTTGCAAGAACATCTTCCGAGGACATCAACCAAGTAATTACTTCTTTGATCTTCTTTTATATTACATAAGTGTTACAATACTACGCCTATAATAAGTTGTTAAATCGTGAAGTAGTGTTGGTAATTTGAATGTGGTTGATACAACTAAGTGAGTGAAAGAATATGTATAGATGCTCTTGACTTGTTTCCAACTTGTATTTGATTTTGATACACTGTCATACTTTTGCGAAATAGACATGGTCAAGATAATTGCATAATCTTGTAACTTGAAAGCTTACATGTTGAAATGACTTGTTCATTGAGATGAAAATCATGGGTGACTACAAACATGCGATGTTGTGATTATTTCTATGCCATAAATTAATACGATATCTATGTAGTAGTTTTGTTCAAAAGATGCATTACTCCAAACATGAAAGCATTGTCAAGATTGCATAATGTTAAGAGGACATGAAAGTATGACTGTGCTGAACATATTGTTGGAACATATCACCTAAATGTATGTCGATGAAGTCTGAGTAATCGACATCATTCACTTAATTAGTTTGTACAAATAAATTAAGTGTAGGGTGGTGCCACTATAGTTTGTTTGTCGATTATATCTTTCGAGATGAGCTAACATGAATCTCAGGTAGAATGGCACAAAAAGGACGACAAGGAAAAGAAAAAGCGCCCACCTCACAGAAAGGTAAGAAAAGAGGAAGAAAAGAGCAAGCTGAATCCTCCGTGCTGCAAATACCTCGACACACTCTTGGAATCAAGTGGGGTATATTTTGAGAAACTTCTGAGGATGACGACTCTGATGATAATTCCGATGCAGGGGGTATGACCCCATACATAGAGGAGGAGTCCGAGTAACCAGGTTCTTCTTATTTATTATCCACTGAGGGCAGTGTGTCCCATCTAAGTGTGGGGTGCTGGTATTCGTATGCTATACTTCTTTATCTGCATTTGCTTATTTATGTTTGTTTGTTTTGTTTTAGTAGTTAATTTTTTTTTTTAGCTTTGCATGAAATTATTCTGAGGGGCAGCATGGTATTATAACAAGAGTTTGTGCTAAAATCATTACTATTGAGATGTTTAGGCTCTAATTGTGACTCACTATGTGATAATTATGTGGTTCAGTTCCTTCATCTTTTGGGTCAAGAGTCTATACTACTCCCAATAAAGTGGATCATGCGCCTTGTGTGTGCGAGGATATAGTATATTTTGTATTTGTGGTCGATGCTAGAACTTGCCTGGTGTGTGTGTGAAGCGAAATAAGGAGTGTGAGTTTAGGAGATGATTTAGGCATTTCTTTGGCAACCTGTAATTGTTTACCTTCGCTTTACCTACCCGTGGACATTATCCTAGTCAACCCCTTTGAGCCTTTAGCCTAATTTCTTTGACATCCTCATATGTAAGCCTAATCTATTTTTTTCAAGACCATAATTTGATCCAAATTCCTAAGTTCTTTAAAGTGTAAAGTCATGTGACAAAATAAGAGGAAATTGGATGAATGTGATGCCTTAGAGTTTATTGGTGCTTGAATTTATTATGAAAAAGAGGGGCTATCAAAAGAGGTGTGCTATATAGAACAATAAAAAGATAAATTGTGTTTATGATTGAATAAAAAGATAGTTATCTTTGAATAGCAAAATAGGTGAAAAGGGGTGAGAGATGGAAGAAAGGTAGCAAGGTTGATTAAAAGAGAGTGTTAATGGCATAATGTGATGGATTAAAGCGCTTAGGAACATAGTCACTATTTCTGGCCAAAATAGTCCTACCCGTCCCTTAGCCTACATTACAACCTGTAAAGACCTATTTGATTCTAAGCTTAGAATTCTGATATTTAGTGGAGCATTACACTAAGGGCAAGCCTATGGTCATCAGTTGTAACATATGAATTCTTTGTGAGAGTGAGAGCAAGGATAATCTTATACCCATGTTCGAAATATATACAATACTTATGAGTGATTACGGGTTTTATTTTGTGAGACACACATGGTTGATGAGTTTTGGGTGGTTGTGTATGATTCTCTGTGCCTTAACTTTTGAATACGAATTAACCATCATCACGAGTCTATATTAGAGGTTGAATTGTTTCTAAAAGTGATCAGAAAACTACTCTTTGTTAATAATTGTCGTGCCTGTCTTGATGAATATTTTGTGTTGTTACTGTGAAACCCTAAGTGGATGTTTAGAAGGACATGATATTTTGTTCGAGGACGAACAAACCATTAAGTGTGGGGCGTTGATGATAGGTGTATTTACACGCCTAAAGTACTATAATTTACCCATATTTTACCTAAGTTTTGAGGACAAAATATATAATTCATGCACTTTTAGTCCTTTTTCCTATAAGTGAGCTAACAAACATGATTAGCTAGTTTTCAGGTGTAAATGATGAAGATTTCAGCATTTTATGGATAACTTGACACCAGAGGAAGCTTCACGAAAGAAGGAGAGTAGAGCTTGGACGCCAAGGACTAAAAGTGACGCATGGAAAACCTGTCACGGGCAAAAACAATATTTCTAAAGACTTTGGGGATCAGCAGTAACTTATTAGGATTAGGATAAGGATGCAGTAACCTAGTAGGATTAGGATAAGTAATGCAGTAGCTTAGTAGGAATAGGATATGGGTGTTATAAATACCCTATTTTGCTGGAGATATTTATTTTATTCCCATCCATCCACAATCCATCCATCCATCCATCAAAACAATTCTCCACCACCCTCATCCCTATTCGATCCTTTCCCTTTTTCTTCATAAATTTGTTGTTGACATTATTATTCATCTATTCTATTTTTAATTTTCACGACAAAAGAAAAGCTATTTTGCAAGGAATTCACGCCACAAGTGCTACCAAACATACTTCACGCAAGATCTTTATTTTGGTGTGATTATAATGTCTATTGTGATTTCCGTTGCACTCATGAGTAGCTAAACTTCTCTGTTGGGGTTATGGAAGCCTTATGAGATACTATCTATTGCTATGAGTTTGTCAATTCTTGACACTTATGCTGCTTATATCATTACTCTCTTCATCTTAATATAAATTCTTGTGGTTGCAAACATATAGAATACGCTAGTATAGCATTAACTTGTTCGAAAGAAAAGTTATATGTCTGGAAAAGAGATAATGTCAAGGTAATAGGGCACTAACCTATGTTGAAAAGTTAGTGCTTTAACTGGATTAACCTCTTGGAGAATTTGTACCGTTTGATACGCTTTAAGCTCGAAAGAGTTAAAGTGAAATAATCCTTGATGGTCGAAAGACGCCTGGACTTACCATAGAATACAATTCTCTATAAGCACATGCATGTCTGAATTCTGCATAACTCATAGCTAATAGATACGTATAACTCATAAGGTGGACATAACCCCAACTTCCAATTCTTATTGATTAAAAATCTTACTAAACATTCTTTCTTTTTACTTTGCTATTTTCTGTTTTTACTTTGTTATTTTGTTACATTATTGCACGCTACAAAATCCCCCCTTTTTACGAAACTTTCACTAAAAGTCTAATAATCGTTGCTTACTTAGTGACCAAGTATTCTCTGTGGGATTCGACACCCAACCCAGTTGGGTTCTATATTTGACAACGATCACTTACACTCTTACGAGAGCTGTAGTTTGAGCGTTATCAATATGTTTGGTGTGTGGGAGTCTTATTGGTGTTCATATAATGACTTGCATGAAACGTGTGGAGGAATCACCTTGAATTAAAAGAAGAAGAGAATGTTGTGAGTATGATGCATGTTTTGTCTTATATCAAACTTAAAGCTTAAATTGATTTGAGTTAGATGGTTACCCGAAGAAAGCACGAGTCAGATGACTCTATGTTGAAAGTCGTGAATTGCCAACACGGGAACTTGGTACCCTGCTATATGATCTATTGTACCTAGAACTATGTCATCCCAAATTGGGACCAACGGTTAGGAGCCCTACTTTCTGATCTTGACACCAACCATGACATATTGACTTGATTATGATTGTGGTACCCTGCTGTGTGATCTTTTGTGTCCTTCCCTCACTAATACTTAAATCTTGGCGGAAACCGAGACTTGACCGTTCGTGAAAATATAAAATTATAGGGTGTACCATCTAGTTCAATAGTGTTGTATTTTTGTTGAAAAATCATTATACTAATCCCATTTGTTTTCAAACAATTTTGCGTTAAAGTATTTTATAATTGCTTTCATCTATGTTATATAAAAGTTGTATTTTATTTTTGGATTACTCTGTATACTGGTACAACTGTATTGACCCACTATATTTCAGGATTGAGGCTCAGTCTAGAGGTCCTGCAAAGCCACAGAGTTTTCAGCCAAAAATAAAGTGTGTGTGCAGTTTGTGATCCTTCTTTATTCTGGAAGGCCTATTTCTTCTTGTCATATGTTATTTATTTTGGTTTAGGCCCACTGGGGGCCTTGTCCTAGTTTTAGTTGTGATGAATGGTTTTGATGTACTAGAGATTTCGCAGACAGATGTTAGACGATGTTGAAGGTTTAATTGAATTCTTTGACTTTTCAGTCGTATGATGTTATTGGCCATGTTTCCGTATGAATCCATTTTTGCATTCTATTTACGATTGTATGAACGTGTGTATTATTACCTGTTAACAAAGGGGCACTCGGGCCTTCATAGCTCGGGATGCTCGTCATAGCAAGGGCCTTGTTTGGGCCATGACAAAGAAATAAATTAAATTTGTGACTATAAATATAAATATATGTAGCCTTCAGGGCAGCTTGGTTGACATTCACATGTGATTTCGAGTTCGCTAGTTAAAACCCTAAGCCTAGCAGCGAAATCACCGTGACGGGGACCTGTGCAGCCACACAGAACTTTCAAGTAATCATCCCCTCTCTTTAACACACTTATGCCGTGCAATTCATCTTCGGTAAACTCACGCCCCACAACAACCTTTATTTTTTACTCTTTACAAATACAAAAAAACGTTCTATATGAGACCGAATATCTCTAATATTTGTCCATTCAAGATCAATAGAAATAGAGAGCGGGGATCAAAAATTCAAAGCTTGGTTATGAGATGACGCTATACAAAGTTGATTATATGGGAAAATGCTTTGGAGAGAGCAAAAAAGGTGAAAGGAAGCAGAGAGGGCTGGGAAAGTGGTATATTTTTTGTGAGAGAAATTGTGTCAGTTTGATGAACATCTAAGAGATCTGGTATAAGAAGAGTTAAAAAGGGATGATCTCAGAGGTTTTATTAATAGAGCTTGTTGGAAGCAGGAGGGGCGGAGGGAGGGTGGGAAAAGTTTCCTTTCAATTTAGTATGTGACTAGATTCATAGTTGTACAAGATTTGAATAAAATTATTTTTTATATAAATTTGAATTAAGATATTTAGTTAAATTAAATTTTCATATTTAGAAATTTCATAAATGTATTACAAATGTTATAATTAATAATTCAAAGTTTTTTAAAACAATAATGAGCAAAGAAATCATCATTTGACTCTCCAAATAATCTCTTGATCACAGGGATGCTAGTTACTATACACTTATAATAACTTTCAATGTTTCAGTTTTTTTTTATTATTATAGAAATTAATTTAACAATGGGTAACAATGATAATTGTTTTATCATTATCTTATAGGTAGAATCTTCATAAATATTTTACTAAAAACTTGAAGGGCTTGGACGAAATGTTGTACTTCTTTTGAAAATAGATTACAGATTAGACAAAATAGTCATTCAATAATTTTCCTACTATTTAGAATTTGCAGATACTTTAATGTTTTGCTATTAAACCCATACCTTATTTGATTTATATGAACCGAAAATTTAATCCTTCAAATATACTATATTTTTTCCCAATTTTGCTTGTTACACTTTGAATTGGTAGAATCTTTTCAAACTATAATCATAGTTCTAAATAAACAAACAACATTACTTTACATTTAGCATTTTATTATATATGTATCTTCTGCAATTAGACAAAATCTTGAAAAATCATGATAATGGTGCATAAAAATAACTGCTAACGTTACTCCTCCTATTGAATACATGGTAACAACATTCGTATATACTTCGAAAGAATATATCTTCAAATTTACATAAAATATATAGTTCTATTTGTAAAAGCACAAGCTCTAATCCGGAAACCATGTATATTTATTTTTCATTTATTTTATTGTTCTTTAGGCCAAATATAGAATAATACTGAGTCAGTATTGCGTCGAAGTTAAACATTAAAAATAAAGGATGATATTTAAAATTCTTCAAAGACATTTTTGAGTATATTTGAATATTTTATATCAACTATTTACCCTAACATTGAACTATACTTTCTTCAAAATGTTTTTTAACATGATCAACTAATATTTGCCTTGTATTCCATCGGACCTCGGGTTTGATTTCAGCATTGACCATTCAGCCCTTTTGTTTAGCCATAGTGGATGGCACCAACAAAGTTGAAGTAATTAAGGAAGAGATTACACGATATGTTGAATAAGGGGTTCATCACACCTGGCGTCAGGACACGTTATGGACACCATGAGTTCCTTGTAATGTCATATTAACTAATACCCTATCTACATTCATGGAGTTGAGAAATGGGATACTTTGATCCTTTTGGAATCATTTTTCATTGAGCTCATCGACGATATTTTAATCTACTCTAGGAGCTGGTAGAGAGGAGCATGATTTGTATTTCAGGATTGTACTTTAGATATTAAAAGACAAACAGTTGTATTTTAAGTTTTCCATGTGTGAGTTCTAGATTGAGTCCTTAGCTTTCTTGGGGTAAATGGTGTCCAATGATGGGACTATATTGGAGGACACGAAGATGATTGGGGTAGTTAGTACTAGGATATACCTACTTCATATATTGGGAGCTTTGTAGGTTCGGTTGGCTACGATAGAGTTTGTCCAAGTTTTCTATTCAATAGCATCTCACTTGACAAAATGTATTTAGAAGAATTTGTCCTTCCTGTAGTTCGACAAGTGTACAGTCAGATTCCAAATGTCAAACCTTTGTTGACTTCCGCTTTGATTTTTACTTTGGACTTTACAATGTGTTGTGATGCTTCCAGCCTTCCAGGGTTGGCCTTGAGTGTGTGTTAATTCAGGAAGGCATGTTGTTGCGTATGCTTCGAGGTAACAGAAGGTTCACGAAAAGGACAACCCAACTCACGAGTTGAAGTAATTAGTGGCAATATTAGTCAATACTTTGAAGATTAGGAGGCATTTTATGGTGTTCGATGTGAGATCTTCACAGATCATCATAGCCTACACTACCCTTTTTAACAGAAGGATCATAATTAGAGATGGGGTAGAGGGATGGTACATCTTAAGATCTATGATATGGTGATTCTTTATCATTAGGGCAAGGCTAATGTGGTTGCGGGTGCCTTAAGCAGCAAGACAGTGTGTATAGGTCATATTACTAATTGAGGAGCATCCTTTGGCCTTGGACATTAAGTCCTAAGCCAGCGTATTCATGAGACTTGATATTCTGAGCGAGCCCAAAGTGCACTTGTTTATTTGGAGGCTCTGTGTATGCTATTTGAGAAGTGATTATAAGGACAAACAGAAGAATAGTTCTATGTCGTCGATAGAATAAGAAAAAAGGGAACTGATAACTGGTAAGTCTTATCAATGTGATGTTGTCATTCACTATGGTGCAAAAGAAACTGCGTGTTGAACTTAACTTTGTAGGCCACCAGTTATAAAGTACTTCACAGAAATAGTAATATTAAAATCTCTTATATGATTTTTTGCATAAAAAATTATTTTTCTATCACCAGCCAAGCCTTGAAAAATATTTGTTAGACAATGTTTTCCATCATATAAAGCTTATGTGATCGAAATTCCAGTCAGCCAACTATTGAGTAGGGAAATATAGTGGCACATAGGAGTTGGGATTATTGGGAACATATTACTTATAGGAAGGAAAAACAACGACGGGGACACAAAAATGCTTAAACTGTAAATTGTAAATTTGGATAAGTTCCTCAAAAAGAATGTCAACAAAAGCATGATGTAAAGAAGAGCATGGGTTCAAATGAATTAAATGATAAGAAGAACATGCCCATTTAAATAGAAAGAAATGCTCAAGTAAAAGGGTGATCTAAGCTTTTGTGTTCTTTGTGAAATCAACACATGTCTGATAACTACAGCTCGAGAAAAAACATATTGCACACCCAAAACACACACATGAGATGCAACCTCCACATGTTGAGGAACGCAGACATCCTCCGTATACCCTTCGGCTTTTTCATTCTTCTTTATCATCACATGAAAATCTAAAGCACAAGAAAAGCAAAAAACAAAATGAGAAATATAATGCACTGATAAAAGCCACATTACTGTAATGTGCCCATTCCTTGGATAATGGAAAAGATTTTGGTAATCTATCTAAGATAGAATTTGTCCTAGGATTACTAACATGGAAAATTGAACGATACAATGACTCCACAGAGAATATATCACAAAAATGGCATGTTAAGGATCAATTAGATCATTCTACCCACTCCGGCACAAATAAATTCTGCTACAAACCAAGATCTGGGACCGGAAAATGACAGAATATTCAGACCCACATATCTGGAGATTATTCTCAAAAAAAAACAGCCAGACTGGAATGTCAACGAGCTTCTCAATATATCAGTTAACACCAATTTCTCCTATTAGAAAGTGTGGAGAGGTGTTCATAAATACGAATGACAAAAAATATATGGCATGGAACCTTCAGTTGGGAAGATTATATACCATGTCCATTGACATGAAGCTTCTGATAAAATAAAGAGCTCACAAAACTCCTCGGTATTTTGGTATGCACCTCCCTACTTTACGTTAATTTCCTTTCAGATAGACACTACTGGTTCCGGTTCATTGCAAATATTACTAGAAGCTTAAGAAAAATAAATAAGTACTGCAGCTCCCTAAACTTGACTCGTAGAAGTATGACCCTCTGGGATAACATGATCTTGGGCAAACAACAACAATAACAATATTTTGATAAATTGTAGACATCACTTCTGGAACAAATTTATATCCTAAAGATTGCTTAATATTTCCTAGAAAATGAAGAACTACGATTATTTCCTATACATGACATCTTTCATCAAAGGTGAATCCTATGTTAGATCATATGTCCGTAAGAATTGTGCTCAATGATGATCCATTAGGACAAAGATCCATCTTTTCTCTAATGCTTCTTCTCAAAATGCAACAAGTGAAGTATGAAATGGTTTCATGATACAGTCTAGGTGCTCTAGGACAGGATCATTGATTTAAAAAAGAAAAGATGTCTTCGTTTCGCGTTTTCTAATGGCTTTCCATTTCACAAATCTCATAAGAGCTATGAGCCAACATATCTAAACCTTTGCTTATTATTTTTCCTATTTTGTATTTTGATACCAGCTTGATCAGCTAAATCATTAGCAATATCGAATTAGTGATATTTTTTCATGCACTAATTTTTAACTATTGAACGGTCTCCAAGAAGCTGAACACATATTGTAACTAGATAATTTAAATAGGTAAATAATGTGTGAATGAGCTGAAGACATCCTAAGAAGTTTAACTAACAGGATATCAATATTTCTCCTTTGTAAAATAACAGTCTTTATATATAAATCATGCGCATCATTAAGGAAAATCAGTGTGTAAATGAAACATACTTGCCAAAAGGAATATCAGAGCATTTCCAATTCACATGGATCAAAGCATCATGATAGCTCCTGCATTGTTCCTTATAGCGGCGATGAAACCTACGTTCCTTTTTGCACTCGGTACATATGATGAATGCATCACGATGACAAATTTTATTGTGTCCATAGGAATACTCTGAGGTTGGTTATGGTATTTGAGTAGTGCAGTTCTTACCATTGGAACTCTGTAACTACCAACAAAAACCCAGATATTAGTCTTCCATTTCCTATAACTCTCTCTTCCAGCGTGTTTCTCAAATTCAGTCGGAGTAAGCTTCCCTAATAAGGAAATATAAATTTTTATTGGAGTCAAAATAGGGAAACATCTATTAAATAAGGTAATAAGAAATTAAACTATTTTCTGTCATCAAAATCAATTACATGTACAATAATAACACGCTAATTCACTCTGTGATGAGAAAAAAAAAGTACTAGGATATTAAATTTTTCGTGAAGGTAAGAGCTTACCAAGGATCAACTAATTAAAGAAAAATACATGTTTCAATAAGCTATAGCAATATGTGAATGTAGCCTAGTATGCTTGTCCAATTGAACTAGGATTTTCCAAAGGGACATGCTGCAAGTTCTTTCAGAAAGCAACTGAAGTCCTAAGGACCAAAATTTTCACATATACTGAAGAAAATATAAGTCCTTTGGCCATTACCATTATCGTATGATAAATCATTACTTTCAACCTCCTACCCACAACAAAGCTAGGACAAATAAGAATAAATCAACTAGTTTTTTCGGTCTCTGTTGGGATTTTAATATGAGACCTCATGGTTCTCAACACACTTCATTGACTATTAGGCCAGAACATTGCGTAAAATATTAAGAATATATATATATCTATATATATATAGAGAGAGAGAGAACGCATGTCATCATCAATGCTCGAACTTTTTTACCTATTAAGGCCAATAAATAGAACGCTTGTCATCATCAATGCTCAACCTTTTTTACCTATTAAATCGTATATTGATGATTCGATACATGAATAGTTGACTGGTGCTACTCATCCACCAAATAAATATAATGTACTCAATAAAGTACATACATCAATTGGAACCATGGGTGCGGTCTAGTGGTCAATGAAGTGGGCTAAGAATCAAAAAATACTAAAGATTTCTTCCTATCTGTCGTAGGACAGGTATCATGTGGAATTAGTTGGGGCGTGCACAAGATGTCCCAAAAATACCATTATAAGTCATGGGGATTTGAGCTAAAAGTGACAAAAGAGGTTGAAAATAAGGTGTAGATGACTTAAGCCTTAATAATAAAGTTGATGTGACAATTACTTTATTATGGATTAAGAAAGTTGGGTAAGTTTGAGAATAGCCCACAAGTTTTTAAATTTATAATTTGATCCAAATATTTACCTAATATAACGGAAAACGGAGGAAAAAAGGTATGTTTCTCTCTCTTCTCGTCCATTGTTGTTTTCTCTCTCTTAGCCATTTTTGTTACTTTTTTTTATCATTATCTTCTACTTCATTATCATCTTCATCTTCTTCTTGTTGACCATTATTGTTGTTGTTGTTACCGCAACTGTTGCTATTTGACCGATTTCTTAGGTCAAATTTTGTTTCGTACATCACTTTCCACTTCGGCATTAATTCATAGGAGACTTTAGTAAGTCAAATTATGATTTTTAGTTGAATTTGTCATTTGTGTAATTGTTATTGTTCTATTTTTTCAACAATGTATAGCACGCGAACATGAATACAACATAAGAGCGATATGTTTAAACAGATTAATCATCTGTTATGATAGATGAGACATTTGTTTCAGCGTAAGACTCATATGTTGGATTCATATTTATGGTTCTATAGCGCCGTAACATGAATCGAACAGATGGGTCATCTATTGCAACATATGACCCATCTATTGCAACAAATTAGTTATCTAGTGTAACATGATAAATATTTATTACAATAGATTAGTCACCTAGTGCAACAAAACCTAGACTCGATTATATCAGACGGGTCATTTGTTGCAATAGGGTAAATATCTATTGCAACAGATTAGTAACCTATTGTAATAGAACCTGAACTCAATTCCAACAGAAACATCTTCTGTTGCAATAGGTAAGTCATTTGTCGCAATAGGTTAATTATCTATTGCAACATGTCACTCATTTATTGGAATCAGCTTTAATGTTGCCTTAGTATTGTAACATCTATCCCAACAGGAGCTTTATCTATTGCAACAGATATATAGTCTGTTGCAATATATGATGTACCTGTTCCAACAGATGACTCATCTGTTAAAATCAGCTTTAAGAGAATAACATGAATCCTAATAGGTAAGTAATCTGTTGTGACTGATCACTTACCTGTAACAACTTATTTTTCACCTATTGCAACAGATTACACATATGTTGGGATTCATGTACGGCACTATGAAATCACTATGAAATTTTTTTAACAAATGATTTTATATAGGTACCACTAATAGAGGGATCAATAACAATAGGGGTGGATTGTCATGGCCAATGGATCGAGAAGAGCAATTGATATGTATGGCGTTGGAAGAATGGTGAAATGCTAGAGACGATAGCTATGACAGTCCAAAGTAATGTTTAATATGATGATTTTGTGAACTTAATCATCAACTATTGCAGACTGAATTGTCAGCCAGAAGAACTCGTCATCAGCTACATACACAACTCCTTTGAAAATCAGAGGGTACTACCTTTCAAGATAACTGATAAGGATTGATTGTGTGCTTATCTTAGTGATTCATCCAGGCCACTGTTACGGGTGTACATGGTTAAAAAGATGAGAGAGAATGAGAACTAAAATATATAAGAAGAAGAACAACAACAAGACATCTTTGATGATAGGTTGGATGATGTATACATGAATATTCAAGATTATGATCAAACACATACGCCCATTGATGCGACCAATAAGGTAAGCAGTTCTTCTCGATCAACACTGTCTAGAAATTTTCAAGATGATGGGACCAGATTTTTCAATGGAATGTCATTCAAAGACAAGAAAGAACTATTTACCAGTTTTTTTATTTCTTGCTTGAAAAAGATTTAAGAATAAAGAAGGTGATTAATTCGAGCAGTGTCTTTTCCTACAAATGTGCTAATCCAAACTGCAAGTGGTGGTTGAGAGCGGTGAAGTACATAAATTTTGATAGATTCGTCATTCATAAACATAAAAAGTATCACCCATGTGGTTTGGAGCACATCTCGAACTAAAATCCTCATGCCACTTCAAAGGTCCTTGGTGAATATTTCAAGAATAGTTTATTTGATGGCAAAGGCTCTTCTACAAGGGTTATGGCCAATCAACTCCTTACAGAATTGGGTGTCTTGGTCAATTATTGGAAGATATATACGGCCATGGATATTTCCAAGGAATTGGTTAGGGGGAAACACGAGCATGGGTATGTAGTCCTGGATGCCTACCGTTACATGATTGAGTCCACAAATCCCGAATGTAAGACGATGTTGCATGTTGATGAAAATGGAAGGTTCAAGTACATTTTTGTATGCTATGGTGCTTGGATCAAGGTTTTCAACATTTTAGAAAATTCATAGCCGTTGACGGTGCCTTCTTGAGGAGCAGGTATAATGGAGTTCTGTTAGTGGCAGTGGCTCAGTATGCGGAGAATCACATCTTTTCTGTCGCTTTTTGTGTAGCGGACAAGGAATGTGATGCCTCTTATGGATTTTTTTTGAACAACTAGAAAGGTGCATCAAAGATACTAAAGAGCTGTGTTTTGTTTCAGATAGGCATCCAAGTATTCCAAAGATGGGTTCAATTTTTTTCACTTTAGCTTAATTTGGTTATTGCATCAGGCATCTTGGAGAGAACATTCAGACCAACTATCACAATGAAAGGGTCGTGACCCATTTTTATAGAGCAGTTAAAACATATAGTAGAAAGGAGTTTTTAGACCATTTCAATCAAATGGCAGATGTGCATCCCAAGGCAGCAGAACATCTCGTACATGACAGTTTCGAGAGATGGAGCTGGGAATTCTGTCTGACAGATAGGTACATTCTTATTAATTTAATGTCTTGTTTGAGTTACAAGTTTAATATGATACCGTACTAAGTGATTCTTTTATATAGGTATAATTTTAAGACATCAAATATAGATAAATTAGTGAATTCATTGTTTGGCGATGAAAGAGTATTTCCCATCAAGGTTCTGTTTGAAATAATAAACAAGAAGTATGACTAATTTTTAAACGAAAGGTGTGTACAGTTCGAGGGAACATAAACCACATTTGTTCTTTAAATCAGAAAAATAATATCAACGAATATCAGTCTAGGGAATAGGTTATTATCTCATTAAATGGAAGATTAATGATCATGGTGATGTTACCAGGGTCGATTATCAAACAAGATCTTGTACATATAGAGTTTTTGACTTGGATAAAATACCCTGTCCACATGCTATGTCGGTTCTTCGACCTCAATATAGTTCAAAATATGGACTTAAAATTTACGAGTACTCCTTTTAATATTATTCGGTGAAAAAATATAAAATGACATATAGTGGGCATATTACTCCGGTGCCTCTCGAAGAATCTTGGGTTGTTCATGCAGAGCTTTTGGGGAGATTAATACATTTTCTATATATTGACCAAAGCGTTATAAAAATCGGGAAGAAAGCCATATAAGAGGAGGCGTGGAGTCAGAGAATCATTTCCATCAAGAAGAAACAAGTGCTCCATATGTAACCGTTCTGGCCACAAAAGAACTACATGCCCGAAGCGTAATCCACCATGATCATTGTAATTGGAAGAATTTGTGTTGTTGTTTGTTGTGGACTTTTATATATTTAACTCATTGTTGTGAACTTATATATAAAATATCCTTTTTAATAACTTGTGCACCAATAAAAAGAGGCAAAATATGAACTAAATACAACATACCATAATTATTTTCAACGGATTACCCATCTGTGACAACAGATGGCTATTAGCTGGAAGATGATAACGCTCAATCTACAGCTCTCGTAGGAGTGTAAAGCGGTCGCTAGCAAATATAGAACCCAACTGGGTTGGGTATCGATCCCTCAGGGAATAGCTTGGTCAACAAGTAAGCAACGATTACTAGACTTTTAGTGCAAGTCTCGTAAAAAGGGTGGATTGTAATGTGTAACCAAAATATTAAAGTAAAAACTGAAAATAGCAAAGTAATAAGAAAGAATGTTTAGTAAGGTGTAAAACAATGAGAATTCAAGAGTTGGGGTTATGTCCACCTTTTGAGTTTACGTCTCTATTAGCTATGAGTTATGCGGAATTCAGACATGCATGTGCTTATAGAGAATTGTATTCGATGGTAAATCCAAGCGTCTTTCGACCTCAACAAGGAATATTTCACTTTAACTCTTTCGAGCTTAAAGCGTGTCTAACGGTACAAATTCTCCAAGAGGTTAATCCAGTTACGACACTAACTTTTTAATAGGGGATGGGACCCTATTACCTTGACATTATCTCTTTTCCAGACATATAACTTTTCTTTCAAGCAAGTTAATGCTATACTGGCGTTATTCTATGCGTCTGCAGCCACAAGAATTTGCATTAAGATGAAGAGAATAATGATATAAGCAGCATACGTGTCACGAACTCACAAACTCATAACAATAGATAGTATCTCATATGGCTTCCATAACCCCAACAGAGAAGTTTAGTTACCCATGAGTGCGAAGGAAATCACAATAGACATTATTATTATACCACAATAAAGATTTCGTGTAGCAAAGTGTGGTAGGCGTTTAGGCGTGACTTTCTTTGCAAGTAACGTTTCTCTTGTTGCGGTAATTAAAAGTCGAATAGATGAAAAATAATGTCAACAATGAATTAATAAAGAGAATTGTTTTGATGGATGGATGGATGGTGGATGGATGGGAATTGATGGAATGAGGGAATTGTGTGGAATGGCGGAATGAATGAATTGTGTCAAAATCTCTAGCAAAATAGGGTATTTATAATACCCATATCCTATTCCTACTAAGCTACTACATTACTTAACCCAATCCTACAAGGTTAATGTATTATTATCCTAATCCTAATAAGTTACTGCTAGTCCCCAAAGTCTTCAGAATTGTTGTTTTTGCCCAGGACAGGTTTTCCATGCATCACTTTTGGTCCTTGGCGTCCAAGCTTTCCTTTCCTTCTTTCGTGAAGCTTTCTTTGGCATCAAGTTATCCATAAAATGCTGAAATCTGCATCATTTATACCTAAAAACTTGCTAATCATGTTCGTTAGCTCACTTATAGGAAAAAGGACTAAAAGTGAATGAAATATATAATTTGTCCTCAAAACTTAGCTAAAATATGGGTAAAATATAGCACTATAGGCGTGTAAATTCGCCTATCATCAACACCCCACACTTAAAGCTTTGTTCTTCCTCGAACAAAATATCATGTCCATCTAAACATCAACTTAGGGTTTCACAGTAACAACATAAAATATTCGTCAAGACAAGCATAACAATCATTGACAAAGAGTAGTTTTCTGCTCATTAGTAGAAACAATTCAACCTCCAACATAGACTCGTGATGGTGGTCAACTCATATTCAAAAGTCAAGGCACAAAGAATCATACACAACTATCCAAAACTCATCAACCATGTGTCTCTCACCATATATTACCCATAATCACTCACAGGTATTGTATATATTTCGAACATGGGTATAGGATTATCCTTACTTTCACTCTCACAAAGAATTCATATGCTGCAACTGATGACCATAGGCTTGCCCTTAGTGTAATGCTCCACTAAATGTCAGAATACTAAGCTTAGGATCAAATAGGTCTTTTGATGGTTGTAATGTAGGCTAAGGGGCGGGTAGGACTATTTTGGCCAGAAATAGTGACTATATTCCTAAGCACTTTAATACATCACATTGTATCATTAACACTTTTTCTTTCAAACAACCTTTCTACGTTCTTTTATTCTACCAACCTTTTTCTTCTCTTTTTTTTTTCAATTTTGAACATAACTAACTTTTTAGTTTTCCTTGCCTTTTTCTTTTCATAACATACCTCTTATGATAGCACTTTCTTTTTCATAACAAATTCAAGCACCAATACATTCTAAAGCATCATACTCACCCAATTTCCTCTTATTTTGTCACATGACTTTATAATTTAAAGCACTTAGGAATTTGGATCAAATCATAGTCTTGAAAAAAATGGATTAGGCTTACATATGAGGTTGTCAAAGAAAATAGGCTAAAGGCTCAAAAGGGTTAACTAGGATAATGTCCATGGGTAGGTAAAAAGAAGGTAAACAAGTATAGGTTGTCAAAGAAATGCCTAAATCATATCCTAGACTTGCACTCCTTATTTTCGCTTTACATACATACCAGGAAAGTTCTAGCATCAGCCACAAACATAGAATATACAATATCCTCACACACACAAGGCACATGGTCGACTTTATTGGGAGTAGTATAGACTCTTGACCCAACAGATGAGGGAATTGAACCACACAATATCACATAGTGAGTCACAATTAGAGCCTAAACGTCTCAATAGTCATGATTTTAGCACGTACTCTTGTTATAATCTCATGCTGCCCATTAGAATAATTTCATGCAAAGCTAAAAAAAATAATTCTAAACGAAAAAAAAACTTTGCTTACTAAGAAAAACGAAAAACGAAAAAAAAACTATCTAAGCAAACAAACATAAATGCAAATGCGGATAAAGGAGTATAGCATGCAAATACCACCACCCCACACTTAAACGGGACACACTGCCCTCAGTGGAATATAAATAAGAAGAACCTGGTTAGTCGGACTCATTCTCTATGTCTGGGGTCATACCCCATTCATCGGAATCGTCATCAGAGTCGTCATCCTCAAAAGTTACTTATAAGTACCCCACTTGTTTCCAAGAGTGCGTTGAGGTATTTGCAGCACGGAGGATTCACCTTACTCTTTTCTTCCTCTTTTCTGGGTTCTTTGTGAAGTGGTTTCTTTTCTTTTGTCTTTTGATGCCATTGTACTTGAGATCTCAATAGAGTTATGTTAGCTTCATCTCGGAAGATTCAATCAATAAACAGAAAATAGTGACACCACCCCACACTTAATTTGTTGACACAAACTAATTAAGTGAATGATATCGATTACTCAGACTTCATCGACATACATTTAGGTGATATGTTCCAACAATATAATCAGTGCAGTCATACTTCTTGTAATCTTGGCAATACTTTCATGTTTGATAAATCAAGACTACTACATAGAGATTTAATCAAGGTATAGCATCTAGAAATAATCACAACCTCACATGTTGGTAGTCAACCATAATTCTTATCTCGATGAACAAGTCATCCAACATGTAAGTATGCAAGTGACAAGATTATGCAATTTTAGTGACCATGCAATTCCGAGAAAGTATGACAATGCATCAAAATCAAATTCAAGTTGGAAACAAGTTAAGATTATCCCAGCGTATATGTTCACTCACTTGGTTGTGTATCAACAATTCAAACACATTCTTATCACCAATATTTCTTCAAGATTTAGCAATTCATAATAGGCATGATAATGTAGTACTTACGAAAAATAAATGAAGAACAAAGAAGTACTTACTTGATTAATTCCTTTGGTTGATGTTCTTGTGCAGAATTAGAGCAAAAGGAAATTTTTTGAGATGATTTGGAGAGTATGTGCGGCGCCTAGTTAGTTTTTTCAATGTGTTTGTGTTTCAAGACTAAGTTTCTTATATATAGGTCAAGCTTGGGTCGGGTTTTGATCCATTTAAAATCGTATTTGGAGACCGAAAGTGACCATAGGCGGCGCCTAAGGCTTTGCCTAGTTGAGAAGAATGTATAGCATAGGCCATGCCTAGTTGAGCAGAAGGCTTTTGCATAGGTGGCGCCTATGCTATGGCATTGTGTGAGCATAGGCGGCGCCTATTGCAAAGCCTTTAGTGACCATAGACGGCGCCTTTAGCATGTCATATGAGATTCAGAGACAAAAGGCTTTAGCATAGGCGGTGCCTATGCTATGGCATACTTGAACATGAGCGGCGCCTATGCTATGGCACACTAGATTCCAAGACCTTCGGCCATAGTATAGGCCTTGCCTTGTTCATGGACTAGTTTTACCTATGCCTAGCCTTTTTCGATGCCTATATTTTCATAAGCAATGCCCAATCCATAGCCTTTTGCTTCTTCATTCCTAACTTACCACCTTCAACATGCAATTCTTCCAAATCAAAATTTGCAACCAGTCTCCTCGTTTACACCTTTTGTACCTACATTCACTCAAAAACAACAAAAACAATTAGAACGATGGGTTGCCTCCCATCAAGCGCCTTAGTTTTGGTCGTGGCTCGACAAAATCCTAGGAAAAAAACAACAAGAACATTTAAAAACGATGGGTTGCCTCCCACCAAGCGCTTGATTTATTATCGCGGCACGATATAACTATCTCGATTACTTAGTCTTCATCGAGATAGATGGGGCATCATTTTCGAAATGGATTCAGACGACGTTGATACTTACTTGTAGGCATGCAATCTTGTTCGAGATGACTCTTGTGCATACATATCCCAGGAGGGATACCAATTATATAATCAATAGTCCAACCCATAGCTCTCATGTATCTTTTCAGAGCAGAGATGAGAGCCTCTACGTGCTGTTCACTTAAATCATCCGCCACACTTACCGGAAGTATATTTCCACTTTCCAAGAACACATACCTTAGATAATCGGGGAGCTCTTTCGATTCTAGCATTAGTGGCTCTTCGATGGAAGTCTTTGCTGTTGGTGACGGTTGATTCTTAAGATCAAGGTACGTCTGTTTAGGAGTATGAGAATAGGACCCTATTTCTGTTAGAGCACATGTAGTTTCTTCATAATCTTCATCCTCCTTATGCTCAACATTCAGTAGCGCAGCAGCCAATGGCTCAACAGTAGGTTGTTTCGCTACAGATAATGCTTTCATATCCTTATCAGCTATAGAGAACACATCCATATCACTGGGTTGCTTTATTACTTTGCATATATCAAAACGGACCACTTCGTCATTCAACCGAAATAAAAGCTCATGAGCTCTCATGTCAATAAGCACACTTCCAGTTGCGAGGAAAGGACGTCCCAAGATTATGGGAACTTCAGAATCCACCTCACAATCCAGAATAACAAAGTCTGCAGGAAAGATGAATGAAGAAACCTTCATCAACACATCATTTAAGATACCCACAGGTTGTTTTACCAACCTATCAGCCATCACGAGCCTCATATTGGTTGGTGTCGGATCGCCTAACCCTAACTTCCTGTAGACAGATAGTGTCATAAAATTGATGCTAGCACCTAGATCGCACAATTCCTTGGCAATATTCATAGATCCAATCGTGCAAGGAATAGTGAAAGCACCGGGGTCAGCCTTTTTCTGAACTAGTCATCGGGTAGCAATAGCACTACAATGATGAACAATATCTTTCAACTCATAGCTTTCTGCCCGCTTCTTTGTCAAAAGGTCTTTCATAAATTTCGCATACCCAGGCATTTGTTCTAGTGCCTCTACCAACGGAACATTAATGGTCAACTGCTTTAACATATTCATGAATTTGCTGAACTTTGTATCATCCGCAATCTTCTTCAATCTTTGAGGAAAAGGTGGTGGTAGATATGGAATTGTTTTCTCCACGGCTTTTTTCTCCTCTTGCTTTCAAATTTTGGTCTTTTCAGGCTACAAACCACTAGGGGTGACGTCATGGACATCTTGGTCATTGTCTATGGCATCCTCATCTTCTTTATTTTCGGCCAGTTGCTTGCTTTGGGTTGAATTTTCCAGCACCTTACCACTCCTGGTAGTAATAGCCATGCATGATCCATCGTTCCTTGGATTTTCCATAGTGTTGCTAGGTAAAGTGTCAGCCTTTCTTTGATTGAATGCCGCAGATAATTGACTCAATTGTTGCTCCAGCTGTTTTATTGAAATGGAATGCGAGTCAACCAATTGCTTAATTGAGGACAAGTCGTTCTTCACCTCATTCACTCCCGTATTAGTTATCTCTACTCCTTTCAATAGTTTAGCCATCATATCTTCCATTGGCATATTTCCTGAACCAGATGCAGCGACGTCACGTCTTCCAGGAGGAACATACAAACCACTCCTGTCAGTCTTATCCTTTCAACTGCCTTGATCACGGTCCTCATATCCTGAATTATCATAATAGTTCCGACCTTTGTTTCATTGGGTATTGCCTCGAAAACCCCCCTGATTGTTCAAGTAGGTGGCTTCTTCCTTGGAATCGGATTCCTCTCTTCCTTTTGATGCAACAACTTTAACTTTTTCGGTCTTCCCTGATAATAGATGCTTTGTAAGAAGATCCATCTGCATTTTCATGTGAGACATGTCTTGGTCATGATCCTGTTGTCTTCGCCTCTGCTCTGCAGTCATGCCAAAAGATACAGTAGAGCTTGCTTCCTTAGAATCCCAGGTATACCAAGCTCTACTTTGCTTTGTCATACGATCTAGCATATTGTTTGTCTGCACAAAGGTGAGGTCCATAAATGATCCACCTGCTGCATTATCTACCACTGGCTTAGTCACCAAATTCAAAGATCTGTATAATATCTCCATCAAGTGGACATTGGTCATATGGTGATTTGGGCACCACATAAGCTTCGTCTTGTACCTCTCTATGTTTCGTGGAGGGCTTCAGTTGGAAGCTGCAAAAAATTTGTGATCTCATCTCTCAACTATGCTCTTTTGGATTGCGGAAAGAATCTTTCTAGGAAAGCGTCTTTCAATTGCCTACAATTAGTAATAGAATCAGGAGTTAGCCCATTCAACCATAGAGTTGCCTCCCCAGACAGAGACAATGGAAATAGATGTAATCGAATTGCATTCTGACCAACGCCAGGATTGTCAAATGACTTGCATGTAGAAATAAAGTTGATGAGATGCATATTCGGATCATCGCCTGCTAGTCCACCAAATAATCCCTTGAGTTGCAATAACTGAATCATAGTGCTTGTGATGTTGAGCTTGTCTCCAGGTGCCAAGGGTGGCAGAATAATGGCTCCTATGGCACCAACTTCATCCAAATCGTCGTCATCGTCATCAAAAGGAATCTGTACAGCTCGGCGATCAGGCCTCAATCGCGCTTGACGATCTCTCCTCTGCATGGGTACCGCCACCTCAGTAGTATGCCGTGGGTTTAGTAGCTCCTCATCGCCTAGGTCCTCATCATCAGGATTTGTTGCACGGCCTGGGTTATCAATATTCTGTTGATGCACTTGAGCAGTTACCCTTTCAATTTCATGTTGTGCATCCATGGATGCACTGAACAAACCTGAATAAAACAAAAACAACAACTAAAAGTAAAAGTACGAATTTCTTTGACCAAAGGGTCTAGTAATTATCACAAACTTAGTTGACAACCGTATTCCCCTGCAACGGCGCCAATCTTTGATAACGCTCAATCTACAGCTCTCGTAGGAGTGTAAAGCAGTCGCTAGCAAATATAGAACCCAACTGGGTTGGGTATCGATCCCTCAGGGAATAGCTTGGTTAACAAGTAAGCAACGATTACTAGACTTTTAGTACAAGTCTCGTAAAAAGGGGGATTGCAATGTGTAACCAAAATATTAAAGTAAAAACTGAAAATAGCAAAGTAAAAAGAAAGAATGTTTAGTAAGGTGTAAAACAATGAGAATTGAAGAGTTGGGGTTATGTCCACCTTCTGAGTTTACGTCTCTATTAGCTATGAGTTATGCAGAATTCAGACATGCATGTGCTTATAGAGAATTGTATTCGATGGTAAATCCAGGCGTCTTTCGACCTCAACAAGGACTATTTCACTTTAACTTTTTCGAGTTTAAAGCGTGTCTAACGGTACAAATTCTCCAAGAGGTTAATCCAGTTACGGGACTAACTTTTTAATAGGGGATGGGACCCTATTATCTTGACATTATCTCTTTTCCAGACATATAGCTTTTCTTTCGAACAAGTTAATACTATACTGGCGTTATTCTATGCGTCTGCAGCCACAAGAATTTGCATTAAGATGAAGAGAATAATGATATAAGCAGCATACGTGTCACGAACTCACAAACTTATAGCAATAGATAGTATCTCATATGGCTTCCATAACCCCAACAGAGAAGTTTAGTTACCCATGAGTGCGAAGGAAATCACAATAGACATTATTATTATACCACAATAAAGATTTCGTGTAGCAAAGTGTGGTAGGCGTTTAGGCGTGACTTTCCTTGCAAGTAACGTTTCTCTTGCTGCGGAAATTAAAAGTCGAATAGATGAAAAATAATGTCAACAATGAATTAATAAAGAGAATTGTTTTGATGGATGGATGGATGGTGGATGGATGGGAATTGATGGAATGGGGGAATTGTGTGGAATGGCGGAATGAATGAATTGTGTTAAAATCTCTAGCAAAATAGGGTATTTATAATACCCATATCCTATTCCTACTAAGCTATTGTATTACTTAACCCAATCCTACTAGGTTAATGTATTATTATCCTAATCCTAATAAGTTACTGCTAGTCCCCAAATTCTTCAGAATTGCTGTTTTTGCCAGGGATAGGTTTTCCATGCATCACTTTTGGTCCTTGGCTTCCAAGCTTTCCTTTCCTTCTTTCGTGAAGCTTTCTTTGGCGTCAAGTTATCCATAAAATGCTGAAATCTGCATCATTTATACCTGAAAACTTGCTAATCATGTTCGTTAGCTCACTTATAGGAAAAAGGACTAAAAGTTCATGAAATATATAGTTTGTCCTCAAAACTTAGCTAAAATATGGGTAAAATATAGCACTATAGGCGTGTAAATTCGCCTATCATCAGAAGAACACAATACAGTTCCATCAAACTTGAATGTTTTCCTCCAACAGATAGATAATCTGCTGACAGAAACCCAACTGATCTGTTCCAATAGATGGTCCATCTATTGAAAGAACTCGAATACCAAAATTGCTATTGCAACTGGATTTAAAATTGCTCCTTACATCTAATAGTAGACATATTAATATGTTTAGAAAGAGGAATAAACAGAATGAAAATTAAATAAGAATCTAAAAGCCAAATTCTACCAACAATAAAATTTTAATTAAACAAAAAACAAAATACATTAGGTATAGATCTGATATAGAATTAAAAAAAGCACATTTTAATTATTATTATTATCAGCAGCAGCATTATTATTGCCATCCGGCCAATCTTTAACCGGCAGCAACAAGGCTTTTCTGAGCTTGCGAATCTCCATGATCATTTGAGCTCTCATGGAGGACAACTCCCACTGCAGGTCGTGAACCTGTAACTCAAGTTCTCGGACAGTGTCTTGGAGAATTGCAACATCCCGTTGTATCAGCCATATCTAGAACACGCTTGAATTGACAAAAAAGAAAAGAAAATACAAAAGTAAAGAAAAGAGTCTGAATGTAATACAATGTATACTACGAACTGGTAGATTTACACACAAAAAAAATTACCTCAACGAGAAAGGAATATGCTCTTTGAAGAGAAGTGGTTGAAGATGTAATCCGAATAGACAAAATGCAAGAAATAGATAAAAGTGGAGAGACCTATTTATAGAGGATTTAATCTGAATATGTTAGGAAAAAAGACACAACTATTAAGGTCTATTATATTAATTACATTCAAACTGCTGGCTTTTTATTTTCTGTGAAAAGACACGGCTTTTTCTTTTACATCTAAACTTCTAACCTTTTCAAAATAGTTTGAGACTTAATAACAACCGTTATTATTAAACTGTTGCACCAGATCATCTAGGAAAAAAGGAATAACTGTTTAGGTCTATTGTATTAATTACATTCAAACTGCTGGTTTTTTGTTTTCTGTGGAAAGATAAGACTTTTTCTTTTACATTCAAACTTCTCACCATTTCAAATCGGTTTGAGACTTGAGACTTAATAATAGTTGTTATTAATGAGATGTTGCAACAAATCGTCCATCTGTCCCAATAGATAACCCATTATCGTAATAGATTTACACTCAGTTTCAACAAATGACACATCTGTTACAATATATGGATTATCTGTTCTGATAGATGGACCATCTGTTAGAGAAAATGTTTTGATTTCTTCTAACATTTGATTCATCAGTTGTAATAGATGGAAAATTAGTCCAAATTGGTGACTTTTTTATTATATAAACATATTTATAAATAAAAAAGGTGAAAAGTAATGACTTGTAGTACTTGTTTTTTTTCTTAATGGGCATGTAGGCCTCAGACATAGAAGATGGTTACCCATTGAGCCTCCGTAGTCTTGTACACTACTTAACGATAGGAAATGAAGAATAAACAATGTCCGACATTGATGGGATGGGAAGAATAAGATGTGTGCTGATGAATGGATCCACTTTCATGCGTAGGAGTTATGTATTACTAATCAGGCTATCATGACAGACACACATAAAGTACAATGATTTTGTGAATACAGTTTTTTACTGATTAGACATTGAACCTTTAAATGAGATCCTGCATTTTACAGTTTGGTTTGATAGGTACGAACTGATAAGTTCAAAGGGTTTTAAAATGGTGGGGTCGTACCCTGTTATAATTTAATGATGGTTTTGCTTATGTTTATGTGTCAAGTTTGGGGAAGAGTTCAATTTTTTGGCAAAAGTGTAAATATCAAATAGTGATTGGACCAATTTGACGGGTTCAATGGACCTTTGAAAGGCCTTTAAAGTCTCGTGCTTTAACAAACAAGAATGGAAAATCCATAGAAATTCCCCTAGTCCAAATTTATATGGATGGGTTACACGAGGAGACTATTATAAAGCAGAAGGTGATTGGAAGAATACCTGTGCAGGAAGGGGGGTGGAGAAGACCATACATCAACTCAGACCTTATTAAAGAAGAAACATAGGGAAGCAATCAAGGAACTTCTACCCAATCTGGCCAATGAAATTGACTTGAAAGACGAAAAAATTGAATGAGCTTCAGATGTGGATATTAAAATCCATCAGTCGTTCTTGAAAGAGAAAAATACTGAAGACGACTAGAGTTGGACACTTTTCTAGGGACTGCAACTAGAGAGCGTTGCCTAATATGAAGACCCACAAAGATGTAGGAAGAGAACTCTAAGGAAGAAGCTTGGTGAACATAGAGAATTGATAAGATTTTTAGTCAAGAATGAAACCTGAACCAACAACTCCAGAAGAAAAAATAAGGGATCAAGCCAAGGCGTCAATTTTTGAAATCTAACTTGCGTCCCATGCCTTCTGTTTGTGGCTCTGATATGGTCAATGGAAGTAGAAACAAAAAGGTCTAAAGTTGGGAAAAAATCCCATGCCTTATTGTTTTCACTACTTTTGTCCATACTGAAGCCATAAACATAAGGCATGGGATGCAAGTTAACCTTCAGAAATTGCCACCTTGGCTTGATCCCATATTTTTACTTCAGGAGTTATTGGTTCAGGTTCCATTCCTGACCGACAATATTACCACTATCGGTGCTCGCAAAGCTGCAACCTTAGAGTTCTGGTCCGGCATTTTGTGTGACTTCATTCAAGCCATGCTAGCTAGTTACATACCCCTAACAAAGTGCACAGTTCCAATCCACTTTACCATTTTTATTTTTCAAGAACGACTGATGGATTTTCATTTTTTGGATACACTTTAACACTTGCAGCTCATTCATTTTTTTTCATTTTTCATGTCAATTTCATCAGCTAGTTTTGCTGCACTTTCCTTCCTACCCTCTGTTTCTTCTTTAATAAGGTCTGAGTTGATATATGGTCTTCTCCAACCCCCGTTCCTGCAAAGCATTCTTCAAATCACCTTCTATTTTACAATAGTATCCTCGGGCAACCCATCTATATAAATTTAGACTAGGGGAATTTCTATTAGTTTTCTATTCTTGTTTGTAGTAGTGAAAAGCTTCAGAGTCCATTAGAAAGTCCATTGAGCCCTTAAAATCGGTCTAACACTATTGGATATTTACACTATTGCCAATAACTTGAGCCCTTCCACAAACTTGATACATAAACATTAGTAAAATCTTCATTAAACCATAATAGGGTATCAACACTACCTATTTGGTCCCTCATCCTTACCAATTTGAACCTAACAAACTTATCTGTAAAATGCAGCATCTCGTTTGAAGGATTAACGCCTAATAGGTAAAGAACCAATATCCACAAAATTAGTGAACTTGATGTGTGTTTTCATGATGGTTGATTAGTAATACATACCTCCCACATAAAAAGTGGTTCTATCTGCAAGCAACTTATTCCTCTAAACCCATCTTCACTTTAGCCTTTAATGCTTGTTAGGAAAAAGTTGATCCAGTTTCAGTTCCTTTTATCTAAAAATAAGAGAAAAATATTTGATATCAACCAAGAGAAGAACAAAAAGAACATTACAAAAGGGTAACACAAAATTGAATAAATACAATACATTATAACAGTCTGATGCAATAGATTACCAATATAATGCATCAGATGATCCATCTGATACAACATATGATCAATCTAATGCAAAAGATGACCATATGATGCAATATGTCATCAATCAGTTCCCATAAATGTATCGCTTGTTGTAATAGATGATTAATATATTGCGACAAATGAGTAATCTGATGTAATAAATTCCTTTTTTGTTTAGTAAATGAGTCATCTATTGCAATAGGTAATGCATCTGTGTCCACCAATGGATGACATATTGCAATAGATCATCTGTTAGAATAAATCAAACTAGCCTTGCTACTAGTTTGATATCTTCTATCAGTTGCTCTATCTATTCGAACAGTAGATTCATCAGTTGCAATAGTTGAGAAAATTGTTGCAACACCACCACCAACATCAATAACAGCACCAACAACATTAACAATAACACCAATAACAAAGAAACAACACCATATGTTTTAACACCATCAATAACACTAACACCATATGTTCCAACAATACTAACACCCCTAACAACTGCACCACCAATAAAGTAACAAACAACAGATGGAAATATCTAATTTAAATAACATACAAAGAATAAGATAAGAAGTAAAGAGCAATATTGAACCATACCTACAATGTCAAAAAAGCAACGAGATCAGAATACTTATTTCAGTTGACAAAAGATATTGATCGGTTGAGATCTGAATGGATCCTCATGTGAAAGAGAAAAGAAAAGAGATGATAAAAGGAGATGGTTGTGATTACCCTAAAGAAGAGAGAAAGATAATTATGAAAGAGAGAGGTGAGCTAAGTTAAGTTATGGCTGAATGAGAGAGAATCCTAGAAATAGTTTTAAATATTTATTAATATCTTTGAGGGGTACGAGGAGATGGTGACATTAAAAATACAAGATAACACTACACAAGAAAGAAATTTTTGAGTTATCCAAGTAATATTTTTTACTGCTTTAGTATTTTATCTTTTTTATCTCGGACGAGAAATTGCTTTTAAATTAAAAAAACTTAAAACATATAAGTCATCTGTAGCAACAAATGATAATTTCGGTTTGAAAATTTCCAATGGCTTAGCCATTTGTTGTAACATATTCAATAATCTACTTGATAAATTCCAACAGATTACCTACCTGTTGCAACATATTCAACAATTTATTTGTTAAATTCCAACAGATTCCCCACCTATCGCAATAGGTTGAACATTTTTTTTTTATATAATTACATGGTATAAACTGGTGTTTGGTATAAACTAGGGTTAGATAGATCTAGGGACGAGTACATAGGGTCAACTACAACTTCAAATGAGTCTTTTGAAATTGCATGGTGTTGGTGTTTGTGTTAGTGTTGCATTCTTCTGACCTGAGTCATTGATTGATCACTCTGAGATGAAAATATTATTATTAACTTATTAGTGTAAGCTAATACCTAAATTGATTTAGCTAGATCTAGGGACGAGTACATAGGGTCAACTATAACTTCAATTGAGTCTTTTTCAATTGCATGGTGTTGGTGTTGTGTTGCTTTTCTCTTGACCCGAGTCGTCAATTGATCACTCTGAGATGAAATAATTCTCATTAAATTGTTATTATAAGATAATACCTAAATTGATTTAGCTAGATCAAGGGTTGGTACATAGGGTCAACTACAACTTCAATTGAGTCTTATGCAATTGCATGGTGTTGGTGTTGGTGTTGTGCTCCTCCCGACCCAAGCCATCGATCACTCTGGGATGAAACAATTCTTATTATATTATTATTATAATCTAATACCTAAATTAATATAGCTAGATCTAGGGACGAGTACATAAGGTCAACCACAACTTCAATTGAGTGTTTTGCAATTGCATGGTGTTGGTGTTGCGTTCCTCCCAACCCAAGTCATCGATCGATCACTCTAAGATGAAAAGATTCTTATTAAATTATT
The DNA here is from genome assembly GCA_030864225.1 of Capsicum baccatum var. pendulum. Taxonomy (NCBI): domain Eukaryota; kingdom Viridiplantae; phylum Streptophyta; class Magnoliopsida; order Solanales; family Solanaceae; genus Capsicum; species Capsicum baccatum. The sequence goes on from CM061552.1 coordinate 268,712,276, forward strand.
ATTATAACTAATACCTAATTTTATTTAGCTAAAAATAATAAGATCAATTTGGACCAAATGAACTTTTTCAAAACTTGTTATTCTTTTCCTAAATAAAAATCAACCCATACAAATCATCTATTTGTGGAAAAAAGTTTTATCATTTAAAATCTTGAGTTCTCACTCTTTTCTTTCTCTCCCAATAATACAGACAATAACTACTGAACATATTGCTCAACCCTTCACAACAAATCAAATTTTTTCCTATTTCTGACCACATAGGTGTTATTTTCGACATTATTCTTGCTTGTATCCATTATTTTTCTCTGTATTCAAAGGTAACAGAGTTCGAGAAGATTTCTACCCTTGTTCTTATTTATAAAAATTAGGGTTGTTAGTCAATGATGAAAAAGAATACTCTTAGTTGTATTATCTTCGAAAATAGGTTAACAATTTTGAGTCTTGATGGTAAAATCATAGGAAGAACCCGATAAAACATTAGTTTTTGTCATAGTGTTCCATTGGTTGTGGTGGTATTATTGGATGGTATTTGTGATATTTTTGGATGGTGTTTGTTGTGTTGTTGGTGGCTGTTTGTGGTGGTGTTGGTATTAGTGATTTGTTGGTGGTGTTGCTAGTATTGATGGTGGCAGTGGTGGTATTAGTGGCTATTTATGGTGTCGTTGGTGGTGTTGGTGGCATTGGTTGGTGGTGTTTGTGGTGGATGTTGGTGGTGTCGGTATTCGTGGTGTTTGTGGCATTAGTTGGGGATGTTTGTAGTGCCTATTGGTGTGTCAGTATTGGTGGTATTTGTAATGTATTTTTTAAAATTTATGCATACATCAATTGTAATTTAATTTTTGTTTTCCTGTTGTTTGTAGGTAAAACATGTCTCCTAAAAGAAAACAAAGTGAAAGAGTATCAACTTCTGACCACATAACAAAAAAAGCTATAGTATAGAGGGATTCGGCGGAGCTTCGTGAACAATCTCAGTCAGGAAAAAGTGAAGCTGAGGAAAAATATGAAAACAATGTTGGGAGATGTGGATAAGGGTCTGTAGATGGTGATGAAGAAAATAAAAGTGAGAAATAAGAGGAAGTTCAGAGTGAGAAAGAGGATGATCACCAACATGATGATAATGGATCACTAATGGGGCATGAATTAATATCGACATCCCAGTATAATCTTGTCAAAACTATTAGTATTGATAGGTTTCAAGTTGAGATGCCGATAGATGACCCTGCAGAACTAGCTGGTGAATTTGTACTTAGATGTCAGTTGGGGAAAATTTTAATTATTTTAGGAATATTATGAAGAGCGAAAACATAGATGAACTTTTTAAGAGGGGCTGCTTTGGATGCTTTCTTGAGCTGCCCGAGGACCAACCTTCCCATTTCTAAATGAGGATGGTATATGATATTATCAAGCATAGGATCAAATACGTGAGGGATGATAAAGATTCAGAGGAGGGGGAAAAATATGGATGAAATTTGGATCAATTACTATGGCATACTTGTTTGTTTTGCTTGCAAGAGTTTGCCATAGTGAAGGGCTTGATATGCGATCGTCCCGAAGAACTTATCACCAAGGGAACACCCTGTAAAAGGTCTAATACAATCAGGACAGCCAAACCACTACAATCAAATAGAGGGAAGGCATTTTCCCAGCGACCACCCAGCAAAACCAAAAAACGCAAGGAAAAAATAGATGGTTTGTTGGACATTTGTTGGACATTGCTGGACGTGGATACAAAGCATCGGATTTGATGACAGATCTCAAGGATAAAACAATACCAAAGAAGTACAGGGATAAATTATCCTTAGTTTGGTTTGCCCATTCCGTTAAATTGGCAAGAGACGCCAACAAGGACATAGAAGATGATTTGTTGGAGCGTGCTGAGGATTATGAGAAATTCAACAATTATCCCTGGGGATATGGCATCTTTTACTTTACTGTCAAATATTTACTGACAAAGCTATCCCCAGGGACGATTACATTATATGGCTTTTCTTGGGATTTCAAGGTAAAATTAATCACTATTTTTACTCATCCATTAATTTATATTTAATATAGTTATTATGATTTTTTTTTCTTGCTTTTTGTGTACATTTTTTAGGCTTGGACATTTGAAGTCATTCCTCCCCTCCGAAAGTAGGTAATGGATTACCCCTTATCCAAGGATGTTTAGGTGGTTGGCTGCAAAGAACAACAAAAGAATTAAGAGGGCTGATCTCTTTAACCCTCCGGATAATGTAGTACATCTTCGTTCAAGTAAAAAAATTCAACTCAATGAAAGATATTTGACAGATGTTATATCTGGAGCAATAGATGTTATATCTGATGCACCAGATGGGACATCTGTTGTGATAGATTACTCTTCGTGTGCCAACTAGTGCAATAGATGGGTAATTTTTTGCGACAGATGATTGATATTTTGTATTAGATTATCCATCTGTTTCTTTGGTTCTTTGAACCCGACTATAACAGATTAACCATCTACTGCAAATTATGCAATAGATGGGTAATATGATGAAACATATTCTTAATCTGTTGTGACATACAGATTATCTGTTGCATAACATGTAACCCAATATATTACCCGTCTTGTGCCAAAGGATAACAGATTGGTAATCTGTTATGATAGATGCATGATATTCTACATTAAATTACCCATTTGTTGCTTTGGTTCTCTAAACCCGACTCAAATGGATTAACCATTTACTATAAAATATGAAACCGATGGGTAATTTGATGCAACATATTGTTAATTTATTGCGACATATAGATCATCTATTGCATAAGTTGTCCATTTTAACATGTAACTAAACTGTGAATATTATTATATTATATGATTTAAATATATCTGTCTTTTGTTTTTATAGGTTGTGCATCCAAGGATCGTGCCTACTGAACAGGAGTTGGGGATGACTTCATTTATTACCCTAGGTTATGTTGATACTATAGAAGACCCAATAGTGGAGTTAATAAAGAAGTAATTGGCAGGAGAAATAGCCATAAAAAGAGCAGTTAGGCAAGGTCAGCCTATTATTGAGGCTTTTCATGACCAACCTACTGCAACAGATCCGAGTGCTTCTTTTGGTAGAGTTGGTGGTGTTGGTGGCAGTCATGCTGATGCTTCTACCACTCGTGATGATGAGCATGTTGATGCTTAAGAAAAAATAAATATGTTTGAAAACACCCCTTTCACAGGTCCCTCTCACCCTTACATAGGTCCCACTCACCCTTACACCGGTCCCTCTCTTGTGAAACAATATTTTTTTATTTCAAGTCACACTTCACTTTTCATTACATGTACATGTAGTGACAATATTTTTTCTTATGAAAGTTGAGTTTTTTATAATGCAATAGATTGTCAATCTGTTGTAAAGTATATTCTATCTGTTTTGGCAGATAGTTTATATATTGCAATAAGTTGATCATCTGTTACATTATGCTGATGTTATTTCTATCTAATCTAAGTCTAATCTATTGCAACATTGGAAAGACCTGTTTGATAATTTACAATAGATGACCTAAATTTTGCAACATATGCCTAAATCTATTTGATATTTTTCAGCAATTACGTTTGAATATCCATGTGCTTGACAACACCAAACTAGTAGAAAATATACCACCATTAAAATTTCAGCAATTAAGCTTGAATATCCATGTTCCCAACAACATCAAACCAACAGCAACAACGATAACAATGTAGTATCTTCTTGCTCGATTTTATTTCTCTTCAAAAGCCTTAACTTTCTTCAACAAACCCCAGATTACACAATTTGCTTGTGAAGGGTATTGTTCTTCATACCAATCAAAGTAATTTCATCCACCCAATTTTCATAAAAAAAGAACGTAATTACAAAATAATTACAACTTAATAATAATCAACTAATTAAATAAAAAAATATTACTTTTGAAATATTACAAGTAAAAAACGTACGACCTAGATTTTGTTGAGTTCAAGAAGTCTTCAATAAAACTTCATGACCATACTTACAACATCAAAAATCTTTATCACAAAAAATATTAGAAGATGAGCTCAACATTGTCAAGCTCAGAGGTAAAAGTGAAAAAAAGATAAAGAAAGACCAAATGCAAATAATTTGAAGAATTTAGATAGATAAAAAAACATGAAGAAGAAAAAGATTTGGTAATTTAGGATTAAATTTTAGGAAGAAGATGAATATATAAGATAATTTGGGGAAAATGACCGTTGGGGGCCAAATCAGACATCAAGTTAGCAAAAAAGGGGGGGTCAATGAGCCTTAGCTACGTGAATTACACGTGAGATGCCAACAGGGGAAAAAGTGACAAACTGACACATTTGATGCCTATTTTAGGTGTTTAAAATGAACATTGTCTATGTAACACCCCGTACTTAATTACGTGCATTAGCCATTGTTATATGTGTTAGAGTATCTGTATTGATCCTAAGTTAGGTATATATGAGTTTAAGTATGAGTATTGATCATTTTGAGATGGTTTCAAGTGTATAGTTTGATTATATGGGTATAGGAATCGACCTTATTTAAATCGGAATTTGCCCGTCGATGTTTCCATACAAAGGTTATTGAATAAGCTTTCCGACGATATAAATATTTTCAAAAACGGATAAGTTTCAGATATAAGCGAGCACGCTCGAAACTATAAAACGGTGGCCGGGATGTGAACAGTAAAATTGCAGGAAAATTTCCAGTTTTTGGGTCAACTTTGAACGATCATAACTCCCTCAATATAATGACCTGGGAGAGCTACCACATATCAAAAGAAAGATATTTGAGTCGTCTTTCCAATTCAATTAGTTTCATCCAAATCCAACATTTGAGTAAGGAGTTATACTCGTTCTACTTCAGCCTCTCAAAACAGATTTTTGTGAACAGTAAATTAGCAGGAAAATACTGAGGCCTGCCAGTTTTTTGGGTCAACTTTGAACGATCATAACTCCATGAATATAATGAACTGGGAGAGATACCATATATCAAAAGAAATATCTTTGAGTCTTCTGTCCAATGCAATTGGTTTTATCCAAATTCAACATCTGCGTAAGGAGTTATACGCGTTTTACTTCAGCCTCTCAAAACAGATTTTTAGGGTCAACTTCAAACGATCATAACTACTTGTACAGGACGAACTGGGTGGCCTAATTCATATGAAATGAAAGAACTTTGAATTATATTTACAATGATACCAATTTCACCCAAATCCGATATCGGAGCAAAGAGTTATGGTCTATCTACTTCAGCTTGTCAAAACAGTCCACCGGAGGACATATTTGACATTATTTAAATTTTAAGGGCACTTTGGTCATTTTCTATGGTATTATGGACGGGAATATGTGTATATATACATGTATATGAGCTCAAAAATCAGATTCATCATCAATTATAGGAAAGAACAAACCCTAGCCTAATTTCAACTCTAATTATCTTGTGATTCAACCGTGGAAAGTCCAAATTGATTCCGTAGTTGTGTTCATCGTCTCAAGGGCTTAGAGAAGCACCCCTTATTTGTGCCAACAGGACTTCAAAACCCAAAGGGCCATTCTATGGTAAGGATGTAAATTATGTTGGTGTTATTTATATGGATATGTGTATATATATATATATATATATATATATATATATATATATATATATATATATATATATATATATATATATATGCATGTGAGCATAAGAAGTATGTTATTTGATTTTTGTTGAAAGATGATTGGAAATGATGTTGGATCATTCTTGTGCATGGTTGGATTATGTTGAATTGTGAAGGGATGATGTGGTATTGATGATATGGTATTGAAATGATGATTATATATATATATATACACATAAACCTATTGTTCAAGTTGGTTTTTGGAATGCTTTGCAAATATTGGTTGTATGGAATTATGGAAGAGAATTGTGGTGTTGGGTTGCTAATACTAGATGCTAAATATTTCATTGTAGATAAGTGATTTGTAAAGGCGGGAAGTTGTGTTGAATTGGTATACGAATCTACAACGAGGTATGTAAAGCATACTCTAACGATGTTCTTTGGCATGAAAACACCAATGTTCCATCAAGTAAGATTCCGATGGTTATCCAAACACATGTATTGTTCTACATTACCAATGAAGTTGTTTCCATTCTATAAAGTGTCAAAATGTTTCATTGCTATACCAAGAGGCTCCTATTTCATTGTTGTGATATTGATGATTCTGAAACATATTGTTGATGTACCAATGAGTCCTTATTACATCGTTATTGTATAGAAGGTCTATTACTTGATTCCTATTGATGTATCATTGTTCCAAAGGTACTATATTGGCATGAACACTAATGTAATAATCTCAAAAGCTGTTGAACTAAGTTATTGGAAAAATCTCTTATGTGTTACTTGATATACGTGTGGGTGGTATCCCAGGGGCATAAGCCTAGCATAGGTCGATCCCAATTGATATGTACTGGGGGCAGCCTAATGGTCACAGTACAGTACAGTATTGATTATTGTTAGGTGGTTGGAGGTTCGGGATGAGGAGGTAATGGCGAATAATAATTGTAAAGAATGAAATGAACGAATGTATACCGTTCCACAAATGTGTTTGAATTCAAGAATCCAATTCAGATTAATGATAATGTTCATGATCCTAAAAATGTTTATGAAGTGTGGTTCACTTCTATTATGATTTATTCACTTGTGTCTGATTTTCTTGATCCCCCATATCACATATGATTATTTACAGCTTTACATACTCAGTACATATCTCGTACTGACGTCCCTTACGGGGGACCTACATTTCATGCTGCAGGCACAGGTACCTCAGCTCATACACCGCACCAGTAGGAGCCAGGTCATACAGCTGTTGTTGGTGAGGTCCAGTTTGCTTCGGAGCTTTCCGAGTCGGTTTCTTATATTTTGTTATTGTACAGGAGTCATGTGTGGGCGGGGGTTCGTCCCGACCTTAGTTATGTCATGTATATCCTAGAGGCTTTGTAGACATAAAGAAGGGTAAAGTCATGGAAGTTTATATAGTGATGTTATATTCGTATATGGGGTGGCCCCGACGGCCAAGTATTATATATATGTATATATGTTTGTGTGTGTTGTGATGATACAGGTAATTAGACCCTTTTATATGCAGCGAAGTGCTGCCCAAATTTTTGATGACATGTAAGTGAAAGTACAGGTATTTGAACGGGTTCTCCCGGGCTTTTTCGGCTTCGGGTGCCAGTCCGGCCCGATGGGATTTTGGGCCGTGACAGTCTACTTGAGGTGCCAAAGTGAAAGATCACTATAACTTTAGGTGCCTGTCGATAGGTTCTGCCTTTTTTATTTCAATTCACTTTACATTACATACATGTAAAGGCAATTCTTTTGTCTAATGAAAGTTAAATTTTTTATAATGCAATAGATTGTCTATCTGTTATAAAATATATTTTATATGTTGTAAAATATATTCTATCTGTTCTGACAAATGTTTATTTATTGCAATAGGTTGATCATCTATTGCATTATGTTAATGTTTCTATCCTGGTCTAATCTGTTGCAACAGTTGGAAGGCCTGTTTGATAATTTTCAACAGATGACCTACATGTTGCTATATATGCCTAAATCTGTTTGATATCTTTCAATAGATATTTCATCTGTTTCAACTGATAAGGTATTTGTTGCAATATTTGAATCTAGTATTCCATTTCAATTATTAAGTTCAAATCTAAGGATAAACAAAATTCATAGACAACATAAAATAAATCGACTCCTTCAGAAATTACAATATTATAAAAATATTAAAAAATTGTTCTGGGTGCAGATCTCAACAATTTAAGTTTTGATGCCAACAACTTCTGAGGAGGGGTGAGGTTATTACTTTGACAGAGTCAAGCTATAAAGATTTACTCAATATGGACAAGTTGTTGTTCATCTAGTGCTATGGGATTTGTCTTTGGTCATCGTGGATCTTTAATGTCTCTTGCGTATGATTTCTGCGCTTCTACTTCTCTGTACCTCCATAAAAAGAGTAGCATATTGTCAATGTTGTTCGGCAGTAACTTCTACTATGAGATCCACTTGAAAAGCCAAAATTGATCAACGCTAATCACAGATATTAAAAAAATAAAAAAAGATAATTCATCTATTTTAGCAAATCAAACATGTCTTCCTCCTGTTTTTAAATTGTCCCAAACAGATTATATTTATATTGTAACATATTGATCAACTGTTGGAATAAATTATAATATGAGGAAGTCCTGTATCATAATTTTCAACGGATGAACTATCTATTGCAACATATGACTCATATGTTTGTAAAAACTCAAATAGTAGGAAGTCTTGATTTAAATTATCCCAACAGATGATCCATCCATTGTATCAGATCGTTCATCTATTGGTAAAATAAAAATGGTACGTAGATATATTCAATTTGCTAAAACAGATGAGACATATGTTGCAATAGATACTGTATCTGATGCAACAGGTTAGTCAACTTTTGCAACAGATATATATATCTGTTTGATAATTTTCAGCAGATGTATCATCTGCTAAAATAGATGTGTGTGTCTGTTTGTTGGAATAGAAGATATATACTCGCCTACTTCAACTTGTGCTGCTTTCCTGTATCCCTTGTACATTGCTCAATAGGGAAACATATGGACAGAGAAGTTGTAAATTCATTTTTTTGGATGCTTGATAATGCCTTGGAAATTACTTTTCTTCTCCTCTTAGACTTAATCTCTAATGGAGTGGATGAATATTAAATCCTCTTTGATGGAATGACATGCCTCTTAGATGTCAATTCCTTTACAGAAGCAGTTAATGCATTAATAGCATTAATCATTCCATCATGTTTCATCTTGCAGTCTTCACATTTGCATGCAAAACATTCACGAGGAGAGGAAAAATATGTATAATCAGTATGATCACACTCATAATGGTTTATTTTAAAAACTGTAAGAGGAACATCATTAGCCCCAATAGCAGCACCAAAATCTCCATCACCACTAAGACCATCAACAATAATAAGCCCACCCTCCAAAATTATTTTTCTTGTGATGGATATTGCTCCAAACGATCCATTTTTATTCTATCAATGAACTTAGGGTCCGATAAAGTTTGCACAGATCATAAAGTAAGAAAATATGGCATCATCAACTCTTGATTGGTCAAAACAACCGACGGATGCACAATCTAACATAACTCATTACATATATTAGAATAATGATTAGATCATTCCAAAAATTATTAATTAAAACAAGAACTTAATTATAATTATACTTACTGCATCCTTCGGGGGTTGAAGGGATCAATATATTTTCTATTTTATCAGTTTTGGCCGACAACTATCTCAAGATTCTTGGACAGGAAACTTCTTCCTGGTAGTTCATTTGTTGTCTCAAATAAGGAATGACTTCAAACGTCCAAGCCTATAAAATAACTCCCCTAAATCAAAACCACTATTGAATTAAAAAAATGAATCATATCATAATAAAAGAAAGAAATATTTACGATGAAAGCTCATGGAAAGCCATATACGTTGACTGTCTTTGGCGTTAACGGAGTCAACAAATTTTTGATAGTCATTTTAAAGCTTTTATAACCCCAAGGATAACTGTTAAATGCCTCCAGATCCTCGAAGAGTTTTATTAAAAAAACTTTTATATTTTTGTTAATATCTCTTGCCTAAAGAACATTATGTACAAACCAAACCAAGCACAACAATAACTTGTGCTTCTTTGAGAGTCTTTTACCTTTCAAGGCTTCTATTAAATCTCTTTTTTTGAAGCTTGGACCAATAAGGGACACAGTTCATCACGATCCCACGACTTGCCTTTGCCTTTTTTGGGTGTGCGAGATACTTTTTTGGGTTAGAATAGGTATAACTTGAGAAGGAGGATAACATTTTAGTCCGGTAACTACGAAAAACTCCTTCCAACCAAAACAAACTGGCATGTCACAATAGTTTATCCATACCTCATCTATCTTATCTTTGTTTTCATACATAAACCTACGCTTGAGAAGATCATATACCATTTTCATTTGAAAACTAGCACTGTTGTCCTTCGGAAAATTAAGATATTTCCCAAAGAAGCTGTTCATGAAATAAGCATCCAATTTTTATTCACAAAGTATTTTTCTAAAGGCGTCAAAAGATTTTTCCATGGCTGACTTAACCACGAAATCACCCATTAAATTTGTGCACCATCGCACTGCATTTTCACAGGATAATGATCAATTGAAGGTTTTGATCACCTCTTCTGTGAAAAGACTATTAGCATTTGGATCTTCTCTTTTTAAACATTTCTCCTCCCCATGTTCATCATCTTCTGCTCTTGATTGAGATAACGCTTGAAAAACAAACTCATAGAGTGGTGGATGTAGCCTAGCTGCTTCACTTGTTCCTTTACTTGGCTTGATTCGATTTCTTTTCTTTTGGGAGCCATATTATCTAAAATTTTTAGGAGCATAAAATAGATTATAATTGATTAATGCATCGTTAAAAAAGGATAACAGTAAATCAAACATGTACAACAGTAAAATAATAGTTCCAACAGATCACTGATCTGTTGCACTAGGTAGGATATGTGTTGTAGTATATAACCAATCTGTTGCAGCGGATGAATAATTCATTGGAAATAATAAAAATATATCACTAATCTATTGCACCAGGTATGATATCTGTTGAAGCATATAACCAACCTATTGCAGCAGATGAGTAATCTACTAGAAACAATAAAAATAGATCATTGATCTGTTGCACCAGATAGGATATCTGTTGTAGCATATAAGTAACCCGTTGCAGCAAATGAGTAATCCATTAAAAATAATAAAAATAGGCCACACATTTATTACACCAGGTAGGTTATCTGTTGCAGCCTATAAGCAACCTGTTGTAGTGGATGAGTAATCCATTGGAAATAATAAAAATAGGCCACACATCTGTTGAAATAGATCACTTATTTGTTGGCAAATGAATTATCTATTAGATCAATATTGTTTAGATTTCTTCCATATAGAAAACTTGTCTGTCGCAATAGATAAATGTTATGTTCTGTTTATCTATTGCATTAGATGTTTAATCTGTTGCATCAGATGTTTTATCTATTACAACATATGATTTATCTGTTACATTAGATGGTTAATTTGTGGCATTAGATATTTGTTGCATCGGATGGTTAATCTATTGATCAGATTGTTAATCTATTGCATCATATGTTTCATCTGTTACAACACCATTTTTACATTTAAAAACAACAAATGAACCCAGCAACACTAATACAACACACATACTAAGAACATCAATGGTGACCAAAAATTACAAACAAATCGAATCAACAGTTCTACAATAAGAACTATAATAACACAAAAAATTATATTTCACACTGAAAAGAGTAGAGAAGAAATGCCAGAAATTAGGGTTTTTTTAGTCCACATTTCAAATTTATGTATGAAGTACTGAAATTATTAACCAATACTAGAAGAGAAGTTAGCTCAAGTTCCTCTGTTTTTCCATAACTAAAAAGACATAATTTTTTATCGGTGAATGAAGAAATGGGACACTGAAGAACTCAAAGTTGTTATCGCCGGAGAAGTTGGCTTAAGTTCCTCTATTTCTTCACATCGATTGATGGTTGAAAGTCGAAAAAGAACTCGCCAACTATTTGTCGCCGGAGCTTGAAGTCACCGGGGATTGAAAGGAGAAATTTTGCAGAACTATTGATAGGGAGAGAGTTGAGAGAGACTGTCGAGAGAGAAAGGGGAGAGAGACGATTTATTTGGAGGAGAGGGGTGTGGGTTGATTAATATTTTTGAAAAGATTAGAAATATTTAAAAATATTAATCAAGTCCACAATTAACTTAATCAAGTTTTCTAATTATGTTTGACCCTTTAAGTTGGTCAATGTCCCCAACCATTCATTCAAGACTTAAAATATACCTTTCTTTCAATTTTATCATAAGATATTCAAACATGAAAAATAAATAGGAAACTATGCGTCAAATTTGAAATCATAGAAACTACAATGTCTTATGGTAAGCACAAATAGAGTGAATAACAAAAATTTAAAAGAAAACACACTACATACGAAGGCACCAAGAGAAATAAATAAATTAAATTTGCAAATATAAATAGAAATATATATAACTTTCAGGGCAGCTTGGTTGACATTCACATGTGATTTTGAGTTCGCCAGAAGTTAAAACCTTAAGCTTAGCAGCGAAATCACTATGACGAGGACTGGTGCATCCACACAGAACTTTCAAGTAATCATTCCCTCTCTTTAACACACTTATGCCACACAATTCATCTTCGGTGAACATACCGCCCCATGAAGCCTTTATTTTTCTCTCTTTACAAATACGGAAAAAAATGTTTTACATGAGACCGAATATCTCTAATATTTGTCCTTTTAAGATCAATAGAGATAGAGCGCGTGGATCGAAAAATTCAAAGCTTGGTTATGAGATGACGCTATACAAAGTTGATTATATAGGAAAATGCTTTGGAGATAGCAGAAAAGGTGAAAGGAAACAGAGTGGGTTGGGAAAGTAGCGTATTTTTTATGAGAGAAATTCTGCCAGTTTGATGAATATTTAAGAGATCTGGTATAAAAAGAGTTGAAAAGGGATGATCTCAGAGGTTTTTATTAATAGAGCTTGTTGGAAGCAGGGGGAGCGGAGGGAGGGTGGAAAAAATTTTGTTTCAATTTATTATGTGACTAGATTCATAGTTGTACAAGATTGAATAAATTAATTTTTTATATAAATTTGAATTAATATATTTAGTTAAATTAAATTTTCATATTTAAAAATTTCATAAATGTATTACAAATGTTATAATAAATAATTCAAAGTTGTTTAAAACAATAATGAGCAAAGTAATCATCATTTGACACTCCAAATAAACTCTTGGTCACAAAAAGTAAAATAAAGGGATGCTAGTTATTATACACTTATAATAACTTTCGATGTTTCGGTTTTATTTGATTATTATAGAAATTGATTTTTCAATGGGTAACAATTATAATTGTGTTATCATAATCTTATAGGTAGAATCTTTATAAATATTTTACTCAAACCTTGAAGGGCTTGGACGAAATGTTGTACTTCTTTTGAAAATAGATTACAGACAAGACAAAATAGTCATTCAATAATTTTCCTAATATTTAGAATTTGCAGATACTTTAATATTTTGCTATTAAACCCATACCTTATTTGATTTAAAAGTACCTAAAATTTAATCCTTAAAAAATACTATATTGTTTTCCCAATTTTGCTTGTTACACTTTGAATTGGCAGAATCTTTTCAAACTATAATCAAAGTTCTAAATAAAGAAACAACATTACTTTGCATTTAGCATTTTATTATGTATCTTTTCCAACTGGAAAAAATATTGAAAAATCATGATAATGGTTCATAAAAATATCTGATAACTTTACTCCTTCTATTGAATACATCGTAACAATATTCGTATATACTTCCAAATAACATATCTTCAAATTTACATAAAATATATAGTTCTATTTATAAAAGCACAAGCTCTAATCCGAAAACCATTTATATTTATTTGACATTTATTTTATTGTTCTTTAGGCCAAATATAGAATAATACTAAGTTAGTGTTGCGTCGAAGTTAAACATTAAAAATAAAGGACGATATTTTGAATTCTTCAAAGACATTTTTCAGTACATTTCAATATTTTATATCAACAATTAACCCTAACATTGGACTATACTTTCTTCAAAATGTTTTTTAACATGATCAACTAATGTTTGCCTGGTATTCCATCGGACCTCGGGTTTGATTTCATCATTGACCATTCAACCCTTTTGTTTTGCCATAGTGGATGGCACCAACAAAGTTGAAGGAATTAAAGAAGAGATTACACGATATGTTGAATAAGGGGTTCATCACACTTGGGTGTTCCCCTTGGGGTGCTCTTATCCTTTTTGTTATGTAGAAGGTTTGCACTTTGTGAATGTGTATTAATTATTGGCAGTAGAATAAGGTAACTACGAGGAACAAGTATCCCATACCGCATATTGATGATTCATTCGACAAACGTCAGGGTGCTTCAATGTTCATGAAAATTGACTTAAGATTGATCGGGCTTCCATCATTCGAAGATCAAGTTTTAAATACTCCTAAGACTGGTTTCAGGACACGTTATGGACACCATGAGTTCCTTGTAATGTTATATTAACTAATACCCCATCTACATTCATGGAATTGAGAAATTGGGTACTTTGATCCTATTTGGATTCATTTGTCATTGTGCTCATCGGCGATATTTTAATCTACTCTAGGTGCTGGTAGAAAGGAGCATGAATAGTATTTCAGGATTGTACTTTAGACATTAAAAGACAAACAGTTGTATTTTAAGTTTTCCATTTGTTAGTTCTAGCTTGAGTCTTTGGCTTTCTTGAGATAAATTGTGTCCAATGATGGGACTATATATAAAGGACACGAAGAAGATTGGGGTAGTTAGTACTAGGATATACCTACTTCAAACATTGGGAGCTTTGTAGGCTTGGTTGCCTATGATAGAGTTTGTGGTAGTTTTCTATTAAATAGCATCTCACTTGACGAAATGTATTTAGAAGAATTTGACCTTCCTGTATTTTGACGAGTGTACAGTCAGATTCCAAAAGGCAAACCATTGTTGACATCCGCTTTGATTTTTACTTTGGAGTTTACAGTGTGTTGTGATGCTTCCAGCCTTCCAAGGTTGGCCTTGAGTGTGTGTTAATTCAACAAGGCATGTTGTTGCGTATGCTTTGAGGTAACTGAGGGTGCATGAAAAGGACAACCCATCTCACAAGTTAAAGTAATTAGTGGCAATATTAGTCATTACTTTGAAGATTAGGAGGAATTTTATGGTGTTCGTTCTGAGATCTTCACAGATCATCATAGCATACACTATCTTTTTTAACAGATGGATCATAATTAGGGATGGTGTAGGTGGTTGGTATATCTTAAGCTCTATGATATGGTGATTCTTTATCATTTGGGCAAGGCTAAGGTGGTGGTGGATTCCTTAAGCAGCAAGACAGTGTGTATACATCGTATTACTAATTGAGGAGCGTCCTGTGGCCTTGGAAATTTAGTCCTAAGCAAGCGTATTCATGAGACTTGATATTTCGAGCGAGCCCGAAGTGATCTTGTTTATTTGGAGGCTCTATCTATGCTATTTAAGAAGTGAGTATAAGGGAAAACAAAATAATAGTGCTATGTCGATAGAATAAGAAAAGAAAGGAACTGATAACTGGTGTGTCTTATCAATGTGATGTTGTCATTCACTATGGTGCAAAAGAAAGTGTGTTTAACTTTACTTTGTAGGCCACCAGTTATAAAGTACTTCATAGAAATAGTAATATTAGAATCTCTAATATGATTTATTGCATTGAAAATTATTTTTAATTTTTATCACCAGCCAAGCCTTGAAAAATATTTGTAAGACAATGTTTTCCATCATATAAAGCTTATGTGACCGAAATTCCAGTCAGCCAACTAGTGAGTACGGAAATATAGTGGCACATACGAGTTGGATTATTGGGAACAGTTAATATCAAGATTTGAAGAACGAATATTAACCATATTAATGATAGCAAAAACAAAGAGGGGGACACAAAAAAGCTAAAACTGTAAATTGTAAATTTGAATAAGTTCCTCAAAAAGAATGTCAACAAAAGCATGATATAAAGAAGCGCATTGATTCAAATGAATTAAATGAAAAGAAGAACATGCCCATTTAAAAATAAAATCAACACATGAAAATAAATATCACACATGAAAATATAAAGCACAAGAAAATCGACAAACAAAATAATAAATATAATGCACTGATAAAAGCCATATTACTGTAATGTGAACATTACTTGGATAATGGCAAAGATTTTGGTAATCGATCTAAGATAGAATTACTCCTTGGATTACTAACATGGAAAATTGAATGATGCAATGACTCCACAGAGAATATATCACAGAAATGACATGTTTAGGATAAATTAGATCATTCTACCTACTACGGCACAAACAAATTCTGCTACAAACCAAGATCTTGGACCGGAAAATGACAAAATACTCACGCCCACATATTTGGAGATTATTCTCAAGAAACAACATATAATATCTTGAACACTTACTAACTTAGAATCTTCATGAGTATTACCACATCCTGAGTTCACACCATCTAAAGCTTCAACTCTCATTTCTATTCGCTCGATCTTCAAAGTTTCCAAATTAGATTCTAACACTTAACACGAATATCTTCAACCTTTAATAAACCATACTGCTTCCATCATAGCCTACTAAAATCGCATCTCTAAACTTATATTTCTAAACCATGAGAATCAAGATCATACCAAAAAAGCTCAACATCATCTATCCATAACTCAACTCCTTAACTTAGCCATTAAGAACATCATATACTATATAACTAGTCTCCTTTCTCTTAGCAACTCAACGATACTATTAACCACACACAACGCATAATAACCTTAGAAGATAATGTAACCCCATATCACCTTGGGCATACTTCTTCATCATACATACAACATCATACTTAATTATGAATTAAAATGAACTCAAACTCTTGCACATACTATTCAAGCCTACTACACCACTAATCAAGAAATCATTACATCCACCTTGATGACCATCAACTATTAAAACTTAATGTATAGTTCTAAACATGATTTAACAACCCACCTTACAAACAATGCTCACTTGGAAGCTATAAAATAGAACATCAAGAAACACTAGTCCACTAGAACTTTATAACAACAATAATCGATCATAATCATATGGCCTATCTTATAGTAATCCATTAACACATCCTCCTTCTACACATAATTACTATTTACCCTTCTATACATCTAGATTACTATCATAGCTCCTTAAGTTTCAACTAAAAATTCTTTTTGTAACCTCAAGGGAAGCCTAAATTAATGATACTAAACCACCAAACACTTTGTTAACATCTTATACCTTTCAAATACTATAACTACCATCAATAACTCCTTCCGTACTTCAAGTAGACGACAATTCACCTTAACTAATAACTGATTCTCTACCTTCCACTAAACTAGCACACAAAAGCATATCACCTTAACAAAACTAGACAACATGCCTAAGTTTATCTCTATACTTTCTAACAATCGCCATTCCCACTTTCTTGCCACTACTCTTCTATACCCATACTTCAAATAATAATAGGATTCTACCATTTATATATCATAACACAGAAGTTCATAATATCCCTCGAATGCACACTACATTCACCTATCTAGGTTCATATTACCTCCTCTTATGAGCACTATCTGTACTAAAAGGGTCAATGGTCAATTTGAATACATATCTAATTCTGTCTCAACTGAACAACTCATAAGGATGAGGACATAAACTTTCAACTTAAGGAACTTAACACACTAGAGAGGTCCTCACAAGCTCCTTGTGTGACTTCTAAAGTTTTTGCTAAAAAATCTGAGAGCATTATTTGGATGAACTTGCTAGTCGTGTTATCTCAAGAGTAAGTCATAGATGAGGAATTTTGGGGTAAAACATGAATACACAGTAGATTCTGAGAGAACAACTTTACTGCACGAACTAGAGTAGAAAAGAAAGAACACTTTTCTTAAATGCCTCGTAGCCTCTCAAAGAAAAGTATAGATGTCTCTGTACCATTCCACAAGACTATACTAGACACGGCTTCACAGACACCCTAGGATAGTTGAACCTTTTGTGCTTTGTTACTAAGTTTGTAATGACCCAAAAATCTATCCCTAGACGTCACACAGTGCTTAGGACCACAAGTGATCCCAAACTAACCCATGAACTGGCATACTGTTAAGCAACTAATTAAATACGTATGAAGTAACTGATTTTACTGTGTGGAGATGAAATAGTGATGGAATCTATGAAAATATAATACTGATACAATTTTACATTTTGATAAAGTCTGAAAAGAAGGTCCAAAATTACAAGACTGACTCTGACTGACATCCGTAAAGCCTCTACTATACTGACTACAGATAGCTGGGGTGCGAATCCAACTACCACTAATTAATACATATGAGTAAGAAAGTAAAGTACATAAATAACATCTAACTAAAGTCCCCAAAGTAGGAGGGATCATTATCTGCTGGCTAGAATTTGCAACTATCTGAATATGGTATGCGTGCTATAGCTTGTACCTATATTATGAGACAATGTAGCACATAGACATATATGTGGATCAGGACTCTGAGGATGTAATGAGTATATAGGGGTGAATGCATAAGTAAAAACATCATCTTATCATCATAATTTGTAAAATAATGCATACTAAATGTAAATGACTCATATAAGCTGGAATATCTGAAATACTAAAAAATAATAATCATGAGAAGCAAGTAATGCTTTATAAATCTAGTGAGTCACAACATTTAGTTCTAAAATCTATACTTGTATTCTGCCTGTAAATCATACTGTCTAAGTGTAGAAGGAGCTCACTTCTGAAAGCTGAAATCTAAAAGATGAAGTCTGTAACTGTTATCTTTCTGTAAAGCATAATTTGACTAAACTATTAGCCTTTATACTTAGTTTTCTGAAAATCTTTACTATTAAATTGTAGGAAAACCACTTTATGTTAAGGGTTTAGAAATCTGAAAACTTATTCTGCATTGAGATTCTTCTAACCAACATAAACCAGGTGAGAATTCATGGAGTCCAACGTTCTTGTCCCCCTAAGGAGGAATCCTCACGTTGGGGAGAGGAGTCATACTTTTTCTAGGGATTATAAACTATCTAAGTGATCACATATCTATCATCCACGTAGAAGTGGGAACAATCTAAATCCTACGTTGTCACGTAGTTTTGGAGTATGAAACCATAGTAACATACTCATCTCGATGCTAAATACTACTCTCATTAAATCCGTATGCTCATTCTGATGGAAATCGATTTCTAAAATAGTATAATGGTTTATAATGAAAACCAACTCTATATGTATAAAGCTAAATCTGTAATCTGAATCTGTAAAGTGGATTTCATATCTATTCTTGTGACCAAAAGGTCAAATCTCTATCAATAATCTGAAAAGAATCTAGTCATAAAGTGCTCATAGCATAGTCAGCTTTGAAATAACAATCTTTAATTAGGGCTTAGTGACCCATGCATCAAACTCATGTTAAAATATTATAATATTCTTGCTTGATAATTTAAACATTTATAAATCAACTTAAAATCTGAAAATTTCTGCAATTTTCATGAAAATATTAACATAGAGATGCAATTCAACTTCTAAATTCCTTGAAATCTCATAATCTCATAAATAGCCATATTGGGTGTAACCTCTAACCTTAATTTCATGGGAAATCACATAAAATTCAGTAAATTTGTAATTAAAATAAGTTTTGGGCACAAGGATGAAAGGATTATCCTTGTTGAAAAAACTCCACATACCTTGATTAAGGATTAGATGAAGAAACTTGAATTATTGCTTCCTATTTGAGTTCTTGATTATCTTGTCTTGGAAATCCTCAATTTAGAGCTTTATTGGAGAAACTATGTAGGATTTTGATTTCTTGGAGAAGAAGCTCTTGATTTCTAGGGTTTTGTTTTGAGAGAAAATTCATGAAATAAGCATAAAGTGCTTTGGAATATGCTTAATGTTGTGTTTTACATGAATTGGGGCCTTGAGGATTGACCAAAATGCCCCTATTAAACTTCTAAACGAAACTGGAAAAGAAAGTAAAAATCCCAATTTAATAGGCCACCGTGACATGCCACTATCATGGTGGCTCACTGGAAAAGTACAAGTGGGAAATGGGCCTTCACCGCAATGCACAATCCCGGTACCCCTTTGGACTACCATTTTAGCCACTGGCACGACGCGTCAGTATCGCATTGGGCTACTGAATTTTGACAATTAGGAATTTGGACCTCTCCGTGATGTGCCAATATTGCAGAGGTCCACTGGAATTGACAATTATGAAATTGTCCTTATCCACGATGCAGTGGTTGCTCAGGTGGGACATTGTCAACTTAAAAATGCTCTAATTCCTCAACCAAATATCAGATTCGGGCAAATTTGGTATCGATGGAAAGATTATTCAATTTCCCACACAATAGGTGGTCTAAATCTGGAAAATTCTACACGAAATAAATATTCTTCATTTTTGAAACTATTCCTTAAAAATAATGTGTCTAAATCTTTAAAGCAAAAATAACTACTAACAAATCTAGACCATAAGTCAAGTAGTTATTCTAATGAGGTTTAAGTTGTCTAGAGGCATATGCTATAACCTTGCCCCACTGCATTAACACATAACAGAGACCAACTCTTTAAGCATCACAATAAATCACAAAACCATCTGAACCCTCTAACAGACTCAATACTAGAGTGGAGCTGAGTCATGTTTTCAACTCCTAAAAACTTTTCTTGCCAAAATTGGACCACTGGAATTTGAGTTTTTTCTGAGTTAGTCTAGACTTATGTAATACCCTGTATTTTTAGGCTAGACTTTGAAGCATCATTCCTACACATGTGAACTTTAATCCAATGATTTGTATGTTAATACATTTGTAATGATCATTACCCTAGTGTGTTTGGTGCTTACGAGGTGAAAAATGTTCATTGGAATCACAAAGAGCGAAGTTGAGCTAAGAGCCTTTTATTTGTCCAAAGTTTGGTATTTTATTCTATAAGGGTCTACTTTGAACGTGTATAAATTTTATATACGTGAAATTTTTCATCTCAAGACCCACTAAATTATAGATAATTGAGTCATCTTTGTAATGATACACATTTTGCCTTAATACAATACCCGAGCAAAATGTTATAGTCATTTTTGTGAGAGGCAGTAAGGGCGCGTGATAAGCCCGCGCCACGGGGCTTACAATGCTAGACTGGATCATCCATCGCATGCTCTACTCCCATGAGCTAAAGGGGGCATTGCTTGGTCCATTCCCACGTCGTTCTCAACTTCTTAAGGGTCAAGGGGCACTTTGGTCCTTTCCCCTCAACCCCAAATGTCCAAGGGATGATTGATAGCATGCATTATTAAAGGTTTCTCCCAAGAACAAAGTTAAAGGTTTTCTCTAAAGAACACAAAGAATTCAAGATTCCAACTTCAATAAACCTCAAGAAATCCCCAAGAATCTACAAGAAATCATCTATTAAGGTATGTGGGAGTTCATTCATGGGCCCCCTTTCACCCATCGAGCGCAAAAAGCTTTTCTTTAATTAAAGATATAAACATTCCCATTTCTTTATGAAGTATCATGTGTTCAAAATAAATTTAAATCATGATTTCCTTAGTAATTTGACTAAATTCATGTCCAAGGATGTTTTCATAAAAAGTTATCTCGTGCTTTAAGGTTTGATTCCCATGACGTATCCAATAGAATTTCATGTTACAATATCGAATTATGAACTTTGCCTTGTCTACAAGTGTTTTCAAATGAATTAATCCTTTAATGCTTTGAGTTGCAAGTTTTCATGTCCTATTCCATTGATTTCATGGTAAACCCCCAACTTATGAAGATAGTCATGCACTCATTTTTCTTTCACGTGTATACCATATTCCCATTTTCAAGTTCAAGACTTTTAATGAAATTCCAAAGTGATGGATTTTTAATAATGATAGCCCATTATGGTTTCAAAGCTTTCATGTGTATTTATTGTTATTCCCATTCAGTGCTGGGGGTTATGAATACCTAAAATTTAGCTGTTTACATAGTTTCAGTATTTGCAGAACGGTTTCAAATAAACCATAAGCATTATCATTCAGTCAGTTATTATGATCAGTTATCGGTTCAATTAAGATCAGTTCAGTAATCAGTGTCTTTTAGTTGGGAGTAAAACTTAGCACCGAGTGAACATAGGGATGGTGTCTCCCCCGTCAATTAGGCATGAGGCATTTGTCTCCCCCATTAGTTAGGCATAAGACGTTGGTAGAAGTCCCTAAGTTCCAGACCTATGGTGCCACCATAGATTTTGATGGGTCTCCCGTCAGTTAGGCATGACACCCTAGTTTGTTGGGACATTAGATTAGTAGATACACACAACCAACATTAGTACTTGTGGCACGATACTAACACTCCTCCAACTGAGGTTACAGGTTGGACCCTAACAATAGATTTGGGGCATGTCGATTATTGCTAGCTCCCCCGGTCTTAGTGCAGTATTCAGTACATATTAAGTTTAGGTTTGCTTGACTAATGCATATAGATTATCAACTATCTAGTTATTAGATTTCAGCATTTCATTTTATAGATTATTTCAGTAATATGGATATGCTTGGTCTTGCTTTCTCAGATTTCAAAGTTTTCATGTACTCATGCTCAGTATATTTGCATATTCAGATCCTTGAGTTATGTTGGTTTCCATCCCATAGTTCTATACCCAATATTCATACAGTACCCATTTTTTTTACTATCTTCCAGGTTTAGTTCTACTTATATTATAAAAGTAAAGTTTTAAAAAACTAAGTGTAGTTATTCACCAACTTATCGGATTATGTTTGTTACTCATGATTTAAGCTACTTCAGATTTTAGTTTATTTCATCCTCTTGGTGAGTCTACTTGCGCTTAGCATGAATATTTTAAGATTACATATGAAATCAGTTTTACTTATTGCATTCACCCCCGCTTACTCAGTACATTCTAGAATTATTGATCCACATATATGTTTATGTGCTACATTGTCTCAAAATGTAGGTACTAGTTATATCCTATGCATCATAATCAGAAAGTTGCAGCTTCCAGCCAACAGGTGATAAGTTTTCCTATATTGAGGACTCCAATCAGATTTAGTTCATGTACTGTATTGTATTTCTTACGATTTTACATATGTATTGATTAGTGGTAGTTGGAGGCATATCTTAGCTACCTATAGTCAGTATAGTAGAGGCTTCATAGATATTAGTCAGAGTGAGTAATGTAATTTGAGTTCTTTTCTCAGTTTTATTATATTGTAAATTTTATCAGTTACATACTTGTTCAGATTTTTTTATGATTATATGTCCGCATAGCAAAACCAGCTATTTAATGTATTATAAATCAGTTACTTAATAGCATGCCAGTTCATGGGTTATCTAGGGATCACTTATGTTTCCAAACACCATGTTACGACTAGGGGTAGTCTCGGGTCGTTAAAACATGGGGGAAGAAATAGAGGAAAAACCTTCAATAAACTATCTATAGTAATCGTCGAAACCTAAGAAAATCCTGATGTCCGATGGAGAGATGTGTCTAGGCCAGTTCCTCACTGCCTCGGTCTTTTGAGGATCAACTCGAATGCTTGTATCGGAAAACATATGAACAAGGAATGCTACTAATTTCAACTAGAATTCTCATATGCTAAACTTAGAAATAACTGGTGATCTTCAAGAGTATACAAGACAATCCTCAGGTGATATGCATACTCACCCTCACTCATAGAATAAACGAGGATGTCATCAATGAAGACTATAATGAATATGTCCAAGTACTGCTTGAACACCCAAATCATAAGGTCCATAAAATATGTAAGAGCATACATGTAACGCCCCAAAAATGGGTCCCGAGACATCATATGATGCTTACGACCACAAGTAGTCCCAAGCTAACCCTTATACTGGTATAACTCATTAGCAACCAAATAAAATACATATATCTGAACAAAATTAGCAAAAACATAAATCTTTTCTGAACTTGATCAGTACAAATATATATTAAAATGATACATCTCTGATTAAACAAAACAAACTAAATCTGAATACATCAACCATACTGACTGTCTATGAAGCCTCTACTAGTATTGACTATAGGTAGTCGGGTCACGACTCCCAACTATCCCAACTCAATACGACTGAATAAATAAAAATAAGGTATTGCTCAAATTGTATATTTGAATTGAGCCCTTGAATCAAAAGAACTCATCACCTGCTAACTGGAAGGTGCAAACTGACTGAATACGATATGTATGCTACAACTTGTACCTACATTATAAGACAATGTAGAACGTAGACATATATGTGGATCAGTACTTTAAGGATGTACTAAGTATATGGGGTGCAATGCATAAATAAAATATTAGCTCATCATCATAATTTATAAAAATAATGCATGCTAACTGTAAATGACTCACATAAGCTGGAATATCTGTAATACTAAAATGATGAATATCAAATCATACTTGAAGATCTAGTGAGTCATAACATTTAGTTCTCAAAAGTTGTACTTATACTTTTTCTTTAAAAGATGCTGGCTAAGTAAAAGGAGAGCTCACGTTTAAATATGAAATCTAAAACTGAAAGCTATAACTATTATCTTTCTGTAAAGCATAATATGAATAAAATGTGTGAGCTTTCACACTTAGTCTTATAAAAGCTTTTCTATCATTCTTTTCATTTGGAACTTAAAAACTTAGAAGCTTTAGAGACCTTTGAAACTTCAGACTTAGGGACTTTGAACTTAGAACTTTGGGAATCTTAAAACCAAAACTTTCAAAACATATACTTTTATCTTAAAGAGAGTAGGAGACTTCTTTAGGAGTTTTTTCTAACTGACATAAACCATGTAAGCCACATGGAGTCCATAGTCTTACCTACGTTGGGGAGAGCTGTTCTACCCTTGCCATCGGAATAGAACCTTAATCTTAACTTTAGTGATCACTATCTCAGCCTCGGGCCCACAATCTCAATCCTATGGTGGCATGTAGTTCTGGAGTATGAGACCTTGGAATCATAAACTCGGTGCTCAATACTACTCCCATACTTAGGCTAAAAATTTTTAGGAAATCCACTTTAAAATAACTCAAGGGTCTATAAAGAAGACCAAATTATGCTTTTATTTGCTTTAAATCATAGGTAGTGTGGATTCCTATCTTAGCTAAATATCAAAACATCAATCTTGATTCAAATCTTGGTAAGCAATTTGCTATAGGAAAACTTAAGATCAAAATCAACACTTTTCTTGAAATCTTGATAGACTTATCATAAACAAGCTTTAAAACTTTAATGACATGGGAATTCAAGAACACTTCTTGAAACACTTTAGAGGATAGCAACAATTCATTCTTAAAGAATAACAATTTCAAAATAAGGCTCAATTCATGACATTAACCTTGGAAATTCTTGAAATTATCAAATCAATATAGAAATATGCAAATTATAGCATGAATCATCAATTCAAAATCATAATATATGAAATAATCATGCAATTTCAAGACTTGACAAATTTAAATCTCATAAACTCGGAATATAGCAAACTAGGCATGATCAACTTGAAAATAAGAAATTCTATAGGAAAACTAGAACTTTTGGTCACAAGAACGAAAGATTTGTTCTTGTTCAAACCCCACATACCTTAATTGACGATCTTAGATAAGAAAGCTTGAATCTTGGATTCTATGATGCTTTTGAAGATGAGTTCTTGGAGTTCTTCAATTGGAAATCCTAAATCTTGAACTATCTTGAAACAAAAAACTTAATTCTTGATGGTTTTATTGAATAGAAAGTGATGGAATGAATGAATCTTGAAGGAAATTGATTAGGGTTTGTTCTTGGAAGTAAAGTAGGATAATGCGGGCAAAATAATGCCCCAAGGGCAGCTATACATTGCTATATTATGACCTAGGTTGAGGGTTAAAAAGACACCATTGGCCCTCATTAATTTGAAGCAAAAATTTGTAACCCGCATTTCGATTTTGCCCTTCAGCGCGATGCGCTACCATCACGGCAGCTTACTGCCTCACACTAAAATGGCTATAACTTTTCGCTTGGGTATTGAATTTTTGCAAAATTAGTATTGTCGGAAAGCTAATTCAATTATCTACAATTTGATGGGTCTGGGGATGGAAAATTCCACGTATATAAAAGTTTATATACATTTAATGTAGACCCTTATAAGATTGAATGCCAAATTTTAGACGAATCTAATGTCCTTAGCTTCACTTGGCTCTAAATGATTTCTATGAACATTATTCACCTAATAACGACTTCCCATACTTTGGATTAAAGTCATGACATAATAATTCAAATTATCAATCAAGAGTACGACAATAGCACCTTCACCGCGATGCATTGAAATCGCGTTAAACTACTAAAAAGGACGAGCGCGAATTTACACTCTGGCGCAATGCGGTGCTATCGCGTTGCGCCACTGAAAATTGACAATTACGAATTTGGACCTCTCCATGATTCACCAATATCATGGAGGTCCACTGGAATATGACGATTGCCATTTTGGTATCCACCGCGATGTGGTGCGTGCCCAGGTGGGACACTACATTACTAAAAATGCTTTAACTTCTCCACTGAGTGCCGGAATTGGGCGAATTTGGTATTGATGGAAAGATTATTCAATTTTCCACATAATGAAAGGTCTAAATTGGAAAATTCCATATGAAATAAAGGTTATTCATTTTTGAAGCATACTCTTAACATTCTAGGAATGAAATTTAAGCTAGGAAAAATACAGGGTGTTACAATTCGTTAGTCTGAAAGGCATAACAACAAATTCAAAGTGACCCTACCAGATTCTGAAGGATGTATTTAGAGTGTCACATTTTCTAACACTAGATGATGATAGCTAAACTTGAGGTCTATCTTAGAGAAATAAATTGCCCCATGAAATTAGCCAAACAAGTCATCAATTCTAAAGATGGGATACTTATTCTTGATTTTGACCTTGTTCAAATGACAATAGTTGATGCATATTCAGAGAGGACCATCTTTCTTGCACACAAAAAGAATTGGAGCACTCCATAGAGAAACACTAGGCCTAATAAATTTTTGTCTAGGAGATCTTTCAACTCTTTCTTTAATTCCTTAAGCACGCTGAAGCCATCTCATAAAGTGGAAGTGAAATAGGCTAGTTATCTGGATGAAGATCTATTCCAAAGTAAATTTCTTACTCAGGAAGGACTTTGGGCTGATCTTCAAGAAATACTTCTAGAAATTTCATTTATTACTAGAACTGACAAAATACTCGAAGTTTTGGACATTAATTCCATGACTCGGATAAGGTGATATATGCACCATTTGGATATAATTTTATGTAAGAAACCATAAAATTCCAAAGCTTAATACAACCCTTTAAGCGTGACGGGGGTCCTAGACTTAGAAAAGTTTAGCTACATTCCAGGCTTAGCTTAATTTTGGCCTTCAAAAGTTGGAAAATCCATTTCACCACCTTAATGTCCTTTAATGGTACATATTTTTATTGATTCATGATAAAGAAGGTCAATAGGTGTTCCTGGATAAGTTTTGAATATTTTGAAAACTCATTTAGATCAAGATTGGAAGTCCAAAACAGTGGACCAAAGCATCTTGGCGCGCCGTATCGCCAATCGTGTTGGTCACTAGTTGTGCAGACTGCCAGAGCCAAAACAATTGAGGCTCAATGTGTTCATGGCACTCCATGTTGGGTATAACATCACAGCCCTCGACGCGCCGCATCACTCATAGCATCGGTGCCCAGTTATTTAGTCATTAAAAGTCCTTGAATTCTTCAAAACGGGTAATTTTTCCAACCCTATATAAGGCTTAAACACGGGATTAAGACTCATTTACACAAAAATACACCCTTTTCTCTCAAAATCCTCTCAATAACACATTAGTATTTTCAATTAGGGATCCAAGTTCAAGCAAATTTCTTCGTGAATCATCAAGAATCTTCCATCTAAGGTATGCATAGTGTTCATTCATGGACTCCTTTCGTCCATGAAGCCCAAGAATCAAATTTTAAATTATGAATTATGATATTCATTCTATGAACTGAATTATGTTCATGTGTTGTTAGGGTATGAATTCCAAAATGGAACCTTTATTATTGTCTTTCTGAAATTATGCTAAAATGTGGACTGAAATCGTAAAATTAGGTGGAATTGCGAAGTAAGGTTGTATTAAATTCCTGCTCTTTCCTAAGACTTAAATCATGCAATCTAAGTGTTTGATAAAATGCCTAGGAAAATAGAAATTATGCTTGATAGTTAAACTGTGACACAAGTTATGAATGTATGTGTTCCCCTATGTTAAAAATAATTTCCATGAGGATTGTTGTGGAATACAAATGCATGATGATATAATTATGATATTAAAATGATGAAGTTAATACATGATCATGTGAATTCTAAGCTATATAAAAGATTATGATAACCAAGTGCTTCATGAAATATCCCCTACTATCGTAGTATGAATTATTGATGTTGTCTATGTATTTAAGAATGTCATGCTTTGTCAGTTTCCTTCTATCAAGTCCTGGGGATACTTGTACTAAAAAAAAGTATAGATGTGTACCTAGAGCCAATGTCATGTTTCATGATATCCTCAGTCAATCCATGATCCATGGAATTCAGTCAGTCATGTGACTCAGGAAATCTCAGTACATTCAGAAATCTCAATAGTATTCCGTTAGTCAATAGAACTCCATGAAATTAGTCTAGTCTAATTTAGTTAATTATGTTCAGTGTCTTTTCAAATGGAGTAGAAATTAGCACCGAGCGAACCCAAGGATAGGAACTTACCTGTTATATGAGGGTGTGATTCTTAGAAGCAATCTTTGTGTTCCTGAACTATGTAGCCAGCGTAGGTTGAGACATCATAGCCTATGATATGAGCGTAGATGAGGTGACTTAACCTGTTATATGAGGGTACCCACAATTCTCACTAGATTTACCTATTATATGAGGTTTACTCAAAGATAGTCCTTACCAGTAGCGCGGTATTGACATCCTTCCAGTTAGGGTTACAGATTGGACCCCAACTCATCTATATTAAGATTATTTGGGGCATATCGGTTAGATAAATACTTCCCACAATTTTAGTAATAGAATTAGGACTATTAAATACAGTCATTCAGTCTCAGTAATAGAACTCAGATAGTTCTACAGAATTCAGGGCTATCAGATACAGTTAACTCAGAACAGTACGAAACTCAGCTAGTTCCATCAGAATATAGACTGTTAGATACAGTTTCTCAGTGTTATTTATATCATTTATTCCAGTTATCTCAGTTATGTTAGTTGTCAGTAACTCATGTTATTAGTTATCAGTTTCAGAATTGTCAGATGCAGTCAATCGGACCAGTTCTTAATAATTAGAACTGTTAGAAACTATCATTCATCTATCAATAATATACCATCAGTTCCCCAGTATTCATTAGACTCAGTTATCAGTATTAATAAACCCAAATATTAGTAAATCAGTACTCAGAACTCAGTACCCAGTATTAGTGTGGTCTCAGTTACAGTTACTTCTTCATGCATGTATTCTCACGTTCATGTTATACAGTCATTTAGTATTTTTCATGCATATGAACCCTTGCATTCAACCTACCTCACATGCATACCAGTACATTCAATTGTACTGACACATTTACGCTATGGTGTTTTACTTTTCGCTATAGATTCAGAAGCACTCCAGAGCATCAGTAGCATTCCATTATCCAGCTGTCGGAGTTAGAAGTGAGTCCTCATCCTTAGGGGAAATGAACATTACTTTATCATTTTAGTACTTAGTTTATTTCAATAGTTTGAGTTATTGGGGACATGTCCCATCAACTTCTTATTTAGACAGTTTAGAGGGTTTCAGACTATAGTATATCCAGACAGTTTATTTAAGATTTAGGTATTTCTATACCCCATTTAAATATTGTTTTAAAAATTTTATGTTTAGGATTTGAACCTTATGGCCTTACAACTTATGTTTCCATATTTATATACGTATATTATGTAGTGTTTAGGTACAGATATCAGTTATGGGTTAGGTTGTGGTCCTTCGGGGTCATGAGCACCATGAAGCATTTCGGGTACTAGATTCAAGGTGTTACAAACTTGGTATCAGAGCTTAAGGTTCAATAGTGTCCTAGGAAGTCTAAAATGTCGTATCTAGTAGAGTTTTGTACATAGGTGTCTTATGCACCACACTTATGTGCAGGGGGCTAAGAGATGTTATAGGAATAGTTTCCCTTTTTTCAATATTTATGTAGTGCGAGTGAGTATTAGCTCAAGTTGAACTCTCAGTCTAATTCACTCTTTTCTTTCATTATCGAACATGTCTCCCAAAAGGGCTAACGAATAAAGGATCAAGAATCAGTCAGTACTTCTACCTGTCCAAGCAGATTCCCTAGATGAGCATGTCTTTCATGGAGAATTTAGAATCGACTCTTTTACTATATCATATTCAGTAGTAGCTAAGAGAAATCAGCAGGCCATTATCCTACCCAAGCACTTGATTCACGTCCAGCAGATCAAGGTGGGAAAGTGTAGTACGAAATAAAGAAAGAGAGAAAATAAGAGATCTAGAATAAGTAGCCTCAATTTTAACCAGCCTAAGTCAGAGGGTCGTAACCGATTTCAGTTCCTCCTAAAGTTTTTAGTTCCAATTTATTCCTTGGACAGTACTCCAGTCCCTAAATTTAGAGATCGGATGCCATGTCCTAAACCTTAGGGCAGTGTTAGTAGTGGCCGAAGCCATCCCCTTTGTCAAACTTGGGGTAAGTATTATAAGACAATATGTAAAGCCGACAGTGATATGTGTTTCAGATGTGGCGATTCAGGTCACAAAGTCCGATACTGTCCTAGGACCATCCTTCAAAGCCATCATAATCATTCTTCAGCCTAGTCTGGTCGCCCAAATCAGCAGGGTGCCTCCTTCAGTTCCATTAGTGGGTAATGCCCAAACAGATTTCATGATTTTCAGCCCTAAAAGAATCAAGAAATCCCTTCTAATATTGTCGCTGGTATGTTATAGATCTTTTATTTACATGTATATGTCTCATCAGATCCATGAACTTCTCTTCTTTTATGATTCATTGCATGTGAGTCAACGTTGAGGTCAGACCAAGTGTTAACAGGACCTTTATTAGTCTTCGCCCTAGTGGGTCAGTATATCATATCCCAACAAATATACATGCATTGTTTGGTTATGAAAGCTCAGAAAGAGTCAGGCCTTCAGATTCCAGTAGTAGTGCCAGAATGTATAGGAAAGCAGTAAGGGAAAGACAATTCCTGACCCATCCTTATCTTAGTGTAAAGTTTTGTACTTCAGTCAGCATGATACCTTTGCATGTTTTACATCTCCGTTCCATGAACCCAACTTATATTCATACTTTTTACATGGAATCATGTACAATTCTAGTTCCCAGCATAAGTAGTTTAGTTTTATTCCCCTCAGCAATCCAAGTCATAAACCACAAATGTAGAAAACTCCAAACTCCGGTCATGCAGCTCATGACTCATGTACATATGTCACGCTTTATAGTATACTCAACTTCCATAACTCATGATACGCTCCTACTGATCAGTTAAATCAAGGATATGCCATGTATCCACTATATACTCAGTTCTGACCTTTTGGGTAAATCTAAGCTATTGATATTATATTCCTCTGGCCTCAGCCATCATTCAAGTTCAGTTAGTATCCATTCATACTTTAGGTCCTCCTGATTTAACCCTTCAGTAATCACTCTTTGTGAAAATGGTGTAGTGATGAATAGTTGCTTAGAAGGGAGAGAGTAAATATTTTATGTTAACAGAATATTGTTGAATGCTTATATTACCCCAGGGTGTAGTAATGAAGATAGGCTTGAATATCATGTTAAGTGTGCAAGTAAAGGGATAGCAAGAGGTTGTAATTAGAAGTTAGGAAAGTACAGAGTGAGAGTACACTTTCAGATCCTCAACTTATGTCAGTCTTCATTGCGTAACTATCAAAACTTAGTTTCCATCTCAGATATAGTTTCAGCATTTAGTACTCAGAATCAATGTTTAGTCCCAGAATTAAGTACTTCAATATCATTCTAAACCACAATTATCAATGTTCAGTTATTAGAACCCGACATTTAGTTCTAGTATGAACCCTATTTATAGTGTCAGCTTTAGTTTAATAATCAGATCAGAAACTCAGTTCAGTTCTAGGCTTGCTTGACCATAGCATACAGTTGTCAGATACTCAGTTATTAGTATTTCAGTACCTTCATCTTTGAAATGTTTCCAAATTATGTCATACACTCGGTCTTGCATTCGTAATTAATACATCTTTTATGAAATTTATGCTCAGTTACGTCATGATACCCAGTTAGCCATTAACTTCTGTGTATAATACTCTATAGTCTCAGTCCATCTATTTAGATCAAGTATAGTTCAGTTTTACACGCCCAGTATTCAACTATCAACTATCCAGTTAATCAGATGAGTAGTACATTTATGCACTCATGTTCAGCACCAATGTGAATCTTTTCAGTAATCTTAGTTGCAGTGCAAGATGATTAGTCTTTTCATCTTAAATGGTGTTCGTAGGCCTCAACTCATCTTATCGAACTTTAGCCATGTAATGATTTTCTCATTCAGCTATCTTATTTAGACAAGGCCAAGATTTCCTTGCACCCTAAAGCTGCTAGAACTCTATAGAAAGAGTGTTAGAGAAAAAGCTCCAGTTCACTATAATCTTTCAGCGTGAGTTAGTCCGTAAAACCAGTAATTCAGTTTAGCAGTCAGACAGACAAGTTCACATGGTTTGGGTTCCTATCCCTTCGTCTAGATGTACTATCTGAAGTCTCATGAATATAACCATTCTAAGGTGAATCAACTAGATAAACGCAAGCTCAGCTTAGTTTATGTATCATGTTTTAGTTTTAGATCCTAGTTATTCAGTTACGACTCAGTTCGTAGGTGCCTTGTGCATCACTTTAGCTTCCCCAGCAGCTCATCCAAGTCAATATTATTTGAGGGACATAGTGTCCAAAGGGGGAGATACACTATAATCCCCCGAATTTCATAACATGAGCATCCCATTCTCTCTTCACTTAATGAATCCAGTTTGGAGTAGGGGACACTCATAAGTTAACCCTCAATTCAGTTCATGATATCACAATATTCAATTCATGCATCACGTTCTAGACTCAGTTCATGTCATCCGTTACAAACTAAGCTATGTTTTCATGTTCCTATTTATGCGTGTTCAAGATTGGTGACTATGTGTATTGAAAGATCTCTCCCATGAAGGGAGTAAAGCGGTTCAGCAATAAGGGAAATCTCAGTCCCCTATATGTTGGTTCCTTCAAAAATTCTCAGTCGTTACGGCAAGATAGCTCATAAGCTTGAGTTGCCTTGAGATCTAGCCTTAGTTCATCCAGTTTTCCATGTCTCTTTGCTCAAGAAGTGTATAGGTGACCCGATAGCTGTAATCTCTATTCAGAGCGTAGATGTTCAAAACAGTCTCTCTCATAAGGAAAATCACATTCAAAATCCTTGACTACCAGATTCACAAATTGAGGAACAAAGAAGTCACTCTAGTCAAAGTTCTTTGGCTAAATTAGTACATTGAGAGAGTTACTTGGGAAGTAGAAATAGACATGCATACCAATTATCCTCACCTCTTCTCCACTAATTCAAACTCTGTCCAAGATAGAAACTTTCCTTAAGCTTACCCAGTTTACATATTCAGTTTTATTACCAACTTGGTATTCAGTTTCATGCTCAAAATTCCGTTATAAACTTGGTACTAAGTACCATTGCATAATCAGTCATGCATTATGTCAATTACATATTTTGGCATCAGATATGCATTCTCATTATGAGAAAACCAAGCTTATCAAAACACTCAGTCATGCATTCACGAATCTATTACACATGCATCAGATATGCATGCTCAGTATGATATATTCAGATATCAGTCATGTCATTCATGAAATCATGTTCTAGTGGTTCATGCTCAGTATGTGTTTTAGTATATCATTTCTCCCCTCCCAGATAGTCTCATTCGAAGATGAATGCTCTCAAGAGGGAGATATTATAAGACCCCATAAAATTCTAAAGCTTAATACACTTCTTTAAGCGTGCAAGGGAGTCCTAGACTTAGAAAATTTTAGCTACATACCAGACTTAGCTAAATTTTGTCCTTTTCAAGTTGTTAAATTAATTTTTCCACATTAATGTCCTTTAATAGTCCGTATTTTTATTGATTCATGATCAGGAAGGTCAATAGGTGTTCCTTGATAAGTTTTGGATTTTTTGAAAACTCATTTAGATCAAGATTGGAAGTCCAAAAGAGTGGACTAATACGATCTTGGCACGTCGAATCGCTAATCACGTTGGTCACCAGTTGTGTAGACTGCCGGAGCAAAAACAACTAAGGCTTGACGTGTTCATAGCATGGCGTATCCGTTATAGCATGCAGCCCTCGACGCGCTGCGTCACTCATAGCATTGGTGCCCAGTTATTTAATCATTAAATGTACGCATTTTTAAGGGAAAAAGGGTAATTTTCCAAACCCTATATAAGGCTTAAACAAGGGATTAAGCCTCATTTACACCAAAATACACCCTTTGCTCTCAAAATCCTCTCAAGAACATATTAGAGCTTTCAATTGGGGATCCAAGTTCAAGTAAATTTCTCCGTTAATCATTAAGATTCTTCTATCTAAGGTATGCATAGGGTTTATTCATGGACTCCTTTCAACCATGATGCCCAATAATCAAATTTTAAATTACAAATTATGATATTCATTCTATGAACTGAATTATGTTCATGTGTTTTTGTTGTATGAATTCCAAGATGGAACCTTTTATAGGTTTTGATGAATTTACGTTAAAATGTGGAATGAAATCATGAAATTGGGTAAAATTGCTAAGTAAGGTTGTATTAAATTCATGCTCATGCCTAAGCCTTAAATCATGCAATATAAGAGTTTGATAAAATGCCTTGGAGAATAAAAATTATGCTTGATAGTTAAACTGTGACCCAAGTTATTAATGTACGTCTTCCCCTATGTTTAAAATGATATTCATGAGGATTGTTGTGAATACAATTGCGTGGTGATATAATTATGATATTAAAATGATAAAGTTAAGACATGATCATGTGAATTCTAAGCTATATACAAGATTAAGATAACCATGTGCTTCATGAAATATCCCCTACTATCGTAGTATGAATTGTTGATGTTGGCCATGTGTTCAAGAAAGTCATGCTTTGTCAGTTTCCTTTTATCGAGTCATGAGGGTACTTGTACCCGAAAAATAAAGCTATGTACCTAGAGCCAGTGTCATGTTTCCCGATATCCTCAGTCAAGCCATGATCCATAGAACTCAGTCAGTCATGTGACTCAGGAAATCTTAGTAAATTAAGAAATCTCAATAGTATTCTGTCAGTCAACGAAACTCCATGAAATCAGTCTAGTCCAGTTCAGTTAATTATGTTCAGTGTCTATTCAGATGGGAGTAGGAATTATAACGGAGCGAACCCAAGGATGGGAACTCACCTACTATATGAGGGTGTGATTCTTAGAAGCAATCGTTGTGTTCCTGAACTACGTAGCAAGCATAGGTTGAGACATCGTAGCCTGTTATATGAGGGTAGATGAGGTGGTTTAACATGTTATATCAGGGTTCCTACCATTATCACTAGAGTTACCTGTTATATAAGGGTTAGTCACAGATTGTCCTTACCGGTGGCGCGGTATTGACACCCTTCTAATTGGGATTACATATTGGACCCCAACTCAGCTATATTGTGATTATTTAGGGCATGTTTGTTAGATAACTACTTCCCACAATTTCAGTTACAAAATCAGGACTGTCAGATACAGTCATTCAGTCTTAGTAATAGAACTTAGATAGTTCTACAAAATTAAGGACTGTCAGATACAGACAACTCAGAACAGTATGAAACTCAGCTAGTTCCATCGGAAGATAGACTGTAAGATACAGTCACTCGGTATCAGCTATATCAGTTATACTATTTATCTCAGTTATATCAGTTATGCCTTTTATTAGTAACTCCCGTTACCAGTAATCAGTTTCAGGACTGTCAGATACAGTCAATCAGATCAGTTCTTCATAATCAGAACTGTTAGATACAATCATTCCTCTATTAGTAATATACCATTATTTCCCCAGTATTCAGTAGACTCAGTTATCAAAATCAGTAAACCCATATGTTAGTAAATTAGTTCTCAGAACTCAGTATTGAGTGTCAGTATTGTCTCAGTTACAGTTACTTATTTATGCATGTATTCTCATGTTCATGTTATACAGTCATATAGTATTGTTAATGTATATGAACCTTTGCATTCGTCCTACCTCACATACATACCAGTACATTCAATCGTATTGACGCATTTGCGCTATGGTGTTTTACTTTACGACATAGGTTCAGAAGTACGAGCTCCAGAGCATCTGTATCATTCCAGTATCTAGCAGTCAGAGTTGGCAGTGAGTCCTCATACTTTGAGGACATGATCATTACTTTATCATTTTAGTACTTAGTTTATTTCTGTAGTTGGAGTGAGTTGGAGACATGTCCCATCAACTCCTTATTCATACAATTTAGAGGCTTTCAGACTATAGTATATTCAGATAGTTTATTTCAGTTTTGGGTATTTCTATGCCCCGTTTAAATATTGTTTTATCAGATTTTATGTTTCAAATTTAACCTTATGTACTTACAGCTTATCTTTCCACATTTATATATGTATATTATGCAGTGTTCAGGTACAGATATAATTCATGGGTTAGCTTGTGGTCCTTCGGGGTCATAAGCACTGTGTAGCATTTCGGGTACTAGATTTGGGGAGTCAAGAAACTAAATTCTTTGGCACCGTACTATAGTGACAATAAATATTCCTGACGACTCGTATAGTCTCAGTATGAGTCATCGTCAAGAGTCATCATCACTAGACTAAATTCATAATTTTTCACTACCCTGATGAAGAGTCTATCTGATAACTCGTATGGTCAGACAATTAGTCATCGTCAAAGGTGTTGTCACTGACAACTTTTACAATGCCTTAGTAAATTGGCCACAACTTCTTAACCTGATATTCGATTAAGGGGAGACTAGTGGCATTGGAAAGCTAATTCAATTATCTATCTCTTGGTGTGTCTAGAGCTCAAAAACTTGGGTTCTTAAATTTCTGCAATCTTGATTATGACTATGCTTAGGGTAAAATACTGTCATGGGGTACCCATCATGTCCAGAGCCACAGTTTGGGTCATGACATGAACTTTCAGATATCTTGAAGGAGAACTTGAGTTTAGAGCCTTGAAAGTTGAACTTTTAAAGAAAAACCTTAATTTCATTTCTCTTGAGAGTGGAGAGGAAAAAAAGCGATGAAAACTTGATAAATGATGAGTAAATAGTGTTTATTGAGTGATTTAAATCATGGGGAGAGAGTGTAAGGTAAGGAAAACACAAAACTGCCCCTAAGGAAACTAAAAAGAATTGTAGAATTTTCCCATCCGACGACATGATTGATGGCCCGTCAACTGGTTGATGAATCATAAACTATCTCATCACTTTTGGTTCTTT
The DNA here is from genome assembly GCA_030864225.1 of Capsicum baccatum var. pendulum. Classification (NCBI taxonomy): domain Eukaryota; kingdom Viridiplantae; phylum Streptophyta; class Magnoliopsida; order Solanales; family Solanaceae; genus Capsicum; species Capsicum baccatum. Next base: position 268,749,507 of record CM061552.1, read on the forward strand.
TTTTTCTCGGTTAAGGTTGATGATCTGAGTTTATGGGTCATCAATCAGTTGATATCTCATCAACTCAGGTCGCCAATATTTGACAGATAGACACCCTTATGTAAAATGAGCATAAATTTCTACTCTGATATCAGATTAATGTAAAATTGGATGTGTTGGAAAGAAGACTCAAAGATATTTCACATGGTGGGTCTTGTACTAAAAAATAATTCATATTCAAGAAGGTATGATTGTTTGAAGTTAACTCAAAATAAATCTTACACTAGAGCATGGTGAAAAGAGGAGTTTTCAATTCAACTACATGTTAGGGACTTCGCATGATACTAAAACACGTAATAACCCACTAAGAACATACATGAACTTTGGTAGTGTTATAGACAACTTCTACATTTCTCTTGCTAGCAATCTTTTTTATGAGTTTAAATGTGAGTCAGAACACCCATAGACTTCTGACTAAGGGCATCATCCACCATAATAGCCTTTTCTAGATGGTATAAGATGTTAACATAATAGTCCTTCAATAACTCAATGTAACGATTCAAACCAGGGCCAGATTGTGATAGGCAATCTCAAGCCCACCAGGGCTAAAAACAACTCCTTTAGCCTACCTCAAGATCACATCGTTGTAAACAGCAGAAGCTAATAAGTTTATAAAGAATAAATAAATCCAAAATAAAAATAAGAATCAAAACAAGACACCCATGTCATCCAAAATTATCCACAAAAGCCTATAAATCAGAAATACCAAATAATTTGGGACATGCTGCCGATATGACAAAATGAATTCAAAAAGAAATACTAAGACAACAATGAAACCAGTGAAATGATCGGGACTTTCAAAAGATGGAGGCTCACCACATCACAGTAGATAAAAAAAAGTACCACACCACCAAACGCTGCACAGGGGTAATAGAAAATCTCTCAAACCCTACATCATGAAATGATGCAGCGTCCATGGATGGTCAATGGGGTGAGCACTGACATGTAACTCAAGAAAAAGGGGAAAAATAATTCCATTGCCAAAAAACAGTCAAAAATCACATGAACAACATATATATATATATATATATTTTACGTTGAAATTTTGTGCGTAAATGTGTTGGGTTCTATCTTTTAGAATGAATTATAAATTTTCCGTGCGAAATATCTTAGATTATGACCCACCATTGTGTAGAGTATCGAATAAGATTTCCAACGATATATGGATCATCCAAAACATACACCCAAGCGACGAGTTATGAATATTCCGATTGAACCGTGAATAGTAATGAACAGTAAAACGTGCATGAAAAAAAGCATTGAGGCCTGACGTATTTTTTCTCCTACTTTAAACGATCATAACTCCTTGTACATAATGATATGGGTGATATACTATATATCAACAGAAATCTATGCGAGTCCTATTTCCAATGAAATTAGTTTCATCCAATTTGTCTATCAGAGCAAAAGGTTATGGTCGATCTACTTTAGCCTATCAAAAGTAAATTTTTGGGTCAAATTTAAATGATCATAACTCCTCGATCACAATGATCTGGGTGAGATACTATATATCAACGGAAAGATATGAGAGTCCTATTTCTAGTTTCATCTAATTTGGATACTGGAGTAAAACGTTATGGTTGATCTACTTCAGACTATCAAAACAGTCCACCAAAGGACAGATGCGAGAATTATTTGATTTTTAGGGGCGTTTTGGTCATTCTCCCTCACCCAAAATCCGTCCAAACCCTATATTAAATCCTATTAGAAGCATTATATGTTATATTTCATCAAATTCCCTAAAAAAGAAAACCCTAAGCTCCTACATCCAACTTCAAGAACCTCCAAAGTTCACCATTAATTCTACAAATTTATTCAAGATTCCAAGTTCCTAGTTCAAGAACTCCAGGAATCATCATTCAAAGGCACAATTAACATCTCAAAAATGAGTATCGATCTAAAGTTCTTCATTCAAGGTTTGTGGGGTTTTTCAACAAGCACTCTCTTTCGTTCTTGTGCCCAAAAGTAATTTTCTTTAGAAAGGCATGATTTTTATTTGATTTTTTACGAATTTGAAGCATGAACCCATATCTTATGATGATTATTATGAAATCTTGATGTTTATGATTTTGAAAGATGAATTTACATGTGTGGAGATATAAAGCATGAATCTTGAATGATATTTATCATGATTTTGATATTTAGGTCATGAATCCCCATTGGAAATTGTATTTTTTTGAGAAAGTGTGTGTGATAAGTACGTAGATGTTGAATATTTGAGATATTTTTACTGATTTGACTTTTTTGTCTTAATGGAGTTGTTTTGAACTCGAGTGTGAAAGAAATCCACAACGTGGTTGATTTTGATAGATGGGAAGCATGATGGCTCCCGATGTATATTTATGTATTACTGAAATAGTTTTGTTATGGATTGTCTTTGAAATAATCTAATCTAAGTCCGAGAGAAATATTTAGCACCGAGTAGGAGGTATAAAGAGACCTTACTTCCCTAGAACTACGTGCCCCCATAGGAGTGAGCCTGAGGCTAATTTATATAGTGATCACTAGTTCGTATGGATTTGATATTAATTGTCCTACTCCGATTGCAAGGAGAGGATGACTCTCCCCAACCTGGGTTGTACGTTAGACTCCATGTAGCTCACATAGTTTATGTCGGTTATAGGATCTCCCAATGTATGTGTGTTTCCTTGTGTCTATGGTGAATGGTGAAGTGATTTGAAAGTGGAATTGTGAAAGTTATTCTTTTGAAAGATTTAAATAATATTTACAATATGAGAATTGATATTCTTGATGAACTGAAAGTGATTGATAAATTATATGATGACTCACATGTGTTATTATACTTATTTCATCCTCTCATGATTATGATGATTTTCTTCGGGCTATGTAAGTATTTCATACATCCTGCATATCTCTTATAAATATTTATGATAATGATGTTTATACAACTGTATACACTCCCATATACTCGGTTCCTTTCCAAGGTACTGATCCACATCTTCGGATGTAGGCGGCATTTTCTCAGAATGTAGGTACAAGGTATAGTTTCACCTTTGGATCCAGTCAGTTCATGGTATACCGTTAGCAGGTGATGAGTCCTTTTGATTCAAGGGCTTGGGTTAGTTATGCAGAGTTTATAGTGTTGTATTTCCTTTATTCAGTCGTATTAAGTTCGGGTAGTCAAGAGTCATGACCCGGCTACCTACAGTCAGTACTAGTAGAGGCTTCATAGACAGTCAGTACAAATTGATGTATTTAGTTTCAATTCTGGTTGTAAAGGCAGAATTGTAATCCTGTAAAGTTCCATTTTTGTATCGATCAAATTCAGAAAAGAGTTAATTTCTATTTATTTGTATGGATTTGTATTTTTATTCAGTTGCTTATGAGTTATGCTAGTAAAAGGGTTAGCTTGGGGTCACTTGTGACCCTAAGCACTGTATGACGTCTCGGGACCCGATTTTGGGGCGTTACAAACTTGGTATCAAAGCACAGAGTTCAAGTGTCCTAGGGTGTCTATGAAGTCGTGTCTAGTAGATTCTTGTGGAATGGTACAGAGACGTCTGTACTTTTCTTCGAGAGGCTACAGGGCATTTAGGAAATGTTTTCCTTCTTTCAAGTCTAAAATCGTGCTATAAAAATGTTCTCCAAGAATCTTATATAGATTCTCATCTTACTCTATTCTGGCCAATTCTGCCTCATTTTCAAGGTATCAGAAACAGTTAAGCTGAATTCTCCGTAGATAGTTATGGGATTGTACGAGAGCTAGAAAGTATCCTGTCAGTGATTTTTGCGTTCCAAAGATTGAAGTACTTTATTCATGTTCATAAAAGTCGTGAACTAAGCCTAGGTTAGATTTGCTTTCAGATTCCTCCTCAGAATCTATAATGTTAATCTATACTTCTCTCTCTATGTATTATTTTTGAGATAACATAATTCGCAAGCTCCATTTATTCCCAAGGTAATGCTTCTATATTTTATACAAGAAATTTCAAAAGTTACACAAAGGGCTTGAGAGGAGCTCTCTAGTGTGTTAAGTTCCTTAAGTTGAAAGTTATGCCCTCATTTTTATGAGTTATTTAATTAAGACAGAGTAATGTGTATTCATAGATCGCTGAATGTTGTGTGTCAAGTTTCTATCTCTTGTATTATGTAATCTTTTTATCATTATGTTTGTGAAAAATCAAAGTCTAGTGAAGCCGTGTGGGGCTTTTTCGATTCACTAGCATAGCTTCTTTGTTATTCATCTCATTTTCTTGTTCAAAATACAAACTAATGTCTAGTGAAGCTGTGTGGGGCCTATTTCGATTCACTAGCATAGTTACTTTGTTATTCATATAACTTTCTTGATCAAAACACAAAACCAAAGTCTAGTAAAGCCGTGTGAGGCCTATTTCGATCCACTAGCGAGTTGTAGTTCATCTTGTTTCTTGTGCTGGCTGAAAATATGGGATGTGGAGGTGTAGTAGTAAGAAGGATGGTAAGTGTAATTTGTTGAGCATAAGTATAGAGAAATCCCTTTTTGTATGCAATTGGGTTAATAGGAAGTGATATAGTTTGTTCGAGGTATTAAATGGGTGTTGACGTTATTTGTATGACAGAGAGTATAGGTTAGTGATGGAAGTACTCAGTGGGTAAGTGTTGTTAATCTAGGCGCTCTCCAGATTTCAAGAGGAAGCTAAGTTAAGACGTAGATAGCTATGAACTATGTTAAGTTGTGTATGAAGGGTTGATAGTTGTGACGGGTGAAAGAAGGATGTGTTCATGGATTATGAATAAGATAGGCTATATGATTAGGACCAATTATTATTGTTATGAATTTTAAGTGGGCTAGTGTTCATGGATGTGTTGTTTTATAATCTTCACGTGGGAGTTATGCGTGAGATGAAGTTGTAAATTATGTGAAGTGTGAGACCTTAAGTTTGAACAATTGGTGATCATGAAGCCGAATGTGACGGTTTCCAGATTAATGGTATTAGTTACCGGAAGTGACCTAATAGGCTTGAACAGTGTACACAAGAGTTTAAGTTTAGTTGACTTGTAATTAAGTTTAATATTATATTATGATGAGAAAGTTCACCCAGGATATTAGGGGACTGCTTTAGTTATGAGGATTGATGTATGTGGTGTAGTGAGTCGTGCCATGGGATTGTTAGATGGATAAATACTAGTTAGACGATGGATGATGTTTTGATGGCTAAGTTAAGGTGAGGCGTATGATTGGAAATATTGGGACTCTTAAATGTGATTTTGATTCTTATGGGTTAGAAACATAGGTTCATAGGCATGGTATTAAAGGGAGAAGACAGAAGTAGCATGGTCAAGTTAAAGCACTAGATGGTGTACATTCCGGCGATAGAGATGTTCGTGGAGATTCGAAATTAGTAAGCATTTGAGAAGTTGAGTGGTGGCTTAAAGCTAAGGGGGAGATGATAGAACAAGTAGTCAAGTCAAGCTTTTACATTTTAGTAGAAGTACCAGTAAGTTGTAAATTTGCTGTGAGAAAGATTGGTGCTTGACCCAATGTTATTTCAGTATTTTCAGCTGTCCCAAAACCTACTCATGCTTTACATTTCAGTTCCATGATCTTAATTCATGTTCATACACGTGATGGAGAATTACATACTCTTCTAGTTTCCAAAAATGAGAAATTCCAGTTCTTCTAGCAGTTGGAATCACATTCCATAAGTTATGAGCTCTAAATTCAGGGCATGCCACCCATGACTCATATACTCAAGTTTTACAGTATGTTCAGTTCCAGTACTCAGGCAATACTCTTATTGATTAGTGAGATTCAGTTTCTGTTATGGGTGTCTTCAGTGTTGATACCTTAATGAACCCATTCTATTTAATATTTTATTCCTAAGGCCTCAATAGAGAGAGTCAAGTTATTTACATTATCCCTTCATGTTTCAGGTCTTCATGTTTTAAAATTTTGTGACCTTTTCATTAAGTCTAGCTAATGGTATTGAGCAATTGTCTAGAAGGGATAGAAGATACTTCCTTATCTATGATATAAGGTGGTGTGCTCAAGACGGTGAAGTGAAGTTAGATTGAGGCTAAGTCCTTGATACATGCCGTGGTTATTTGAAGTTTTGAATGTTTATTTGGAAAGATTATTGTGCGTTGGTTTTATGCACTTCTATGAGGTTGTAGGAACAGTAATACAGAGTTTTGGTGTATAGTTCAATTGGTTGAGAAAATGTTATGTGTTCCGTTTAAAGAATGGACTAGTATGTGTGAATGATGTAGTTTATGGAATCTTAGAGAAAGCGAGGAAGATGCTTTATGAGTGTTCGTTTAGAGGTGCATGTGGGAAGTGTGTATGTGCTTATGAGTATAGGCTTGAAT